>CM017564.1:25778493-26378493 GCA_007844125.1 Sinonovacula constricta
TCAACACAAATATAAAAAACACAAACATGTCTTCAGACGTAAAAAAACAACAGTATCTACCAAGAATCTTTTTTTTTCAGTAACAAAATAGGCAAAGTGACAAAATTAGCAAGGTATAAGATTCTTATCAATTATCGCCACTTAAAGAGTTATTGCAGAGGAAGAATTTGCCTTTATTTATAGAAACCCCGGAACACGTGATCTAGATTTAGAATAAAACCGCACATTTCTCCAAAGTAAGCAGTCGAATGAGACAACACCTTGGTCCGTCGCAAAAATAAAATAAAATAAAATAAAATAAATAAAATAAAAATAAAAACCGGTGAAACGTATATTTATGTGTCAAGTGTTTGTTTTGAATGTAACCTTTCGTGGAACTATATTCAATAACTTCTTTCAATGCTTAAAAAATAATACGATGGTATCTTATCTACATAGAAACAGCAAAGAGCTGTGTTGGCATGCATGCACTATTCTTATATACATGTTTGTCGTTAAGGCGATGTAGCTATGCATGAATATTCATGGGCGGTGTTACCATTAAACCATCAAAATTATAAGAACAGTACGTTTAGGACAATGAGTTGATACAAATAATGATAAAGTCTGTATGCCATTCGCTTAAACATTTGATATTTATACATATAAAGGATAAGCGAATGTTGATGTCTGTTAAAAATTACTTTTACTTTTTTTGGTATTTGTATTTATAAATAAATCTTTAAGGTAATTTGGGGTACATTCCTATCGTAACAATTGTTCATAAAAATGAATACGATAACCATATACAATAAGGTGCCATTTTGTTTATTATTATTATTATTATTATTATTATTATTATTATTATTATTATTATTATTAGTATTATTAGTTTGACCTTTATATATATATTTTTCTTTCCTTTCGGACTTGAATAGGTATTACGTTGGTCCGCATATTCCTTGACGCATACGTTTGTTTTTGTTATGAAATACACATAGAAATATACGTTCGTATACAACTATACCGACGTCCAGCTTCTATTCGTGGAGAAAATACAATATCTGAATAAAGCTTCCCGACACGCAGCAGCTGATAAACTTCTTTAGATGAAAGTTTCGCCTCGGCTGGGATTTGAACCCATGCGCCGCAATCATTCTTAATTCCAAACGTCTACATAAAAATGACCGCATCTGTCAACGTTAGAGGCTTTAATAACCGCCGTGATATTTGACGCACGCAATGATATTTGGACAAGGTTTTTAAAAGGACAGTGTCAGTTCGGTATATAGAGATACATCTTCGAAACGCCTTGGGCATCTATGTAAAATAGACGTATCTGATTACCAGTGTTTACATGTGACTGGCTGAAGATATGGGCATTCCTTACACGATAAGGCATCTTTATAGCAACTAGATATTCTTAAGTGTCCCGTGTCGAATATGCGAACCCTTCGCCGGTTAGAAGAAATTTCCCAGGATACGGCAACCGGTAGATTCTGCCCTATTTGATACAGAGTCTCTGGCACTATGTTCAGTTCCAGTGCAGAATGTTTGATTGAGGATAACTAAGAATAAAGTATTTGTTATCAACAAACATAGTAGATTACGGGTTAACGAATACATGAATTCAAATCACGGCATAATGTTTCGTATGTAGCTGGTTTCTGGTACCATTGTATATCCAAAATACAACCCGCTAAACACAGCAAACATTTATTTGTCGACTTCCAACTATCTACCCTTTTCATGCTACGTTTTTAAGCAAAACATTTTTTTAAAGTAATTTCATGACATCTGCATTTAAAGTTAATTAGACATTGATAATCCCCTGAATGCTTTGCCTTCCACTGCATAGGTTCGAGTCCCGTTCGGGGCGAAGTACTTAACGTGGGTCTTTCAGCTGACCGCGGTGCGCCAGTGGTTCTACTCAAACATTTGTCTGTTGTTTCTCCACCAAATTAGCTGGACGTCACTTTAATGATCCTATTTGGTCGCTGAGATGTATAAAAAACATTGCTTATAACTCTGCCACTATTAGTGCATATGGATTTTCATAATCTGCCTTCGACCGATCACATTGTTATTCCGTATTCCGTGTTCTGAATTATTCTGTTTATTTAAATAACGATGTACGGTTTTGTATTACCGGCAACGTGTTTGTTTTAGGCAACACTTTTAAAATAGCTGTTTGTGATTTATTTATTACTTGAGTGTGATTGCAAAGCGTCATAAACGATGCACCAAAGACCTTTTTTTTCTCTGACAAAATATCCACTGTGTTCTCCACAGAAATGTTTATTTAGCCGGTTTGTTTAAAGGTTTTACTAGTCGCGTATCATGTAATGACACACCGGCCGCAATAGCTCACGTGATAGAGCGTCGGATTGCGGATCTGGAGGTCGCGGGTTCAAATCCCGGCCGGATCAAACCAAAGATTTTAAAGTTGGTAGTTGTGGTTTGCCTCCTTACGCTAGGGGCTAAGAGGACAGCATTACGCCTGACTCTTCGGTGTCAAAATAATGGACCGACCAGGTTCAGTCCCTGGGCACCTTATAAGTGCCCTTTGCTACAATGATAGAAATGTCGCTGCACAATATCGGCAAAAATTCCGGCAAAAAAACAACAACAACGAACAAAACAAATGTAATGACACACGTGACCTTTAATCCACGTGATATTTGTACGAGTGTATCCGTGTTTCTACCTGTCTCTCGGGGCCGTGTTGTCTTGATTAACATTTTTACGTATTATTTTTTCTTGTGATCGTGACCTTTTTCTACAAACCAATACTGCCATGGGCCAACACCAGCGAGGTTGTAGCTGAATTGTCTCTTTGTGAATGTTGACAAACCCTGACCAGGCTACATTTGATTATATACTATGTTGAATTCGTATTTATTGTCTGTCAGCTGCAATTAATTTTAACTTGACATATAGCAACCGACTCCGCAGAATATAGTGCAGATCCTGATCAGCCGGCTTCCGACACCAGTGATGGATCCGGTGGGGGTGGGGGTGGGGGTGAGCATGGGGAAATGCATCCCCCACAAACCAGGTAAAAAGTAAAGTTGTGAAAACAGATATAATTTTAAGTAAGCTTAAAATGATTACGCTTTTTAAGTAAATTTTGTATGTTAACTGCTTAGGTCGAAGTTAGGGCCCTTTACTGTGTATATATATCAAGTATTTTCTGCGATAAAGTCATATCCCCACCCCACCCCACCACCACCACCACCACCACCAACAACAACAACATTTTCTGGATCCGCCCCTGCCCGTTCTAAAGCTGACTGTCCTAAATCCAGACTATTGTTTACCACAGCCAGGACAATCTTAGGACTGCATAGGTCGAAGTAAGGGTCCCTAACTGTGTATGTATATCCAGCATTTACTGCGACAAAGTTGAATGGATCTTGATTCATATACCCCCCCCCCCCCCCCCCCCAAAAAAAAAAAAAGATGCTGGATCCGCCCTATTGTTACTTCTATTTGATATAGACAAACTTTCGGACACCATCATATAATCAAGAGACGTTTGTCAAAAACTTCCCAAACTGTCTATGGAGTTCTTTTATCGGACAAACAATGGACACTTTATTTTTTCCTTAGCAGGACAAAGCGACCAACATAAATGTTGCACTTGCCTAACGTAAAGTTGCCTAACGTAAAGCTGCCTAACACAAAGTTACCTAACGTAAAGCTGCCTAACGCAAAGTTGCCTAACGCAAAGTTGCCTAACGTAATGCTGCCTAACGTAAAGCTGCCTAACGTAAAGCTGCCTAATAACGTAAAGCTGCCTAACGTAAAGCTGCCTAACGTAAAGTTGCATAATGTAAAGCTGCCTAACGTAAAGTTGCCTAACGTAAAGATGCCTTACGTAAAGCTGCCTAATAACGTAAAGTTGCCTAATGTAAAGCTCCCTAATAACGTAAAGTTGCCTAACGTAAAGCTGCCTAACGTAAAGTTGCCTAACGTAAAGCTGCCTTACGTAAAGCTGCCTAATAACGTAAAGTTGCCTAATGTAAAGCTGCCTAATAACGTAAAGTTGCCTAACGTAAAGCTGCCTAATAACGTAAAGTTGCCTTACGTAAAGCTGCCTAATAACGTAAAGTTGCCTAATGTAAAGCTGCCTAATAACGTAAAGTTGCCTAACGTAAAGCTGCCTAACGTAAAGTTGCCTAACGTAAAGCTGCCTAACGTGAAGCTGTCTAACGAATGCTGCTGCTAAAAGACATACAAAACAAGTCCGCAGACAATGTTCATCGGAAAGAACTCTTCATGTTCGATTAAAAACTAGAATTATTCACCTTTTTCTAGAACTTATCCGAACAGCGACATCGTCTGGCTATTCTGTTAAGGAAGTAGTGACTTATTCTGTTGGGGTTTAAATTATTCAAAACTACGAAGGCATAATAAAACACCACACTCTGTGTGTCCGGATATTTTATGTATTTAGCATCTTTTTTTTCCAAATATTTAAAATATTATAAATATTTTAAATGAGCATACACATGAGGTATTAAATTTAGAGAGATTTTCGTAAAGAAAAACGCGTTGAAGGGAGTAAGTTGGAAGTATCTTACAGAAGGCATTAAAACATACTTGCAATAAAGTTTTTCCATCTTTTTGATATGTTTATTGGGTTTATCGTTCTACCAACAGTATTTCTTTTATTTGGAGAAGGTGTCCACTTGAACAGATATAGTACTGCCTTCACTGTGCATAACATGCTATGAACACCTGGCATGATACCACACCCAGTCACATTATCCTGACACTGGGCCAACCAGCCGTGGAAGTACCCTTATATTTACTTGCGCGTTAGCAAGTGCGTTTTACCACTACCATTTTTATCGACTTTGTTATGTCGTAACCCGGGATTGAACCCGGGGCCTCCCAACAACTATGTGTTTGTAATACTGCACCGATATCAAGCAAACAATGCTAAATTCATGGTTATTCGCTACATGTTTCATAGATAGGCATGTACATTTATTTACTAGCAGCAACAAGAGCAGATTCCGAGCCGCCCCCACAGTCAGCTGGGTAGAGTACGGCAGGTTGCCGGTTTCAAAGGGCTCCTTTACCGGTTTCAGTTTAACCCGGCGGTTAACTTTTCATTCAGTATTAATGAAAACATACATTTTCATGAAAATAAACGTAGCCTGAAGCAACGTATGGATATCGCGGTGACAATTGGTGGTACTTATGGCCTGTGAGTATCAGTTTTGATTAAAATGCGAATTACATAACTTGTTACCATGCATGACTTGTAACGACCTAAATAAATGTAACACGCCAACGCGATGTTAAGACGGTGAACAACAAAAATAACTTGTGCAAGATCGGTCTGTATGTTGTATTTACCGTGTTCATTTTGTCTCAAGTTACATTTTTACGTAATGGATAAAGAAATAATGTAAAACGAGTATACGCAATAAAAATGGTAAATGAAAACGACAAAGCCAGTATGCGACAGCAGATCTATAAGATTTACTCTGTATACAAGTTTGCAGGTACAGTGTTTAACTGAGTTAACTGTAACTATCTATAGAACTGCAGTGTTACACACGTGTTTATTTTTAGCAAAGTTTGAAGTGCTTACGAAACTGTTTTGTTGATAAAAGTTCGAACTTAATATACACCTGCTAACGCGTTAAGATTTTTTTTCTTACAGTTTACGACGCGTTTCGAATAAATAAACCCTCAGCACATATTGAATTTTACACGTACTGTAAGCCAGAGCTAAATTACTCAATGTTTACTTTATACAAGGGGTTGTATGTATTTCAGACAAGTTAACGACTGTAATGTCAAGCGAGCTTATTTTATCATTTTCAAGTGACCTCATTTTATCATTGTCAATCATGCTATTAAAAATGTTGCAAATTAATGCCAACTTTCAGAATTAATAAAAAAGACGAAGACAAAATAAATCATTTCATCATTTTGCCACTTCCAGACCTACCACAGCCTCATTGCCATAAAAGGATGTTGCTAACGCAGAAGTAGCAACAGTAGATACAGAATCATCAATTACAAAACAACAACAACAACAACAACAACACAAAAAAAACATTAACAGTAAATACATTTTATCTAAATATCAATGAAATATCGATGTGATGCAATACACGTATCATTAACTTACCTGTGATAAATACGGCTTTCTTTGCAGAGTTTATTTTCTCCACTTTTTGTGGCATCAGATACAGTATGATCACAGCTCCTAACACAGACGCTATAAGCGCACCAAAGAAACATCCGCAAGAAAAGAGAACCAACGTCAGCAGACCAAGTCCAGCAAATGCGACCATCGACGTCATGTTTTCCTTTCCCGTAATTTATACAGCGATGTATCTACTTATAACCACAAATCACTTGAACTCCTTCCAATAACAGACTGACAAGATCTGTCCTGTCTCTGAAAACAAAGCCTAACTTAAAATAGTCCCGTAATTTCGCTGAACCTTGCACGATAATACATCAACCCCTCTTAACCAAGCGAAACTACAAATCAATATGATTACGTCAATCCAGCGAAACGAAATAGGATGCTACCGTTGGCTAAATGGGGACACTTCTTGCTAACTGATCACTGGCGAAATAATTCAAATGAACAGGTATTTAAACTCAAACTCGCTACATTGACAATACTTTAATATATCCCTCTATCTGCACACGCATATAGTCAAACACTGAGTGAATTCTCCAGTATTCTATGTAGCCAGCGCACCGTATAAAGTCCTAGGGTCAGGCCGAAGCGGTTGAAGTGCGTAGATATTTTCACTCAGTTTTAATATCCACCCTGCTGGACAGATAAGCTGGGTTTATTAGGCTACATACCTGTGTACCGCGAGACTACAGAGGCCTCTGTGTGTGTGTGTCTGTACAGTCAAAATACACTTATACAAGATTTAAAACCCTATCTGTGCAAATACTCCTTTTTACCTTTATAGGTCGCAGCGCAAGTTGACAATCTAAGAGGACATCCGTTGGTGTCGTCAGTATTTTTTATGCTCCCCGGGAGCATATAGTCGCCGCGTTGTCCGTCTGTCCGTCCCGCATTCGTGTCCGGCCCATAATTTGTTATTTGAGGTCGCATTTTAAAATTATTTGACAGAAATCATCGTCATATCTAGACGACGTGTCGCGCGTAAAATTCGGGTCGCTACCTTGAAGGTCGAGGTCACAGCATGACCTTGAAGCAAAATCGTGTCTGGTCCGTAACTTTGTTATTTATAGTTGGATTTTAAAATTATATCACAGAAATGATCGCTATATCGAGACGACGTGTCGTGTGCAAATATGGGTTGCTACCTTGAAGGTCAAGGTCATAGTTATACCATCATAGTTATACAACAAACCGTTTTTGTGACAAAATACCCATAGGGAGCATCATCCGTTTTCGACGGTCTCTTGTTTTTAACTCTTGTAAAAATGTATTTCTACATACATTGCTTGCTGTATAAGTACTTGTTTGTTTAAAGTTACAAGATTTGTAGTTAGGTCGGGTTGTTCCCACTTTGACAACTTTCTATATGTTTAGTTTGAAGAAAAAAAGCTTCACAAAGCGATAATCCGTGCGGTGTTAAAGTAAAAAAACTGCCTATGGTATATAAGTTATAAAATTATAGCGGTGTTCCAATGCTCTGTATTTTCCCGATGAACTTTATTTTAATTAACTCGGATTTCATAATGATTAATAATTCGTTTTATGTAATTAACTGTTGGTAGATAGAATGGGAACCATGTTGTCACAAAATGGATCTTGTTATTTCCTTTCAACCAGAAACTGCAAGCACAAACGTTTTGACTCTTGTTCTTTGACCTTACCTTCAAAAGAAAACTGAGTTTATCTAAGTTTGACGGCGAATCCGACGAACAAGCAAATCTAGAAGTAATAAATACACATAGACAAGAATCAATGGGCGCTTGTCTGATAGAATCACTGGTCAAATTTAGTTGTGTGTAGTTGTATTTCCGTCGGATCATTTGGTGTCCCTCACTCGTTAAGTTATATGCTTTGATAAGGGACACTTAATTACAAAATCGTTATCATGTTCATTATTGCTGTTAGCTCGATTTAATGGGTCGAAGTTTCCAGGTATCCATCAGTCGGGAACGATGGCATGGTATCATATATTGTTACTACATGTATTCGTACAAAAATCGTTATCAGTGCGTGTTCCGTCGACGAGTAGCAGAACTCATCTTTTATTACATTTGAAAGATTTCCCATGAATATAAAATAAGTAAAAAAAATATTATTTATAGGAGCCTAGATTTTAACATGATGAGCACGTTGCCTGATAGACGTGACGCCTGATAGACGTGAGTGAGCTGTTCATATATAATAAATGTTATTTACGAACATTTTTGATTCACTAGAAATCATGTTTTCCCCCTTATCTGGCCATTGTATTAGATGTATAGACAGTTGCTTTTTCGAAGATATTTATTCTCCATGCAACCAAGAAGGGAGGGATAAAGATACACTATTTTTATGGCTGTGCTTCGTGTCCGGCAATCTGATCACCTCGGCCTTTATGCTATGCAAGAGACCTCTGACATAATAAGGCGCCATCTTGGATCTACTTTGTGTGTCTTAGTTTTAATACTGGGTATTTAATGTTGACTTTTCAATTTTCCGTAAATCATATAGATTGTATTGATAAAAAAAATCGTTGTTATTGCAAGATATACTCAACTAAATGATATATATATAATTTGTTACTTTCTCGCGAACGGACACTGTTTCATAACTCAGGCGACGCACTTTGGTGTATTCTAGAGCTATGTACGAGGTGTATTTTACGAACCATACGGAAATACCCGAAGTTTTACGATTGCGTGTCCGGACGAACTAGTGTAACGTACTTTCATGGAATGACGTACGTTTGTTTAGAAATGTTTTAATCAGTCCAGTTCTGCTTTGAAAGTAGACGAAGACTGAAAGCCGTTGCTTTTATGTATATCACTACCGTACGATAATGGTTGTTACGATTGGTAAATATGGCGAAATGGCGTTTATGACATAGTTACACTTAACAAACTAACAACAATTCGACCTTTTTCCGGTCTACTTGTAAAAACCTCTATGTTGTCGGCCAAACAACACTGGGAAAGTGTTTAGACGTAGCCTTATGAAAACAAAATATAAAAAAATATTATTATTTTCCTAGTTCCCGTTTGATTTTTATTCACAGTTGATGTAGAAGCGGTCGCCGTTCCAAAGTTTGATATTTTGAGTTTCCAAATGCATTTGTCTGGTTTCTAAAATTGTTCAAGCATGTATATTCATGAGACATTTGAAATAAAAAAAAAGGAAGCAGGTTTACACGAATCAATATCTAAACCGTATCCCCGCTTTTCGTGTGTAAAGCGACTTTACTCTAGCTTTTAAAAAGTTACGTTCTTACCTCCCTTGTGGGTAGGTACATTGTATTTGGTATATAGTTACGGAAGACAACTCAAGATGTTTCCACTGTTTAAACTTTGGAAGAAGACTTAAGACTGAATCTTGCAAATAAAATGGAATTTTACTGATTGAGATGAGATTTTTTTTCACAAAAAGCTTGAGCGCTTTTAAAAAAAATTAAAATTAAAATTTATTATCTTTCTTATAAATATATAAAGTATACGAAACTACCTTTCCACAAGGGAGATAACTTAAACATTTCTTTCTTTTCTTGTTTAAATGTAAAAATCATCAGGTACCGATCAGTCGGGAATGATTAAATGGTATTGTATAGTGTAAATGCATGTATACGTGCTGACAGATTAATATTCATTGAGGTTCGCTATGTCGTTTTTGCTACAACATAAATGTACAGATTGATTCACAAAACTCGACTGCAGGGTACACTCATTTTTTAATTGATTTGTTGTTGTTTTTGTTTCTGCAAGAACACCTATGTGCTGATTAAATTATAAAACTCGACTGCTGGGTACACTTATTTTTTAATTGATTTTTTTTGACCAGTTAACCAGTTTATTGCATTTAACATATACATGTTTAAGCAAACTACAAGGCTATGTTTGTTTATTGTTAATTGGGTTTATCATCCCACCAACAGTATTTCAGTTATCTGGAGACGGTGTCCACTTGAAGCAGATATAGTGCTGCCTTCACTGTGTATAGCATGCCGTGAACACCTGGCATGATACCACACCCAGTCACATTATCCTGACACCAGGCCAACCAGTCATGGAAATACCCTTATATTTGCTTGAGCGTTAGCAAGGGAGCTATACCACTACCATTTTTAACGACTTTGGTATGTCGCAGCCCGGGATCGAACCCGGGGCCTCCCGTAACAAGGATACATTTGCACGTGAACAAGAGATAAACAAAAGAGCACATTAAGAACATTCATGAAACAGTACAAATTTGTGTACAACGCGACAAAATATATAGAGTAAGGTAGCGATGTAACACTATTACAGTAATACAGTGAGCGACAGTATACATATCAACACTATCACATAAGAACATGAAACAATACAAATACAAATAAACACCGAGAGACGAAAACAGACCAGCATGTAACTAAATTAAAACAACAACAAAACAAATGTATGCATAATCTTGCCCTTAAGTGTATTAAAGTGTAACATTAATATCATAAGGCACAATGGTAATAAGTTTTAACATTTACGTACAACATTTAATAATGCATTATTTGCCATTTCTTCTATTAAAAGCATTAAATAAAAATTTACCTAGTCCAACTATATTTTTCTTTGTATGAGAACACAAAATATTTTCGAATTAAGTTATGCTTGGCCAATCACAATAGTATTTGGGGAGAAATTTCAGTCTTAAATCTCTATAATATGGACACACTAAAAGGAAATTGTTTTTGTTTCTGCAACAACCCAGATGTGCTGATTAATTCATAAAGCTCGACTGCAGGGTACACTCATTTCTTAATTTATTTGTTTTTGTTTCTGCAACAACAGAGATGTGCTGATTAATTCATTAAGCTCGACTACATAACATAACATAACATAACATAACATAACATAACAAATCTTTTATTCTCCCATGTAACATATTTTCAACATGGGGATATGTACAAAATATGGTAATCAGATTTTACTTGGGTTTTCGGTCTGTCTTCAAATAAACGGTATATTGCTATTTCTTTGGTACATAAGGTAATATATTTCAGGGTACATTCCTTTTTTAATTAATTTGTTTGTATTTCTGCAAAAACACAGATGTGCTGATTAATTCATAAAGCTCGACTACATAACATAACATAACATAACATAACATAACATAACATAACAAATCTTTTATTCTCCCATGTAACATAGTTACAACATGGGGATATGTACAAAACATGGTAATCAAAATTCACTAGGGTTTTCGGTCTGTCTTCAAATAAACGATACATTGCTATGCTATTTCTTTAGTATATAAGTTAATATATTTCAGGGTACATTCGTTTTTTAATTAATTTATTTGTATTTCTGCAACAACACAAATGTGCTGATAAATTCATAAAACTCGACTGCAGGATATATTCATTTTTTAAAAAAATATTTTCGTTTGTTTCTGCAACAACACAAATGTGCTTATAAATTCATAAAACTCGACTGCAGGATATATTCATTTTTTAAAAAAATATTTTCGTTTGTTTCTGCAACAACACAAATGTGCTTATAAATTCATAAAACTCGACTGCAGGATATATTCATTTTTAAAAAAAATATTTTCGTTTGTTTCTGCAACAACACAAATGTGCTTATAAATTCATAAAACTCAACTGCATGATACATTCATTTTTTTAAAAATTATTTTCGTTTGTTTCTGCAACAACACAAATGTGCTTATAAATTCATAAAACTCGACTGCATGATACATTCATTTTTTTAAAAATTATTTTCGTTTGTTTCTGCAACAACACAAATGTGCTTATAAATTCATAAAACTCGACTGCATGATACATTCATTTTTTAAAAAAAATATTTTCGTTTGTTTCTGCAACAACACAAATGTGCTTATAAATTCATAAAACTCGACTGCATGATACATTCATTTTTTAAAAAATTATTTTCGTTTGTTTCTGCAACAACACAAATGTGCTGATAAATTCATAAAACTCAACTGCATGATACATTCATTTTTTAAAATTTATTTTCGTTTGTTTCTGCAACAACACAAATGTGCTGATAAATTCATAAAACTCGACTGCAGGATACATTCATTTTTTAAAAATTTATATTTTCGTTGGTTTCTGCAACAACACAAATGTGCTTATAAATTCATAAAACTCGACTGCATGATACATTCATTTTTTTAAAATTATTTTCGTTTGTTTCTGCAACAACACAAATGTGCTTATTAATTCATAAAACTCGACTGCATGATACATTCATTTTTTAAAATTTATTTTCGTTTGTTTCTGCAACAACACAAATGTGCTGATAAATTCATAAAATTCGACTGCAGGATTCATTCATTGTTTAAAATTTATTTTCGCTTGTTTCTGCAACAACACAAATGTGCTGATAAATTCATAAAACTCGACTGCATGATACATTCATTTTTTAAAATTTATTTTCGTTTGTTTCTGCAACAACACAAATGTGCTGATAAATTCATAAAACTTGACTGCAGGATTCATGCATTTTTTTTAAATTTTTTTTTCGTTTGTTTCTGCAACAGCACAAATGTGCTGATAAATTCATAAAACTTGACTGCAGGATTCATGCATTTCCAACACTGACAAACTGATAAAATCAGAAAAAAGACCGCACGATATATCCATTGTAATACTCATATACCATAAGTTTTTATATTTTCTGTTGCAACACACATAACCTTATAATGTTAAACCGACTGCTGGATGCATTCCTTGATACTGTCATATCTACTTAACTTCCGAATGTAGATTACAACACTGCATCAGTATCTCATCCTAATGTATGAAAACACACCTGTCTGAACAGATTTCAATTTTAACTGATAACGGTGATGATTGCCAGCATTATTCAAGGTGCGCATTTTATACAATATCTCTACCTCACACTGTGACATGGAAATGAATAGATTAATAATACGATTGTGTTGTGAGAGAATACATCAAAATGTACTGCAGACCCACGTTTTTTTGTCCATTTTAATCAAAACTTTTGAATTTGTTTTGAATTCGTTTGAATATTACATATGTAGGATAAGCCATTTTACCGATATGCGCTCAGCATCTTAACTTCACTTGCTATTGTGCATTTATTACCAGAATATCGAAGCTAATATTACCAGCTGATATTAAGCTTTGAACTTAATAACGGTTTATAAGCATGTGTGTATCAAATTTGTTTTTTATTTTTTTGTTTTTCATTTTATGTACCGCAATAATATCAGAACAGTTTGCATATATGCCATTACTGGGAAAGATGTCTCTACTAAAAAAAACACACAACTCATTTGTGTTATTTAAGATATTTTGATCTTTTATATTTTTCAAGATGGTGGGCTCAACATGGCAGGTTCTGTCGATTAACTAAAGTCATAAGATTATATGTTATATTTATGTATGTATATCTGAGATTTTATAAGATTATATGGAACCATCATTTAATAGGTGAATTATGCTGTAAAGAAAAGTTGGAATACATTATAAACACAACTCTGACAGGAGCGATAGCTCACGTTGAACACAATACGGCTAAAAATCAGAGACAATAATTACTGAAACATAAGTTTTATTACTTATACAAACAAATAGGGTTTTTATATAGATCTAGTATTTATTTCCTAGTTTTCTTGTATCAGGTGTTTAAGTTTTACGTTCTTAGCTATTGGAAATGTAAACTAACTTTGTTTTTTCTTTCAACATTCTATCTTTTATATTTATTTCTGTATGTACGCTGCTTTGTGCATATCATTTAGCTTGTGGCAATCGGAATAAAGAACACAACTGTCAGGAATATTTGAAGACTGAGAAATGCCAAAAAGAAGAAAAAGTCCATGATTCGTCCAACATCAGACCATTCCACGTCAGGGTTAAGTCCGTCATCCTCGTCTTCACTCACGACCTCTTCTACAACAGCTTCAACTTTTTGCACATTCTCTGTTTGGGCTTTGGCTTTCCGGTTTTTCGTGGCAGTTGTTGGCTGTTTTTTCTTACTACGTACTGACTTTTTCTGAGGTTTGGTTCCGGCAGTTGGTTTCTTTTGTTGGTATGTTTCTTTACGCTTCGTTGCTTCACCTGGTGTTGACTTCTTGCTCTTACCCCTACGAGTATTCCCTGATTGCCGCTTCCGGATATTTTTCGTGGGTTTAGTATTTAATTTCCTTGCCTGTGTTTTGCCTTTTACCCCAGAGACACCATTTTTCTTCCTTTTTAATGGCATTTTCTTATGTTTGTTCGAAGCAACAGGTGTCTTACGATTGGATACTGCCGGCAACTGTTTGTCTGATTTATCCATGGTATTTTTTCTATTTCTGGTATTATCGCTTGTCTCAAGATCTTTATCTGAGATATTTTTGACTTCTTTGTTGTCTTTATCGATTTTGTCGGTGGGTCCGGCCCAGTCCATATCAATTGACTCTTCTTTCGCATCCAGCGATGCTTTATCATTATCTGAAATAGTTTTCATTTCAGTTTCATTTTGTTCGTAGTCAGTGGCCTCATTTTCTTCAGAAGAAGCCGCGAAGTCAGTCTCGTTACCAGAAATGCTTTCATCGACGCCATTCGTTTCATCATAAGACATTACATCCGCATCTGACATATCGCTAGCACTACACGTATCTCTATTTGCATCGGAATCATCTTCTATTCGAACCAACTCTACTTTGACATTATGAATGTTTTCCGCAGTCTGAAAACTTGCAATATCCAGTGGCATTTTTATACGAGAATTATTATTTCTTTTAATCGTCCTTGTATTTGAGTTTCTTTTCACGACAACAGTAAATTCTGTAACAGAATTAAATACAGACTGTGTGTTTACAACTTCAGTTTTCAAAAATCTGCTTTCACGATTGCGGCTTGGCTTGGAAAATCCTAAAATGCTCTTTCGTAATTCGACGTTGTCTTCTTCCGATATCTCACTGTTTGTATCAATAACATGATTCTTGTCATCACGGGCGTGGTCTTTTTTAACAAGTTCACCAGTTTCTGGAGCTGAGGTTACCGTTAAAGGTTCATCTGTGTCGATTATCGAGACATAACTAACACTTTTTTCATTACCGGTTGCGAAATTTTCTTTGGTTGCAAGCTGCTTCAGTTTCTTTGCAAAATGTTTTTTCACTTTGTTCTTTTCGTTCCTTTCCTTCTTTTGATTAATGACATTTGACGCAGTCGATAGGCTTACAATATCCAGTCGATCGTTAGTTAGTGGCTGGTTCTTGTCTTTGGAGCTAACCTTCGTTGTATTAACAGACGTTTCTTCCTCAAGTTCATTTTTCGATTCTTTGGTTTGATAATCTGTCTGTTTTAACATCTCCGTTGGCATTGTGTTCTCTCGTGACGCCGAAAACATGTTGCTTATTTTCTGAAGGTGTTTAGATTTTTCTATGGATGTAGATATTACGGAGAATGTGTCCTCAGAACGAGTTTTTGGCGTTCTTCCTTTCCCTTTCTCTCTACCTTCATTACTCGATAAACTTATTTTTGTCTTATTTTGTTGACCATTTAATGATGTCACACCAGCACTTATTGAGTCACCTAGAGACATATTTCCATTCAGTCTTTCTTCAGGCTGGAATAAAGAGATATTGTTTGTTGCGTCACTTTCCTTTAAGATTTTTGTATCGGACTTTTTGATGGATGTTACTATTCGATGATCTGAGGTACTACTATCTTTTTCAATGTCTTGACTTTTGACTTGCTGGTCCTTATTCGATTTGTCTTTAACATTTTTTATTGATGTATCGCTGCCATTTTTATTCTCACTTTCTTCGACTTTACGTAACTTTCTTGAAAACGGCAGGCAGCATTCCGTGCCTTTACACGAAACACTGCACTTTCTTTGTGATACACTTATCTTCCTAGTGTTTTCTCTGTTACAACATTTAGTCCCGATAGCCCTGCACACGAGCACGCAGCATCTCAACTTATGACATCGACACTGGATGAACGTTACCACCCTCGATAGCCATTTTGGCACTTTGTTCTTCTCTGGCTGATGGTATACCCTGGACAACATTATTGTCACCAGCGTCATGGCCGCACTAGTGGACATCATGACCACGAGGTAGAAACAGAGGTAGGAGACAGGAGAGGAACTGCGAGGCATGATGTCCATCACAGTGTTCAGACATACCATGAACGATAAGAACAATGTGCATGAAAACCCTACACGTTCTCCACTCTCCTCTGGCAACAGGAATACCACGCAGTTAAGAGCACAGAGCACTACAACTGGCAATAAGATGTTGAACGCCGCGTACAGCGGTATTCTGCTTAACGACAGTGAAAATTTGATTCGCGATTCACCAGCATGCATATATGATTCTGTCTTGGAATCTTCGATGTTCCACTCTCCGTTCTCGCTATAGTCTGACATGTCCCAACCGCGTGTAACAGCCAGCGTGACCTCGGATGCATCGTATCCCCAAACTGAGAAGGTGAATTCGCATTTTTGTTTATCGTATGGGAAGAATTCAACATTCGGTGTACAGGAGGCTACCAGTACTGAGCGAGGACGCCAGACAACTTGGTTTGACAGCATATTGAACGTTGCAAGGAACTCAGAATGACCTGCGGTGGCATCTGCACCGATTGCGTTTACAAGCAGCAGGTTAGGCGTCCATATGTCAGAGGGGTGTACGAGCAAGGCGTCGTCCGACCCTTTCTGAAAACTTATCGAATTGATAATCGGCGTTTCGTCCACCCAGACTATGTTTAGGGCAGAGACGATTTCAATGTTACCTGACACCTCGTCGAAATTATTGATGGCTAGAAGACTGATCGCAACGTCAACCAGAATGGCTTCGCTGGAGTTTTTCTTTGGAATGAAGGCGGTCGTACTGTATAGACCAGCATACTCGTATGATGATATAAGATTCACATAGTTTGTGATTTGGTACTGGTAACCGTCCCTGGAGGTTATACACTGACACGCGCCCAATAGCGTGAAAACTGAGATGTACACATATGTTAACTCCATTTAATGTTATTTTGTAAATAATCAGAAAGGTTGATGACGCTTTCAAGGGTGGGGTCCGTTTACCGATTTCTTATGTTTATTATAAACATAGACAGTCGAATAATGATAAAGCAAGTATTGTTATATATCTGCAGTTGAATGACAGATTATTCACATTTTATTCCAGCACAGCAATGTATTCCTTTCATGTCCCAAATAAAACATACTGTGATTCATTGATAAACATCAACTCGTTGATTTACTCCAAACATTTTGTATATTGTTACCGTTTGGGAAGGTTTGAAAGTTCCTTCTATCCGTTATTGACAATCGTAACAATATAACCGATTGCACTTATTAACGGTCTGATGGCAAAAAGGTTTGAAACAAAGCCTTGCTGTATTGCTATTCAGAATGTTTACATGCGTTATTGCATTTATACAATGTGTTGTTGAATAGGCCAAACAGACTATAAATGACCATTTAATGGGAAATAACTCGTACTTTACTTATGGAATAAGTGTGACTGTACAAGTTATTCCCCTTTGAGTATTAAGCTTGTTTTGGATGTTCTGTGCACCAAATATAATATGACGTTAGGTATTTCCAATATGAGCCACGCTGCAGAAATAGCTATTTTTAGATTAGTTTTGAGATAGCGTTATATCATCCACTGTGACGTCGATATCCATTTTTATAAAATGCCTCTATTGTGCTTATTTATATATTTGGGAAGAATGAACGTTAAGTGTGATTTTTTTCTGATTTGTTATCTATAAATATATAGGTAGTATTGAAAATTGTCTTTAAACTAAAGTATGAGTTTATCCAGAAATTATGCTCATATTGCCCAAAGCAATGGAATGATATCATAACATGTATTTGATATAGGCAAACTGTCGAATTTAACTTTAAAAGGCTATTATAATTTCTGACAAATACATCGATAAAAGAAACAACAACAACAAAGCAACAACAAAAAAAAAAAAAAAAAAAAAAAAAAAAAAACACAACACACAACAGCATTGTTTTCATTTACAGAAAGCACAAAATACAAAATGTCAATATATGGAATAAAGTTCGTTGAATATTTAAAGAGGCAGACATTCATGAAATACATACAATTATGTATATTACATGAAAAAAAAAAAATGTTTAAATAATTACATTCAATAACAAAATGAGGTTTAACGATGACAATTGGATACGTTGTGTTTTACTTATGATGATGGTTAGCTTATCTACTGTACTATTTCTTTGTAAAATAATAACACCGACTGACATGAAGAGTATCTGTACCTTTAATACCATGATTGATAAAGATAAATGATTTAATCGTTATATAAGTGAAGTTCCCATTACTAAATACAAAGTCCGTGTCAAGTGTTACTCGTGATATAAAGAGGGTTGAACGGAACATAAATGTAAGGTGGTCATACTGGATTCTGCCAAAACATGTCAGAAAAGGTATGAATGATTTTACATTAACTAATCTATATTTTCTATCCGATTTACTAATTTTTATGTTCACTGTACATGATACAAATCACACGAATGCACAATGTGTGATTATCTACACGATACATAAATTTGCGTTTTTTCCCCCCATGAATTGACATTACCACCGCATATAGTGTTGAAATCTTATAAATTGTGTCCCATCGCCCTTAACGATTTGTGTTAAGCCTATTTTGTTTAATGGCGTAGTATCGCTAAGATTTCCGGTTGGATTTTGATAATAAACACGATAAAAGAGTTTGAAATGAACTTGGTTCTAAGTTTAATCATGCCGTGCAGAATGTTTATTTTGAAACCATGCATTATGCTGTATTTTAGTGAAAACTCTTCTCTATTTTTTACTTATAAAGTTAGACATCAACTGTCACGTGTCTAATGACGTTAATTAATGACGAACATGTAAAAATGAATAGATTTACATTTACGTTCATTACTCGAATCGGCCACCCGTAAAAGGCGTATTCGCACCACACCAACGTATATTTTGCATGTAAATAATTGCTAACATGATCTAAAGGGGACTAGCTTTAAGCTCGTAAAACAAATAATGCAAACTCTTTTTTTTTTGATGAAACGGAATGTGTTCGGCAAGTTCAACTTGGACGTTTTCACAAGCAGGCGCGTAGCTGCCTGTACTCAGAGTACGCAGTTGCGTACGCAATCACACCTAAATTGAAAACATAATGTTAAAATCTGCAATAAAAAAATCTTACCCCGGAAAGAGTAAGATACACAATTGCGAGCAACTACTTGTATGTCTTCTAACTGACACCATAAACAAAATGTGTAAAATTGCAAAATCGATTAGTAACATTTCTTTTACTGCACTAATCAGGCATCATAAGTTTACTGGCGTTTTGTGATGTTGTATCCAATCGGAACTCCTCAGGTAATTTCATCCTCGGTATATCTTGGAAGTATAGAAGCAACTACATACGAGCTAGATATACAGAATTTTCCGAGAGAGCATGACCCCCCCTGACCATGCCCCCCACCCCCCTCCCGATCCCAGCGACAATGCGTACACATCACATCATGCCTAGATACGCCAATGACAAGCATCGGGATATTGTGATAAATGTGTTCCGAAACTCAGACAGAACAATATATTTGGCAGCATCTGCATATTTAAAGTTAAAATGTGGTATCGGAAAGTTTTGACCAAAGTTCTGTTTCTCAAACAATGAAATATATTGTTTGTTACCCGAAAAAGGTCCCTGGAAATGCTATTCAATGACGCCAGAAATCTATGTCAAAAAGTTAAACATAACACTCCACTCGTTATCACAAATATGTATTTTATATCTGAGCCACGCTGCACAGTTAACTATTTTGAAACTGAGAATACCACGTGACCACTTATTTTTGAGACACATTATGTCATCATTGCTCTGACGTCGATATCTATTTTTAGCAGAAATCCCCATCGTGCTTATTTATAGATTTGGATAGGCTGAACATGTAGGCGATTTGTTTAACGATTTGTTCTGTCTCACAAATGAGGTGGTGTCAAAAAATGTCTTTACTTAAAATTTGTAAACGAAAGAATTAGTTTATGAAGAATATATGCAGTAAGATATAGTTACATGCATTTGATATAGGCAAACTGTCGGTTAGACATTTAAGACTTGTACTCAATTTTGCATCCTCATTTTAGTGATACATTAGTGATACATTTTGGAATTGGGATTTGCCGGCATTTTGCTGATACTGTGCAGCGACATTTCTATCATTATAGCACAGGGGCACTTATGAGGTGCCCAGCGACTGAACCCGGCCGGTCCATTATACTGACACCGACGAGTCAGGCATAATGCTGTCCCCTTAGCCCCGAGCGTTAGGAGGGAAGCCACTACTACCAACTTTGAAGTCTTTGGTTTGACCCAGTCGGGGTTTAAACCCGCGACCTCCCGCAAGACGACGCTCTACCACTTGCGCTATTGCGGCTGGTAGTTTATGAAGAATATTTGCCGTTATTGTTACTTGTATTGGATATAGGCAAACTGTCTGATACCATATGTAAGACTTGTACTCAATTTTGCAACCCCATTTTAGTGATACATTTGATAAACCTCTGCACACGTATTATCCGGGATCAGGTCATATAACCATAGCATGACCATTGATAAAGGTGGTACCTGGCGACTCTCCTTTATTTAATATACACTATACTACACATGTGCTGATCTATCGGGGTCGGGGATGGGGGCGGGCGGTCGAATGCAACCGAATGTCTTTAGGTACTCGGGAATTAAATCTGACCATATTTATGGTCTTCGGGTGATTTTATCACCATTTCAGAGGTAAGATAGTATAAGTAAATGAAATAGTAAATCTGACTTTTATCTTTATCAAAAAGAAACAGTATAGGGATTTACGCATAATATAGCCTCAATTTCCGCCGTTTTGCATTATTTATCCAAGGGTTTGTGGCCACGCGGCTCCAATTAAATTCCCTGTTGCCGGTTCTGAAAATAGATAAGCAGCGGAAATCTCTGCAGCGTGGCTCAGATATGAATTACCTGTTTGCAATGAAGAATGAGAATTTTTTTTTTGCTTTCCAAGACCTTTCGGTTAACTATGATTTATTTGGATATTTGAGGAAAAAAATCTTTGTCCAAACTCTCGGATAACACCTTTAAGGTATTATTACATATATGTAATACAGGCAAACTATCGGATAGCATCGTTAATCTAGCTGATATTATATCAACGTTCATGGTTGACCATAGTCTTCAGTGTAAAACCACACGGGGTTTATCTTACCTTTAGACACAGTTACTCTGTCAGTATTGTTTTGTGCAAAAAGGGGTTCAGATGAACAACCACGTGATGCTGTAACGGCTCCTCCAAACACCCAGCTAACAATAGAACACGGTCCACCTGTGGTATTGTATTGGGTGTATTATTTAAGGTTATATATAAGGTGTATCGGGTAACTAAGAGCGGGTACTTACACATCCCGAGAGGGTTCATTTATGGAATGATAGTTGGCCCAAACCCTACTTTTCGATTACAAAAAAGTTTATACTTTCCTTTAGGCGTCCCTACTGAATGCGGGGCTAACGTGGAGTTTATGCTGTCATTTATGCAATGCTCTGAGTGCGGGGGTAACGTTGAGTTTATGCTGTCATTGAGGCACCCCACTGAATACGGTGGTAACGTTGAGGTTATGCTGTCATTTATGCAATTCACTAAGTGAGTGGGTAACGTGGAGTTTATGCTGTCATTGAGGCACCCCACTGAATACGGTGGTACCGTTGAGTTTATGCTGTCACTGAGGCACCCCACTGAATACGGTGGTAACGTTGAGTTTATGCTGTTATTGAGGCACACCACTGAATGCGGGGGTAACGTTGAGTTTATGCTGTTATTGAAGCACCTCACTGAATACGGGGGTAACGTTGAGTTTATGCTGTCATTGAGGCACCTCACAGAATGCGAGGGTAACGTTGAGTTTATGCTGTTATTGAGACACCCCACTGAATGCGAGGGTAACGTTGAGTTTATGCTGTTATTGAGGCACCCCGCTGAATGCGAGGGTAACGTTGAGTTTATGCTGTCACTGAGGCACCCCACTGAATACGGTGGTAACGTTGAGTTTATGCTGTTATTGAGGCACACCACTGAATGCGGGGGTAACGTTGAGTTTATGCTGTTATTGAGGCACCCCACTGAATGCGAGGGTAACGTTGAGTTTATGCTGTTATTGAAGCACACCACTGAATGCGAGGGTAACGTTTAGTTTATGCTGTTATTGAGGCACCTCACTGAATGCGAGGGTAACGTTGAGTTTATGCTGGCATTGAGGCACCCCGCTGAATGCGAGGGTAACGTTGAGTTTATGCTGTTATTGAGGCACCCCACTGAATGCGAGGGTAACGTTGAGTTTATGCTGTCATTGAGGCACCTCACTGAATGCGAGGGTAACGTTGAGTTTATGCTGTCATTGAGGCACCTCACTGAATGCGAGGGTAACGTTGAGTTTATGCTGTTATTGAGGCACCCCACTGAATGCGAGGGTGACGTTGAGTTTATGCTGTTATTGAGGCACCCCACTGAATGCGAGGGTAACGTTGAGTTTATGCTGTCATTGAGGCACCTCACTGAATGCGAGGGTAACGTTGAGTTTATGCTGTCATTGAGGCACCTCACTGAATGCGAGGGTAACGTTGAGTTTATGCTGTTATTGAGGCACCCCACTGAATGCGAGGGTGACGTTGAGTTTATGCTGTTATTGAGGCACCCCACTGAATGCGAGGGTAACGTTGAGTTTATGCTGTCATTGAGGCACCTCACTGAATGCGAGGGTAACGTTGAGCTTATGCTGTTTCTGAGGCACCTCACTGAATGCGAGGGTGACGTTGAGTTTATGCTTTTATTGAAGCACCCAACTGAATGCGGGGGTGACGTTGAGTTTATGCTGTTATCGAGGCACCCTACTGAATGCGGGGGTAACGTTGAGTTTATGCTGTTATTGAGGCACACCACTGAATGCGAGGGTAACGTTGAGTTTATGCTGTTATTGAGGCACCCCACTGAATGCGAGGGTAACGTTGAGTTTATGCTGTTATTGAGGCACCCTACTGAATACGGGGGTAACGTTGAGTTTATGCTGTTATTGAGGCACCCCACTGAATGCGAGGGTAACGTTGAGTTTATGCTGTTATTGAGGCACCCCACTGAATGCGGGGGTAACGTTGAGTTTATGCTGTTATTGAGGCACCCCACTGAATGCGGGGGTGACGTTGAGTTTATACTGTTTCTGAGGCACCCCTGAAAGCTGTCCCTAAGGCACCCCAGTGAACATGTGAGTAAAGTTGGTTTAATGCTGTATAAAAGGATGCATATTATAAACATATCATTTAACAAGGCCATAGGCCTTCTAAATATTGTTTTTCATTCCAAGTATTCTATTAAAAAACATAAAATGGTGTCATCGTCCTATAGATGTAAAATGATGCAGGCTAGAATTATGTCTTTTATTCATTCCTTCTGGCATATCGATTACGATAGTTAGTTGTATAATAGACGTACGGGTGCACTTTATGTAATCTTACATAACATCATTGTTTAGTTTTGAAGACCCTAAAGTTAACCCTCAAAAGTGCATAAATAAGTGCAAAGTACATAGTGCAAATAGGTAAATAATGCGAAATAGGCATGTTTGTTTGAAGAACGTCTAAAATCCATTCTGCGGCGGCAATTCATAGTAATATGTTTTTAATGACTAACACAATCTATATACTTCATAATTTATACAATATCTTTACTAGATGCCTAAAACAGAACAGTCCGTATCAACCAGAATATGTATGTACGGTCATTGTTATAAGCGCACGTGCAAATTGTCGCCGAAATCATCTAATGCACATGTAACAGCCTGATTAATTTCTCACTACAACACATAGTTCTAATTCGAGGCATTCCGCTTTTAAAGGTGGTGTCCGACAGTTTGTCTACAACTTTCATATGTAACAATATCTCTAAATAAGAACGATTGGAATTCCTGCTAAAAATAGACATCGACGTCACAGCGGATGACTTGGATGAACTTAAACATAAGTGGTCACATGGTTTTCTTAGTTTAAAAACAGCTAACTGTGCAGCGAAGCTCAGGTAGGAAATAGGTGTTTGTAATGACGATTGAGGCGTTATAGTTCACTTTTCCGACAGGTGTAGGACATACATAAACATCATTTTGAGAGATCCTTTCAGATAACAATGGTTTACTAAGATGTATAATGAAAATATTTTTGGTTCAAACTGTCCTTTAAAGTAAAATGAATATGATCAAACTAAATTGTTTACTACTGCACTTAAAATGTCCAGCTTGTTCAGTATGTAACAGTTTAACGTAATATTCTTAAAAAAATGAATTACTTATAATTTAACTTTTATAATATAATGTAAATATTTTTTTTTATTTATTTTTTGTAAGTCTGGAATAGACAATTGAGGTTTTAGTTATAAACAACAATACCACGTGCATATAGTCTGTAGGCAAAACAAATGATGCCTTGACTTAGTCTTGAGCTATGACCTTTAATCCCTCGGCCTTTAATGTCACGTATCAACGGTCAGCGGAAAGCATAGAAGTCACGTTTACCCGACACAATATATCTATTTTTAGCACACCCGTATATAATGCGGTTAAAGGTAGGTGAAATAGTTAGAGCTAAAATCGATTGCCATAAAGTGACTTAGTCTGTACACATTTGGCGTACGTTTAGCAAATCTGTACAGTATGTTTAATTGGTTAATTTATCAAATGTGAGACAGAATGTCATTGATAATACATAAGATTGATTTACCAAAAAAGGAATAGATATAACACGGTAATGACATTAAGAATTACACCGTTATATAACACCATAACTTCGGGCGTGCTCCTTTAAAACCTCGACAGGCCTTACGTAAGGCAGCAAAACAACACATTCATAAGACAGTGTCGAACAAAACGTTATCAGTGCAATTTTCAAACGGTGGTAAGGCGAAGATCTGTCGTGCATATATTAGGAAGAAAAGTTTATAAATTGTGTCAGTTCGATTTACGACTGATAATATCGGAGAGTAACATTCTCTGACAATGACAGCTGTTATTGCACAGGACCATTTATTCCAAAATGGGGGTACCAAGACGTACGGCATGCGACCAGGAACGAATGAATCGCACGTCTGGGTGGCCGTGGATGATCGGAAGGATAATCACTCCACGTCTAACTGCGGAATGAAAAGCAGTGGTTCTACCCTGTCCACACACAATGTATGCTACTCTGTGAAAGTGAAGGCTAAGGGATGCTGCGCACAACAGGACAAGGTGATTCTAAAAGGAATCGAGTATGTATTTTATTATACATATATCATAATGAATAAGATCAGATCTACACAGTCTGTCTCCCATGGTCATGTACTACCTGTATATATATGAACCATATACACCTGTGTCTCATACATGTGAACTCTTCCACCTTTGGAAGGAGATTCCCACTCTTAAGGTTCAAAATTATTTGAAAATGAGGGGTGTTTTACACATTTTCAGAAATCTCCCTACTTGAAAACACATAACATCCTTCTTTGTTTTTATGAAAATAACAAATCTCCCACTTTGCAAGTGAACATCTCCCACTTTGGCCTGAGAAAAAGTTACTGTCGTTTACCAAAAGTATGTATATTTGACTACTAAATATGTTTTACCTTTTTAGATTCTGCCCATATTCTATCATTATACATAATTGTTTAATTGGCTTACAATACCTTAGACAAAACATCATTTATTACCTTAAATTGTAAATTGTTCATGCATGCTAATCAAGTACCCAGTAAATCTACAAGCTATATAAATGATGTGAGAAATGCATGTTTAGGATGCTTATTAGCGGCATGGTTTAAACAAGGGTCACTAAATATATTAATTATTGTAGAATGTGATCAACCTTGTTATTAACTGATTTTTAATTAATCAATACTTAATTTAATCTGAACGTGCATCATAAGTTAGAGTTTTGCAAATGTTAAAACTACATACTACAGACATATTATCTTGGGTAAACATAAAATTAAAAAAAAACCCAACTGTATATGTAAATAATTTTTGCAAAAAATATAATATATTTTGCTTTACACATATGCAGAAAACATTTGCATACCAAAGAGTGTTTTTTTTTCTCTACTCATAATGTATATTTTTTCCATTTCTATGCAAGTTTCAGTACACTGGCTAAATGGTTTTGTCTTACCATTGTCTATTTAGATATTAAATCTCTTGCATCATATTTTTTTCATTACTGTCCATTACAGATGTAGTTGTGTAGTTGTTTATTCTAGTAATATATTGTATTGTTGTACACATATTATTGATGAATATTTTCAGCACAATGTTCAAGCCGGGGATGAATGCTATCCTGGGACCGACAGGCAGCGGCAAGTCATCGTACGTATAAACCTCTTAGGTCCAATTAACATCTTAAAGGGTTTTATAAGTAAAGGTTTAACCCTTTTCCTCATGCCTATGCCATTTTACGCCTTTGTGAAACCATGCACACTTAGCACTTATCTAAGAATCTACACAACTAAAGGTTTATTTATAGAATGGTTTTAGGTTTAACTTGAGATGTATAATAACATGTATATGCTGGACATACATCCATTAAAAAATACTTTAATCTCTTTCAAAGAGAAAAAGAATAAACACAATTAAGTGAATTTTCACAATCATACACATATTCTAAGAGAGAAAGTGTTAAGCATATGAGTTTTTATTGACTAAACTTGGTTATGAAATGGCTAGCAGGGGAGCTCTTTTGAAAGAATAAATAATTTTTTAATATACTTTTAAGTTATTTTAAGATATTAAAACACTTACAGACATGTGATGTTTCCCGATTTCGCCGGGAGACTCCCGATATCAGGGGTCTGTCTCACGCCTCACGCTGAGCACATCAATTCTCCCGCTTTGATGTTCCCGACAGACTTAATCTCATTCCTCCTAAAGACTGCCACAGACAGTAGCTACCAGCCGATCATTTGATTACGCAATATATCCTAATGCAAGCGACCAGCATCTGCGTGTATATGTATGCAGCTAATCGAAACAGATCACTGCCAATCATTGAGCCTACCAAGTGTTAATTGGTCGCGACGATAATTTCATGCCCCGCCTCCTGGTGTTTAAAGGCAACCGCCACAAACTGTAATCCCTTGATTGACACAATAACCACACCCATTTAGTGAACGCCGGAGATCATGCCCAATCAGTGTCACATGTTCTATTTTCTTACACAACTAATGGAAGCAATGCTTAACGCACGTGCGGACAAAGACATAGGACTGAGCTTCGAAATCTTAAATGTTCAATAACCCGTGAATAGGGTGAAATGAGAATTAATTTGCATTTACCCAAACGCAGGCTCCGGATAATTAGACTGAATGTCTTCAGTTTTTTTCCTTATCAAGCCAAGGTAATAATTTCCAACATTATTATTGCGATTGACAAACTTCCTGACTGCAAACAAGTACTCTGATTTCCGTTTACTTCGGTACTCTAAATACACGACGTAAATCATGTAAATATGTAGAAAAATGGACATGTATACACTTGAATGCAGGCAAATAACGTGACAGAATAATTCAAAAACGTTTAACAACTGACCTGCCTACGTGCCTTACAAACAAACAAAAAAAAACAACAAACTAGTGCTAATTATATGTGTGACGTCATCGCGTCATAGCGCCATTTTGTCAGCAGACTACCGCATATGTTGAAACTGATGCGTTCGTGTGTACTCATAAAACTTACTCTAGTATTGATTTTCTTTTTCTTAAACCGAGACGATTGTGTATAGTTTTACTATGTTAAGGTTAGTGTCTAAATGGGCGACTCATCATTGAATTAAAAACCAAAGGGAGCGAACGAAGCGAGCTATCGTGGTTTCTTTTCCATGAATAAGAATGTATGACAAAGTCCAATGAGCATTGCAATATATACTAAAATTTGAAAACGCACAGGACAAAGGTATTTACGTGCAAGCCAAATGTAAAAGTAAATAAATGATGAGTCATTTAACAAAATGAGCAGACCCAAATGCAAATGGACCGACTGGAAGAATCACTAATTTATATTCTAAACCTATACTAAGAACTTGTTGTGTGTAATGGTTGGAAATAAACATAATGTTAAAGTAATAATGTGCATATGAAATTAACATAAAAACAAGTTTGAGTGAAAGAGATGAATGTATGAAACAATAACACTGCTGAATACACAGAGCTTGCAACATGTATATTTGTGCATTGTGCTACTAAAACAATCAATGATTTTAATTTGATACTTTGTAAGGCCTTTTGCTAACTGCATATTATTTAGGACATTATTGGCACTCACAAAACAACACATTGTGTGAGATATGTAGGCAAGCTTCTAGCCCTGAAATATGTCGGGGCAGGAATTAGGAGACAAACCTGCAAGGGCCACAGTAACATTGGAACAGATAAAATCTAAGAAATGGTGAACATTTCCCAACATTATGTAAAGTCTACTTTGACTTTAGCTTTGTTTCTATTTGAAAGAAAATTTGTCTTCTTCCTGCAAATATACATTTATCATAAAAGTAAATGGTTTTCGTGACAGTTGATACCATTTCATTTTGTGCATGAACAGTAAATAAAATGCCAACCTTAGACACTTTCAAAACATATTTTCCATTTCAACTACTGGTAGCTTAAATCAGTTTACATCATACATCTTTCAAGATGGTTTCTTTAATTTACGTAAAATAATTTTAACTTTTTTTACATTAGTATGTGGTTTATATATGTAAATAAAAAACCGGACAGATATCTATTTACTACTTTGTCACAGAAAAACACTTGTTTGCTATTTATTCTTGATTAGTATAATGTCTTCATGTATTCTAAAGCATTTAACTTTGTTTAGAAAGTAACGGTATCAATGTGTTTACCACTAATATTTTATAATTATCAAAACTCTTTTGTCACTAACTTACAAATTAAATAAACTATTTTTATGCTTGCATACTCATCATTTCTTTGGAAACCTTTTTTCAATTCATTAGTAAGTGCTGTTGACACTTGACTTGTTTACACTATGTTTGGCTGTTGTTTTTGAAGGCCACATGCTTAAAACCAAAGCATTCAATTTGTGTCTAGATAGTGAACTAAAATATGCTAGATATATTGCAAAATTCATTTTAAAATATTGTAAAGAACATTTTTATCACTGAAATTACTATTATTATTAAAAAAAAAAAAGACAAAAATACTGTTTTACAAATAGAAATAAGCCACACAGTCAATTTAACGCGCATTCACGGAAATCTCCCTCCCTGGAACCCCAATCTCCCTCTCTGGGAGCCTAAGTCTCCCTCTTTGGGACCAAGGGAATATCACATGTCTGCACTTATCAAAAAATAATAAATCCACAGCCTAAATGTTTTGGTTATATGAGAAAGATTTTCTCTGAGGAAGTCCCATAGTTAAAAGTAAATCTATGCTCTAAGTCATAAAAGTTTTACTGAATGAAAATTTGTCTACATTCAGAATAGCTGGAAATGTAGGTTAACAAAAAGAACACTTATATAACATTGATATAATAGATGCCATGAATCAGGACAACATGATTTAAAGGTGGTTATGTAAGAAGGATGTTGTATCTTTTATATCCAGTCCTCCTGGAGAAGGCATATTTTTACAAAAGAATTACGAATAAATTATCAAAAAGTGGGTCACTATTATAACTTTGGCCTGACACTGTAAACTTATTTCTTCGTCTATGCCCATATCACTTTTTCTAAGCATGCAGCGATATATGTAACTTGATTTAATGTTTAGTTTTAAACGTGAAGTTATCACACAATTTTTGGTTAAAGAAATACAATCCATACATGGATTTTAGAAAAAAGGGGTTAAAAACACAATAGTACATGTACATATTCTGTTCATATAAAAGATGGGAGAATTTAACTTGTTATCACAGGTACATATATTCACATCACAGTGAAGGCAGCACTATATGAGCCTCTTGTAAACAGTTGTGTCTCAGTATGATTGAGAGATTTTTGGTAAGACAAGCAAGATCAAACAAAACCATTAAATCTTTATTGGACATGGAAGTGCAATCAGTAGAGCTTCGTCTCCAGGTACGGAGGCCCAGATTTACCAAAGTCGTTGAAAATGGTTGGTCTCTTGCTAACGCTGAAGCAAATATAAGGGTAGTTCCACAACTGGTTGGCCCAGTGTCAGGATAATGTGATGCCAGGTGTTCATTGCATGATGTACACAGTGCAGGCTGCACTATATCTGCTTTAAGTGGACACTGTCTCCAGATAAGTGAAATACTGCTGGTGAGACGATAAACCTAATAAATAAACATTAAATCTTGATTCAGTCTTGATTTAAATTAACATTTGCCAAATCAAGCTGACAACAATTGTTCTAAAGCTTTTTGACACGTGATTTTGCAGTGACGTGTATCTAGAATTCAGAAAAATTGCCTCTTTCCAATACCACAGGACCTTTCCTGCAAGGATTAATGAACATACCTCTTATTTTGTTTACATGGAATTGAGCTAATTAACCCATGCTTAGCTTGATAAACACTAAAATATATTGAATGTGCCTTTGTATATGGAAGAATACATATCAATCAATTATCTATTTTTTAAATTTTTTTTTTTTGTGGTGGTGCCTGGGGGGTGGGGGTGCGTTGCTGGGTTTACGGCACACCGACATCAGTTATCTAATGTTGAGAATAAGTTTTCCTACTTGTCCATTTTGACCTCATAGAAGTAACCAACTTAAGTAGTTTTTTTATGAGACCCTTTTATCCAATAAACAACACTTTGTTGCACCCCCAGGCTTCTGGATGTGCTGGCTGGGCGAAAGGATCCCCGTGGTTTATCAGGGACCCTCCTTCTAGATGGATGTCCACCTCCTGATAACTTCAAATGTATGGTGGGATATGTTGTACAGGTGAGTGAAGATTCACTGAATATCTAGTTTTGTGTTGGTCTTTCTAGGTTAATATTATTGAAATTATTGCTGTGCTGATACCCCTAAGGGTTAGAAATTACACTGGATCTCAGGGAAGACATTTTGGAAGAAATCATAGGTTAATTAAAACATGTAATCATATGGTAAGTCATAAATTCATTAGTGAATTAATCCCTGAATCCCTATCTTTTGTTGGAGAAAATCATTGGTGAATTAATCTCTAATGTATCTACCATATCTTTTGTTGGAGAAAATCATTGGTTAATTAATCCCTAATGTATCTACCATATCTTTTGTTAGAGAAAATCATTGGTTACTTAATCCCTAATGTATCTACCATAACTTTTGTTGGAGAAAATCATTGGTAATTAATCCCTAATGTATCCACCATATATTTTGTTGGAGAAAATCATTGATTAATTAATCCCTGAATTTATGTATCCAACATAGTTTTTGTTGGAGAATGTAGTAAGTGAAGTAAACCCTGTAGCTTTTATATTTAGAACATCATAGGTTAATTAAAACCTATAGCTGTACATTTTGTTGGAGAAGGACTTTCATTTAAAATGCAGAGCATGATTTTAAGTCTTATGTTTATTTAATAGGTCCTATCAAAAGGTTTGTTAATAAATGCTTATGTGAGGTGAATATTGTAGAAATTCACAAACGTACAGGTAGACTGTGCCTTCGTGATGGGGTTGAACATGAACATTTCTATTTCCTACTGTCATCATTCTGTTTCTTCACCAGATCTTTCTCTACACTGTTTCCGTAGGATGATGTTGTCATGGGAACACTGACTGTGAGAGAGAACTTCCACTTCTCTGCGGCCCTGAGACTGCCATCGTCTGTGTCGAGGGCGGAAAGGGAGGAGCGAGTGAACCAAGTGATCATGGAGCTGGGTCTTAAACACTGTGCAGATACAAAGGTAGGATGGTCATGGTGGTGATGGGGCTGTCTGGTGTGGAGGTGTGTTTGTTTGTGGTGATGGTTATGATGGGGGTGATTGTAGTGTTGGTGATGATTATGATGGGGCAGATTGTAGTGTTGGTGGTGTTGGTTATGATGGTGGTGATTGTAGTGTTGGTGGTGATGGTTATGATGGTGGTGATTGTAGTGTTGGTGATGATGGTTATGATGGTGGTGATTGTAGTGTTGTTGGTAATGGTTATGGTGGTGGTGATAGTAGTGTAGGGGGTGATGGTTGGGATTGATAGTGGTGTGGATGATGGTTGTGATGTGTCAATGAGAGGGATGGTGTATGATGATGATGATATAACTGAGATTATTTCATCAGTTTACACGGCTGGATAAGTCCTCAGATACAAGTTGGTGGTGTTCAGTGAGATGTGACAAAATCACACACAGGTTTATTTACTATAAGTATTTACTATGTATATTGATTGTATAAACATTACATGTGAGGGAGCTAAGGGTCAAAATTGGTAGTGGTGATAATTTTTAACTTCTCTGACCCCCTAGTCTCACACATCATGGGGTTGAGTCCCATTTGAGGCAAAACACTCGTGAAGAGGTCTTCCAGCTTACCTGGGTTGCATCGAAAGTCTACCCAGACATTTGTCTGAGGTCTTCCTCTGTTTATAATAGCTGTATGTCTCATTATGACCATAATTGTGTCACTGCAACGTATTTTAGAGACAAACAAATAAACAATTACATGTTAAACCAATCTGCCTTCTGTCGACACAAACTTTTCTGTGCTGTTACGTTGAAACAATTAAACACAATAAAACTGCCAGTTTACTATTCAATGAAATGGATTAGTTTGTAAAACGTGATCACTTTCCTATAATACTTACAAACTGTACTTCGCCAATAGGCGACGATAATCCTCGTTGGAAGATGGACAGTGCAAACTGGGACCTGTTCTCAGCACTTTGTTCTGCAGAACTTGTCCCAACTTCAGTAGAAAATGTAGATGACAAAATTGTCGCATTTTCAAACACTTTGCACAATATTGCAGAAAGGTGTATACCTAAGACCTCGACTAAATCAAAACGTAATAAGCCTTGGTTTAATGAAGAGTGTAAAAAATCTATTCCTAAACGTAGGGCGGCATTAAAGCAATTTGATGTTCGACCTACCGATACAAATCTTAATAACCTTAAAAAAGAACGGGCTCAAAGTCGCCGGACTATTAAACATGCCAAAAGATCATCTTGGCAAAAGTATGTTTCAAAAATAAATGGCAAGACTTCCATCAAAAATGTTTGGTCTGCTATTAAAAAGATTAGCGGTAAACCATCATATTCAACTGTTAACCACCTTAAAGCAAATCGCACCGTAATAACAGATAAACAAAACATTTCGAACACACTGGCTGAAAATTTTGCCCAAAATTCCTCATCGGCTAACTACACGCCTCAATTTCAAACCTTTAAACACTCTGCCGAAAGGGAAAAGGTTAATTTTAAATCTAATAATAACGAAACTTACAATCAATCCTTTTCCTTGATAGAGCTTAAAGATGCTCTAAATAAATCGCATGATACCGCTGCTGGTCCAGACGACATACCGTATCAATTCTTAAAACATTTACCAATTCGATCTCTAAACTTACTTCTGTCAATCTTTAATGAAATTTGGATATCCGGTAAAGTACCCGATTCTTGGAAAAATGCCTTCATTATTCCACTTCATAAACAAGGTAAAGACCCAACAGATCCTCAAAGCTATAGACCTATTGCTTTGACGAGCTGTATTTGTAAAACCTTAGAACGAATGATCAATAATAGACTTGTCTGGTATCTTGAGTCCAACAACTTAATTTCAGAATATCAAAGTGGATTCAGACACCAACGTAGCACAGTCGATCATCTTGTTCGTTTAGAAACACTCATTCGTGATGCCTTCATCAAGAAGGAACACCTTGTAGCTGTGTTTTTCGATCTTGAAAAGGCTTATGACACCGCTTGGAAACATGGGATTTTAAAGGATTTAGGTGACCTTGGTCTCAGGGGTCATTTACCAATTTTTAACATTAAAATAAATAATATTGTTAAAACCCTTCATGAAGGGGTTGACTGTTCACTTTTTGTGGACGATTTCGTTATTTGTTACCGCTCTAAAAATATGAGCACAATTGAAAGACAATTACAACAATGTCTTAATAAGTTGCAAAAATGGAGCAACACCAACGGTTTCAAATTTTCTCCAACCAAAACCAACTGTATACATTTCTGTCAGAAACGTGGTCTTCATGTTGACCCCGAATTGTTTTTAAATAACGTTCGCATTCCCGTCGTCCAGGAAACTAAGTTTCTTGGAGTCATTTTTGACAGGAAACTGACTTTTCTTCCACATATCAATTACATCAAGAAGAAATGTCTCAAGGCTCTTAACTTGCTTAAATATTTATCCCATACAGACTGGGGAGCCGATAGGAAATCATTGTTACTTCTGTACCGTTCCCTAATTCGGTCTAAATTAGATTACGGAAGCATAGTCTATGGTTCTGCCAGGAGGTCCTATCTCCAGATGCTGGACGTCGTTCACAACCAGGGACTTCGTCTAGCTCTAGGAGCGTTCAGGACCTCACCAGTGCAGAGCCTTTACGTTGAAGCCAATGAACCATCTTTATTCTTGCGTCGCGAGAAACTTTCTTTGCAGTATATAACTAAACTGGGGTCTAACCCCAATAACCCAACGTTTAATTGTGTTTTCAACCCTAAACATGAGGAGCTTTATGATCGATCACCTAAAGCCCTCAGACCTCTTGGTTTAAGGCTTAAAGATAGCATAAACACATCAGGTATTAAACTCGAAAACATTTCTGAAAACCCCACAATTGAACATCCACCATGGCAACTCCGTTCTCCTGATGTGAATTTAGAACTCTGTAAAAATAAAAAGTCGAACACAGATCCTTTGATTTTACGATCTGAATTTCTCGAACTCCTTGATAAGTACTCTGATCACCTTCACATATATACTGATGGTTCAAAGACGGACACTCATGTTGGCTGTGCTTCCGTAAGTAATAGCCACTGCATTAAACAAAGACTTCCTAACAACTCGTCTATCTTCACCGCTGAAATCCGGGCTATAAATCTAAGCCTCGATTTCATTTCAGAACATTCCGGTGAAAAATATGTTATATTTTCAGACTCATTATCTGTATTGCAAAGCATAAATTCACTGAATTATTCAAATCCACATGTTCGCACTGTTCTTGTCAAACTTCAAAGTTTATACGACACTAACGAAATTTCCTTCTGTTGGCTTCCTAATCATGTAGGCATCCGAGGAAACGAAGATGCTGACAGGGGTGCAAAATCTGCCTCAGCCCTCACTGAGACAGATCTTTGCATCCCACACACTGATTTTAAACCACTTATTTACCGACATATTTTAACCAAGTGGCAAACAAGTTGGGTATTGTTTGTAACAAATTACACGTAATTAAACCTAACGTCGGTGCCAATGTCTCTGCTTGCAGAGAAAGTCGACGAGAAGACGTAGCTCTTACCCGCTGTCGCATTGGACATACTAGATTGACTCATTCATATCTCTTGAAAAGAGAAGTTCAACCTGTATGTGTTCCTTGCCAGGAACCACTGACAGTCAACCATATTTTATTACAGTGTATCGACACAGACCACATACGGTCGAAATATTTTAATGTCCATAACATGTACGAACTATTTAGGACAGTGTCGGATTCTAAACTGGTTTGCTTCTTGAACGACATTGGTATTCTTAGTAAGTTATAAATTTTTAAACTGTTTATTAACCAATCGTCATACTTTTTAAACCGTTTTATGTGTTGACCTGTTCTCAATTGTTATTTATTTTTTTACCTGATAGTTTTTATATTTTTCTATATTTTACATGCGTAGTTTGGTTTTTAACCTGATTGCGCTTTATTCACACTTAACTTTGTATTCGGCGCCGTATGACCTATTAAGTGTCGGTGTGCCGTTAAATCCAAATAAATAAATAAATAAATAAATCTCAGAAAAAAAAAAATCTGATAGAGCTCCTGTTGTTGGCCAATGTTACTTGAGACAGTGTCCAGAGTTATGAGAAAGCTGAATTTCGGAGGCACAAAGGATTAAAACTGCATGACCTACTTGCGGTCAGTCTTCATGCCTGGGAAAAAGTAGTGCGAGTACAGAAAAAAATATGTATGTTAAATGGGACTAGACACGACAGTTGTGTCCGGCCAAGCTTCAAATGTTTCTATTAATTTCTAATCTGTTCAAATTTGATAATTGAGTGATGATGTAGTGTAATGTAGATAGACATCAAATGCAGATTTATGAAGGAAAAATGTTGCCCAGGAATATCTCTCAGTGCATAGAGGAAAGATGCCAATGTGCAACCAGGATTAAGATTCAGATCACAGGAGTGTGGTGCTGACGAAATAAATAACTTGGAGAGAACTTTGAACTCAGTACATTATTTGCATACCTTTAGTCATTTTAATCTTATACGGCCAAAACTGTGTTTTTTTAATTATTTTATGTAGAGGAATAGAAAAAAAATTATGTTATCTTTCCTCTCTTTTACACAAAGAAAAATTCTGTGCTGAGATTTTTTTAACTGGAATGAAAAACTTCACCTTATGTTAAATTAAAAAAACAGTTCACTGCTGCTGATCACAGAAACTTAAGTAAGCAACAAGATTTATGTGCAGAATTATTTGAATTTTACGTAAGTATGTTTTTACTTATATATGTTTTTGTGCAGGTTGGCAATGAGTTCATCCGTGGGGTGTCAGGTGGCGAGCGCAAACGTTGCAACATTGGTATGGAGTTGATTATCTCCCCGCCAGTGCTCTTCCTAGACGAGCCTACAACTGGACTGGATGCTAACACTGCCAACACTGTCATGCTCCTCCTCAAGAAGTGAGTTATCACCCCTAGAAGTTCTCCTGCAGACGTGTTCATTTAACCAATATGTAACCCAAAAATAGAAATCAATGGCGTTAGGCTCATTTGTAATTGTGGTGATTCGAGTGTTACGTAATATTTATTTATTTAATTCGATTATAACTTAATGGTCTCTTTTCTCAAGGAAGTGTAAGTCCCTTCTTGTGGATCTCTACGAAAAGTTTATTCTTCTGGTTAATATACCATACATTATACACTGGTATTAGCATACATCAGTCATACAATGTAGAATAATCTTACCAACCATAGGTCACACAACTGTCTTCATGAACTTACATTATATTTTAGCACATTTTATGTTTTAATTGACTATAATTTGTATCTAAGCTGCAGGTTATCAAGTGTGGCCGCACCATCATGTTCATGACCACTTTCAATCTAAATGTTATCACTACATGGCCATACTATCATTTTCATGATTTCTTTCTACCTAAAGGTAATCGATGCTTGGCCGCACCATCGTATTCATAATCTCTTTCTACCTTAAGGTTATCAAAGCGTGACCACATCATCATGTTCATAATCTCTTTCTACCTTAAGGTTATCGATGCGTGGCCGCACCATTGTGTTCTCCATCCACCAGCCCAGGTACAGCATATACAGACTGTTTGACCACCTGGTTCTGCTCTCCCTTGGGGAGGTTGCCTACCATGGACCTGCACAGGAATCCCTCAAGTTCTTTGAATCTATTGGTGAGTTCTCTGTTCTGTAAATGCCATGTCCAGAATGTTCCATACATTTGAACTCACCCTGACATTATGCCATGGTCAGCTGACATCTTACCTCCCTAAGATGATATGACCAACACTATCTAAGCACTATATCAATCTATCCTTAAGATTCCCTTATATATTAAGATACAATACTGGAAAAAAAATTCAGATTGGTTTGGTATATCTCTGGAACAAACACAAGACATTTCAAACCAGTTGCTGTCATTTTTCCTACTGCATCACCAAGGTTCTGTTGGTCAGTTAGTAAATAATGGTAAGACAGAAAGGGGGCGCCCGAGGCCTAGTGGTAGAGTCGCTGATTTGTAACTCCTCTGACTGCTTAGCTTCTTTCCGCATGGGTTCGAGTCACGTTCTGGGCAAAGGACTTAATGTGGGAAGATCTTCCAGCCGACTTGCATTGCTCTGGTGGTTCTACTCAGATGCTTGTCTGATGTCCTCCTCCACCATAAAGTTGGATATTGCTATAATGGTCATAATTGGTCGCTGCATGTATTTTAAAAACAAACAAAACAACAAAACAGAAAGTTAGTGTGCTGTTAATGGTTTAAACTTATGGTGCATGTGATAATATGATACCAGACTATAGATAGTTTCCATGTGATGTTATCGACATTGATAAGACAGTTTAAGACAGCCATCTTTGTGGGCAGAAGTTGATGCAGGCCGAAATCGGGGAATATGTGCTGTATTAAACTCACCACTGTCTTTTTATTTTTCAGTCCATTTTACTGAATTTTATATAAAATTTTACAGCTTTTGTAAAGTATTTAAAATATCAAAACTATATTTTGATAGTTTAAAAGGTTAAAGAAATACAACCGAAAATGATAGACTGTTCATTTTGTTTTGAGTATAAGCCAATAGTTTTATTTATTTCTATGTATTAATTTTGTGTGCATTTATCAATTGTAAAAATATTGTATTCTAATAATATGAATTTCAAGAGCTTTCCTTTGGTGTATAGCTTTTAATTTTCGGACCACAAATGAAGAAATTACAAGAAAATAAAATTTACCCTTCTATACAATTCATATGAAAATCCCTTGAAGTTACCATCAAAGATGGCTGCCAAGATAAGGGATTTTCACTGATGTGTAAACTACCTATACTTGTTTACAAGGTATTTAATAAACAATGCTCTGTTCTTGATGTTCTAGGCTATCCATGTGAGGAACACAACAACCCGCCAGACTTTTTCCTTGATGTCATCAATGGAGACCCTAACGCAGTCTCCAGTGACGTTCAGGAGATAATCACCGCTACAGGTCAGCCATTTGTAGTTCTTGTAGGCAAAGTTGTTAGACTTGTGGTGCGCCGGTGGTTCTACCCAGACATTTGTCTGGGGTTTTTCCTTCACCTAAAAGCTGGACTTTGCTATAATGATCATAAATGGATGCTGAAATTTATTTCAAAAACAAACAAACAAACTAAGCTGTCACCCCTAAAATTAGGGTGGTTACTAGATTTGTCTCTTAATGGTACATCTCTTATATACTAGATTACATATAAAATACTGTAAATGTGCCATTATAAGTTCATTGTTCCCATGACGTATATATCATAGCATTTAAAAGCTGCCAGTTTCTACTTGCATTGTTAAAAAACAACATGTAGTGCAATTTACATAATGTAGTGACAGGTTGTCTTGTTTTACATATATTGCAAACAACAATACATAATAGTTGAGGCAAAATCAGTTGTTTTTAGTGTTTACATAATTAATGTAGTTATATTTTTGTTAATAATCTTTTCTTTTATTTCAGACATGGAGAAGGAATTTGACCAAGGAAGTAAGTACATGCTCTTTATGTATTTAACAGTTTAAGAAGAAACATTGGTAACAGTGTTTTGCCATATGTTGACAGCTGTCATGTTGATAATGAATTTAGTTTACTGCTTTGGTTACAAATTCACCTTTTCACTACCTTAGATAGCTTTCACTTTGAATTCTGATAAAAAATGTTTTTTCATCTGAAAATTGAATGCTTTTGAAGTTATATATGGCTTAGGATTGGACCTTTTTCTGTCGCCAAATACTGTGTGTTAACCTTTATGATCTTGTAGTGCCGATGTTTAAATGATCAAAATGTGTAAAATGTGACATTTCTTCTTCTCACAAACCAAAAAAAAATATATATGTATATAACTAAAACCTTACTCCATAGTCAATCTTAGCCGATAATTTCATCTGGCATTTCTGTTAAACATGCCAAATCGGTGTTAAAGTCTAGATTTGTGCTGTTCCATCCTAAGAAATTATGATCTTTTTTCTTTCCCAATAAGACATAGCTGGCCTTCCTCTCTTTTGAATCGGGCACCCTTCATCTGCCATTGTTATTTACGAACTATGGGGCAGGGACAAAATTAATTGCAGGTCATGGGATAATACGAATGCTTACATATCTGATCGGAACATTTTCGGAAATCGAAGTAATTTTAAATCTTTTATGACTCCCTAGTGCTTAAAGTTTTTTAATATTTTTATTGACTCATTTGAAATAATGTTAACAACTCTATTGGTGAGTTCTCTGTTTGAAATAATGTTAACAACTTTGGACAAACAGCCATTATGCATGTCATATAATGTATCTGAAACATTATTTTCACCAAATTCGATGATGATATTCCAAACCATAACCATACCATATATAACTTAAATATTTATACATATTAGTTTTGTTTATATTGCAAAAATCACAGTTTAAATCGAAATATGTATAGGTGGTCAATTTTTTTTTTTATTATTATCACTTTATTCATTCTGTGGTAGACAAACCCATTAACTAAGTCAAGATTACATTAAAATTAAATTAAAGATTAAAATTGCTTTTGTGACTTCTGTCAACTTGTCAAAATCTGTTGCCAATAATTTAAAAAGTTTATTCTATGCACATTTGCTGTGTCTGAGTGATGTGTGAAATACACAGCTACTTTCCTAATGTGTGTATAATATAGGTAGATTCTATCAATAGGCGGACTTTACTAACCGACTACTAAAGCATCAATTATGTTCCTGTAGTTTACTAAACTGTGTGATTATATATGATTTTAATTAATTCATTAAGTTATAAGTTGCTAACTATCTCTTTCTGCTGATTCTTAAAAGCTAAAATATAATTAAAGATATAAAAAGAAAATTATTTTTATTCACTGAATTTTTTTTTTTTGAAAAATTCCATATGATTAATTATGACTGTTACATTATATTGACATTTTGAGAAGAAAGTTTCAGAATGTAAAATTTTACAATATAACACTTTTAGTTTATAAAAAAATTGTTGACTCAGTTTTGAGCATGTTTCTTCAGATGATACACAATTTTGGAATAATTAGCTTTGAAAGCTGTCTGTTATTTATAAATTATAAATCTGTGTATTGGGCGAAATGTATATTTTATTTTTAAAGGTAGTATCAAACAGTTTTCCTTTATCAGACACAAGTAACAATATCTTACCCTTGTTTGTGGGGAATTGGGGCGTAATTTCTGCAAAATTTCAAGATTTAAGTCTAAGAATACCTGATTTTGAACACTACCTCCACTGTAAGACAGTACATATAGTGAAATAAAATCAGGCTTATTGTTAATTCTTTTTAAATCTACATATAATCATGATGGGGATCTCTGCTATAAATAGATATCGATATCAGACCAGATAACCCAGGTGATGAGATAAAGAAGATCTGACATGAGTTGTCATTTAATACATTTATTTAACGAGTTCAGGAAAGTGGACAGCGAGCCTGTGGCAAGCTTACTATTTTTTCTGGATGAGTTTGATAAATGTGTGCATTATATGACAACGAGTATCAGATTGTTTTTAATCACTTTTTTTAAGTTGCCAATATATGGTTTTAAAAACAATACCTTAGTGAAATAGTGGTATGAGACGCTTGACATCATTTTGCTTCGATTTCATCGATCAACAAACTTATTACACTAGTGTTATATTAGAAAATAGGTAATTTGTGCATTGAATGGAGAACAAGAGGATTTATGGGATAAAATGTAAATGGTCACATGGTTTACTTAGTTTAAAAGAAAAAATAGCATAATAACTTAATTGAAATGAGAAGTGAATATTAATAATCATCATTTCACAAGAACTTTTCAGGTGACAATAATTTATTTGGTTGTTTGAGAGACAAATAGTTAGCAACGACTGTCCTATACCACCCTTAAGAATAAACTCCAGTACTAAATTTAACTAGTATCATACTAATATGGCTTCCTACAGGTACATAGTGCATCTTTTTTTAACCTTTGTAAAATGGTGATAAGATTTGAAAACCCCTTTTATCATTTAAGTTCTTTACATGCCTGCATCCTGGCGTCTGTCTCGTTTACGCCTTGTCCTTGTTATTTCTGTCACTTGTAAGAATGTACGTCCAAAATCTTAAGGACTCATCTCTTGCTGCATCACTGATTAGACTTAAAACCAACTCTGTGTTTCTGGTATGTAGTTATACGTCAACATCTCACATCTGGAATTTGCCGTTTCACATTTTTTTAATACATTTCATTCCCTTGATATCCCTTTCTTATCAAGTTAATTCTCACCTTTTCTAGTTAGGATTTGTATACCTTCATATTTATCCAGTCTTTTCAAGTTTCTATAAAAGCCTATTGTCTGTTTCAGATAGCAGTAAGTGATAAGTATAGTCATACTCTTTACAGATTTATAACGTTAAGTTTGAGATTTTTATCTTCAGGATTCTAACACAAATTATAAACATAGAAAACCCAAACAATTATATATTGTTTGTTGAAAGTAATCAACTGGATGATGAGTAATGCACAATAATAAGTAAAGTTTAAGTGTTTTTTTTTCAGAAATAAGTATTATTTGGTAAGGCTAAAGATAATACATTCACATGTAATATTATGAAAATAATTATTTATAACAGCTTATATTGAGATAACAATTTTACTGTTCATTCAGTGTCCAAATTTAAGGACAGGTGACGTAAATTACATCTTTTCTTTGGCTATCAATTTCCTAAATTATAATTGTCAACTCAGGTTTAAAAAGAACTGAAACCAGTTATTACTATCTACAAGGAAAAATAGTTGTTACATGTTGTACTAGTATTTGCATGTGTTTTGATGTCATTTAATTAATCTACAAAGAAAAATAGTTGTTATATGTTGTACTAGTATTTGCATGTGTTTTGATGTCATTTAATTCTCCATGATTCAAAGAAAGAAATGTGGAACTACTGTCAAGTACATGTTGTCGGCCTTAGCAGGGTTTTGTCTTAGTTTACATTTTTTTTTTTTCTTAAAAATCATTGGAAATATTCACTTCCAACTTGGATTACATGTCCACTTTCAAAAGCTGAATCAATTTCAAAAGGTCAGGAAACAATAAAAATCATTTTGACAGTAATGCCACGTTTTTTATTCTTGAGTTTTCTTTTTTTTTTCATCTTAGGTAACCACCATTGCTGAATCATTTATCAGCTGAGATTTTGTTCACATTCAAATTTTGACAATCTTTACTCCTGTAATATCTCTTTAACATCTCAATGTAATATAGCAATACCTTTACAAAGACTTTAAAGTTGGTAGTATTGGCTTCCCTCCTAACACTCGGGGCTAAGGGGACAGCATTACACCTGACTCGTCGGTGTCTGTATAATGGACCGGCCGGTTCAGTCCCTGGGCACCTCATAAGTGCCCCTGTGCTATAATGATAGAAATGCCGCTGCACAGTATCGGCAAAAATGCCGGCTAATCCCAATCCCATCCCAACCTTGCCAGATTATTGGAGTACAACAAAGGAGAAGTTGAACAGCATGTGTCAGTAAGAAGTTTTCTTTGAGGAATAGTTTGAGCTTAAGCAAAATCTCAACTGAGAAATAATTCTGCAAGCAGTGCCATCTGTCCAGATGTTTTACAATCAGTTTATGATGACCTCTGTTCAGGGGTTAATTTATGCACTCTCTAAGAGTCATTCATTCAGCTGTGCATATATTGCTTGCACTGGTTACTGCTGGGAACCTGTCTGGTCAAATACCTGCTCTTATATCATAAAGAAAGCCTTTAGGGCCATTTCAAAGAAAACCCAAATATTACACATATATTAAAAATCTGCATAATTTATTTAAAAGATGTTTGATGTCTAATCTCTGTCTGTAAGGTCTAGAATAAGACACAGTAACCAGCCAGCAATTATGGCACACAATATAATTGATCTGTTATAGAAGACTACTTGTGTAGCTTTACTAGATCAATACTGAGCAAAAAATTATTTCTGATCACTATTTGTTAGGGAAATAAACTGATCAAATAAATTAGTTTCATTTGCCTCCATTTTTAGTCACACTTTTTTCTTCTTCAATTAACTGTCTAGACCTGTCACATTATCAGTTGTCCCTTACAAAATCTACATAAGGCACTGTCTGATATTGTCATGACAATGTTCTATTTAAGTTGTACTTTCTATCATACATTTTTTTTTTAAATTATATGTGTATGTTATTATTTACTAGTTGTGAAGCAGATTTCAGTGGAGGGTATTTATCATTTGGTTGTCTCCCCTTTTTACCGTTGTTACCCAGTCCTGGAAACCATTACCTTGGCAACAGAATTATTATTGTTTTTGTAAACTGACATTTCTAAGGCCAGACATTAATGGCTGACACAGCCTGATATACCTGCAACAGCTTTTCACATGTACTTAGACCTTCCATGGCATTAAAAAAAAATGAACATGATTTATGTCTTTTGTGTGTTCCTTTTTCCTTTTGATATAGAAAAACACAATATCTTTTATATAAAAGGTAAATAAACAATAGTTACTGTTGTCATTGTTAACTCAGCCTGTTAGAATACATGTATAATTCTTCCATGGTTACATGATATTGGAGTTTACCAACTGCATAAAAATCCATGCCACCATTTTTCCTCCCCCATGATTCCATAACATAAGGTCAAACTTAAATTCATGATGATTATGATTAACAGTATTGGTTAAGTAAAATGTTTATATAATCCCATGTTCATATTTACAGTACATTACAGTACATGTTCCTAAATTGCTTTGAAATTGTATTTGATAAGTTAGCTTTTGTCTTTGTACTGATGTATAAATAAAAAAGAAATCATTTTCATATTAAACCATTTTTCGTTTTTTTTACTGGTAGAGACAAATATTTTATAGCAATAAGATTTATGTTTTGTTTTATAAAAATCTGTTCCAAAAGTTCAAGCTAAAAGTCAATGCCATAAGTATTTTTTATATCCATCAGTTAACTACTTGTGGAATTTTAAGTATGTCTTTTTCAAGTTATGTAATTTAAATTTTAAAGATTATTTAATACCAATATATACATATTCTTATGTGTTATTCAAAAAGATGTGTTCTTGTTTTAGAAAGTCTTGCTGTCCATGAGAAAATTGTCACATCCTTTCAAAAGTCACAATGGCATCAAAGGTAAATATTGACCAATGGTTTGTATAATCTTAGTTATTTACTTAAGCTAAAAGAAAATTCTTAAATTTTGAAATGTACTTTGAAATTCTTTGATTTTGTTAAATGATTACATTAATGTAATTTAAGAAATGGTTGAATATATATATATATATATATATAATTCTAGATTGAAATGAAATAATTCTAGATTTAAGGAAGTAATTCTACATTTAAGGAAATAATTCTACATTTAGGGAAATAATTATAGATTTAAGAAATAATTCTAGATTAAGGAAATAATTCTAGATAAAGAAAATAACCCTAGATTTAAGGAAATACTTCTAGGGAGCTCCTAAGGATAAGCTGTAAGAATCACAGACTTTTCAATCCTTCACCTGTGGGGTTGAGTCTCAGTTGATGACCTTGTTTAAAGGGCGTTTCTTCCAAGTTGCTTATGTGAGTCTTCCTTCACTTTCTACAGCTAGACATCACTGTAATGACCATAATTGTGTAGCTATGATGTCTACAATGGTACAACAAACTCATATCAAGCACTGTATTTTTAGGCTGACCGGTGAACTGAACCCAATTATAAACCAGCACGAGGATAAAGTCCGCAGCAACACCCTTACGAAGCTTCCTCCCATTGAATATGCAACAAGCTTCATAGTTCAAGTAAGCTTACGTTTCTATGTGTTTTATAAATAATTTTCTGAAATATTTTTGTTTTTTCTTTAAGAGAAAACATTGAGAGTATACAAAATCTATACTTTAATTAACACTTTCCCTGCTTAGCCATTTTCCATGCCCCATGCTGATTAATTTTCTTTAAATTTTCTAAGAAAATGCTATATGCCACTCAATCGCTTACAATTTTGGATATGTAAAACTATATATATCATTCGAAAGGTATTTGAATATGGATTCTGAATAATATATAAGTTTAATAATTATCATGTGATATAAAAATCTTATGGACTTTCAGAAATAGAAAAAAAGTTGAAAAAATCCACAATTTATACTTTTTTCAGTCCTACACCTTCAAAAATATGAATATTTCTAAGAAAAAAAACAGTGCAAGTTACTGTCAAAGGAAGTAACTCTGGTAATAATTTTATAGGAAATTAGCGATGCTGTAAACACTCTAATATAGTAGTAAACAGGACATATGGTGTACGTATAAGAGCATTGCTAGTGGTTAGAAAAAGATGCACGCTTTATGTCGGGCAGCGGCGAAAGGCTAAAATATTGTAAGCTCTTTGGCCAGAAAACAAACAACTTAAAGTTCAAAATTTAACTTAACATGAATTTTATTGTATCCTATTCTTGGTATCTTATTCATTTATTGCCTTTGTTTTAATGAAATATATAATATTAAACAGAAAGTTCCAAATAAGACCATGTCTTGCAAATATAAATGTCCTAAGCAAAGGGAGATCATGCCTCAGGTAAGTTTGGTGTAAGTTGCTGGTGTCAGTTATACAGGAAGTCTTCAGTATTTACTGAGTGGTCAACATGAACAGAAGATCGGCTAAATTGTTTTAAACATATTTTTTGGCCTAAAGGATTTATAATGGATACACTTGTTAACATCTTCATGGGTATTTTTGCTTCCAGTTTCTCTACTGCAGTCAGAGGACACTCAGGAATCTTGCACGTAACCCCCAGGTGTCGGTTCTTCAGGTAAGTATCAATATTTCATAACGGTTTCATGATATTGTTTGAAATTCATTTATATCTTTGCCACGTCAATCATCATTGTCATAAAAAAACATCTTACTCGTCTCCTTCTTTAACCCTTTAATTCATAGTTCATCCATAATTTTGAAAATTCACCTGACTCTGTTGTTTTTCTTTAAAAGAGATAAAGGACATTAATAAATGTATGTTCAACTTGTAATAATAGATTTAAGGCTGAACCAGTCTGCACATAGATTTTTAGTCATGCAGATTCTGCAAATGATTGTGAATAGTTTGTAAAAGCGTAATTGGCATATACATGCAGTTATGGGTTAATGGTTTAAATATGTTCCAATGTAGTGTTGCGTATCAAGTTTAAATTTTATTTTGTTGTTTCCGTTGAATTATAAAATGGCCTATTTAAGGATTATGTTATTAATTGTGGTGATTATCCTATGTCAGGTGTTCACGATGGTGCTGTTTGGTGCTGTGGTTGGAGCTATATACTGGCAGATAGATGACTCCTGCAAGTCAGGTCTACAGAACAGGTGGGCAGTTTAGGATGTCTTGTAAAACACTTTGAAACAAATATAATCCACCTGGCATACAATGGCAACTTTAAAGATATGGAGTGTGTGACAATAGAAGTAATTTTGCATTATTTCAAAAAGATATATCAACAACTTTATATGTTAATAGCAAGATATTTTTGTTATTTTATCATGTTTTATAATGTTCTGACATTAACCAATTTAGAAACCTCTGTTTATGTATACTTTGGAAGTCAATTATTCTACAGTACTTTGGCTAAGAAAAAATCAATGTGCATGTTAATTCTACAATTTTTTGCAAGCTAACACTGTTGACCTATGACTATAAGAATATTTGTGTGATTAGTATTTTCAGCCATAATAACTTTCATCAAACAATCTAATTGTTCTGAAGCAATTCAAAACAGGAATTATATTGAACAGAAGACTGGCCATAACAATAGCAACTGACCCCTCCTTTGGCCCAGCTTTAATCCAAAATAAATGGCTAAGTACCAGTTGAATCCTGCTAAAAGCATACCATAGATTATGTTATAATATGTCATAAGCAGCATATAAACATTGTGTCTGTAGGACTGTATAAAAACTACATTATGCATAACATATATACCAAGACACAGTGGTACAGTTTGGTGTAGCAGTAGACTGCTACTCAAGAGGTCCAGGGACATTTTTTTATTTGATCGATAACATGATTTTCTTCGATTTTCTCTGGCAAGCATTATTTTCACCCCCCTCTTATGCTGACATAAGTTTTTCTAGAAGATATTAATTTCACACACAATTTTAATGTTCCTTAAATAAAAGGTTGAATGTCTGCCAGCGTTAGTTTGGCTTTTAATAATTTATTGTACTGTATTTGTCAGTTCATATATTAACCAATCAATTTCATTTTTTCAGAACTGGTGCTTTCTTCTTCATCATCATGAACATGGTGTTTGGGAACTTGTCTGCTGTTGAACTCTTCATCAAAAACAGAGCAATTTTCCTGTAAGTGGCGTCAAACATTTCCATCAAGATGCAATGGTGTAGATATCACTGTGTAGAATAGTGCTTTAATACGTGTACTGAGTGAATAACACATTTACTGACCAAAGCCCAATGGTACTTTGTTTTCCAAATTGTTAAAATAGCTACAGTACTGCCTATTGATCTGAGGCATTTTTTTTCTTTCTCCTATTTTTAGTAATTTGAGATAAAAATTGCCCCCATGCTATTAAGAACAATCACTTGTTAATTCTTGTAAGATTTACTACTCACTCTGCCAGCCTTGCCCCTGCATGAATACCTGACCATATCTGACATATTACCTCCTTATTTGAACACTAATGATGGATTCATCTATTCTTCTTTCTTTCTGTTTTTAAAACTTTATTTATTTTATTTAATTGTTTCATCTATTTGTCCTTTTAAGCTTCAGCCTATCATTATGCACTACAGAACGCAAAGAAATGTCATCATCTTCTACCATATTCCATATATGGTTAATTTAAATTCAAAGGAGTGTTAAAAAGTTAATGTCAATTAATGATTCTATTGATGTCAGAATAAATTAATTAGCAATGTCAATGAGAAGGAATATGTCTAGGTCAAACAGGGTATTGCTATAGCTATCACAGTTCAACTACAAAGTTTGATACTTGATGATATTTCAGACATGAGAACGTGAGCGGGTTCTATCGTATATCCTCCTACTTTTTCTCGACGGTGATCTGTGATGTCATACCGATGAGATTTCTGCCAGTCCTGGTCTTCTCAGCAGTCACTTATTACATGATAGGTAAACTTCATAGCTTGCTGTATGCATTTATGTGCACTTGCTAAACACAATCGTAGAACACCCACTACTGATCCATTCCGTTACTCTCCATTCATCACCCGTGGGATATTTAGTTTACTTTTGACCGTTCTGGTAATGATGAAGCTCGTTCATTGTTTCCTTCCAAAATGACATCATCAATGCAAAGAGAATTCAAGTTTCCAGATACTTAGCTACCTCCACAGGTAAGAGTAGCAGAAATGTGAGCGATGTGACAATGGCTAAACACATATTGAACAGGCTTAGACAAACATTGTAGATCTAGATCAGATTCAGCTGGGATCTGCACTTTTTGCTACTAAGGCAATGAATAAATTACCTTAACATGAAGTTTATAGGCAGGCAAGACAGAATTAATTACAAGGGATAAAACGTGTATTAAAGATTAATATTGTTGTTAGTATAACATGACGGGGGATTGTGGGGGCTCTCGTGGCCGACAGGTAAGAGTTGCTGACCTGTAACTCCTCAGTCCTTCTCTGCATGGATTCGAGTCTCGGTCAGGGTGAGAACTTTCATGTGGGGACGTTTTCCGGCTAATGATGGTTCTTTCTAGATATAAGTCTGGGGTCTTCTTCCACCAGTATTTAGCTGGATGTCGCCAATATGACCATAATTGTCATCATTGCGATGTAACAAAAACAAAACAAACAAAAAAGGGGGATTGTACACAGTTCCCAGGACCAATAGTAGCTTTATTTAACCTTGTAACTTTATAACTAACTGGTTTAATTTTTCTTTCAATATTTAAATGAAATCAAAATAAAAAAAAATATTCAATAAATAAGTAAATATTTACAGAGACCTGACTTATATCATTTCTTCTTATATTCGTGGACTTTTTCTGCGCTGTATGGCCTTTAAAGTGCTGGAGTGTCGAAAAAAACAAAAAAATACACGAATATTCCTGGACTTATGTCATTTAACTCATTGCCTTCTTGATTAAAACAATATCTGCCAGAGAACCATTTTCCTTTGGGCTTTCTAGGGCTACAACCTAAGTTCCACTGCTTATGAATAATTGGATGTAATTGTAACCATGAAATTGTTGATTCAACAACACCTCTGTCATATAATTGTATAATGTTTTTTAATTCTGGATTCAGACCCGTATTCAGCCACTTGTTATCTTATCTCTGGGTCTAATAAAATGTCAGTTTTTTTATTAAAATAAAAAAAATATCAACATCACTATCATTTGACCATTACGTTATTGCAGGTTTGCGACCAGACTTTCACCACTTCCTGATCTACTTCTTGGGTCTGTTCCTTGTCTCCCTGTCAGCATCAGGCCTGGCCTTCTTTCTCAGTGCCGTAGTCCGGATCTTCGCTGTTGCCAACCTCCTCATCGCCATGTGCTATGTCATTATGATGGTAAGGTTCTGTACACAGACATCTAGACAGGGACGTATCGAGAACGTTTTGGTGTGTGTGTGGGGGAAGGGTATGAATCAAGAGCCATCCAATTTAATCGCAGTAAATACAAGATATATGCACACAGTTAGGGACCCTAACTTCCACCAAAGCAGAGGCAACAGACAAAATTTACTTTAAATGCTTAGTATTTTTAAAGCTTACATGTATGTGTTTGCACAACTCTACTCTTTTACCTGGTTGGTGGAGGGGGGATGCATCCTCTATCCACCCACCCACACCCCACATCCCCGGATCCATTCCTACAGTTATTAGGACTTCTCTTTTGGTTTTAATATTTTTGTAAAGGCTACAATTTTTAAACTTAAATTATCAATATACTTAATATTTTTCATTTTTATCGATATAATATACATGGTAAGTCTTTGTATGGATGTTTGTAATGAAAAATTCTGTTTACCATAAAATAATAAATACTGTTACAGATTCCTTGAAATCTAGATAAATAGTAGGGCCTAGTGAAAATTTTAACTTGCAATTTAATTGATTTTAATCAAATTTAAGATTTTTTGTTTTAATGCAATATTAATACTTATATTAAGCCTCACATTGATTCTTGTAAAATGCATATTTTTTTAATTAAAACTTCATCAAAATCAAAAGAAATACATGGTACTTGTCTTCATTTTTTGTACAGGTGTTCAGTGGATTGTTGGTGAACCTGGACACAGTTCCAGACTTCCTGGAATGGCTCAAATACATCAGTATATTCAGATACAGTCTCAGGGTAAGCAGTGTGGGAGGTTTGGGCTAGGTTAAACTCAGACCACTAGATTTTGATGTTTGCAGAAATTTGTAAATCTATTTATATTTTTCAAATTTAAGTATCTTATGTTTTTGCTGCAAGTAAGTCATAGTTTTATTTTTAAAGCACCAGTTTGTTGTGTTTACTTGATGTCATTAGAGTCAGATATTGTATAACCCATTACATGCTGGTTACACCATTTACCTCAAATATGGACCTGGTAGCACAATGGGTAGATCGTCAGCTCCAGGTACGGTAGGTCCTCCTGAGCCGTGACATACCAAAGTCATTTAAATTGTAGTGGTATAGCTTGCTTGCTAACGCTCAAGCAAATATAAGGGTAGTTCCACGACTGGTTTGCCTGGTGTCAGAATAATGTGACTGGGTGTGGTATCATGCCAGGTGTTCATGGCATGCTATAGACAGTGAAGGCAGCACTATATCTGCTTCAAGTGGGCATCGTCTCCAGATAAGTGAAATACTGTTGGTGGTACGATAAACCCAATAAACTAACCACAAAAAAAATTACCCTATTTAATACCCCACCCTAATGGTGTTTCCATTAAGACATTCCTAGTTTAGAAAGAAAATTACTTCGTATTTGGTAAGCTGTGGTGATTTAAAAAGAGTACTATGCTAAATAATGATTTGTATATTTTTTCAGCTTACCAAACAAAACCCTTTCAATACTTATGTTTAAAAGCGTTTAATATATTCACCTATTTTCAGATGTAGTTTACATTATTTTAACCTGATAGATTTTTGTATTTTTCTGTGTTTTACTGACATAGTTTAGTTTTAACCTGATATTTCTCTGTTCACATTAAACTTCTTTGTATTCGGCGCCTTATGACCTGTTAAGTGTTGGTGTGCCGTAAAACCAAATAAATAAATAAATAAAGTACTTATTTTTTATGTTTAACTCCTTTTTTCTACATCATTGACCAATAGTAGCTTACATGCGCTTATAGATTTTTTCTATTGTTTTCTTTTCATTTAATGTATAAAATATAATTTTAAATGCAGTTTCCTTATTTAGTAAGAAAAAATTCTATTTAGCTTAATTCTCGTTAGTTTTAAAAACAATTTGAGGTCTATTTGGGTTTCTTACATTCCAGGGATTGAGCATCAATGAGCTGAAAGACATGACTTTTGAAGGAAACTGGTAAGATTATTATGAAAAATATTGTGAAATTGAGAAATTGATTATTATACCTTAAAACAATTACACCAATAATAAAAAAATGAATCTCACTAGTTATACATTCAAACCCACATGGGTAATTAAATTTTAATTGGAAAAAAGTTGCATGTTTCAAACAGCTAAAATTCACCAGCCATAGGCCAACAGTATATATTTTCAGTTCAGTCTGTTGGCCTCTTAGTCTCATGCTTCTAGCTTTCAGTGTGGAAAGTAGTATGGTAAATCTTAATAATAAATATTGAATATTAACAATGGGGTACATTAAAATGGAAATTATCTCCCTTGTTAGTTAATATCCGAGGTATTCCAAACAGTAGGTAGGTCGTTTGAGTTGGAATTCTTGAACGTTATTGCTTTTTCTTTTGTAGATATTGCAATTACAACAGCCAAATTTCTTACTTTTGCATAAATATTAGCTTAAAATACTATAAAGGTTTGTGTTTTTTTTAAAAGAAAATGAAAGTGCTTTTTGATGATAGTAAAACTGGGTATCACACGAAAGCCAGAAAAGTCAAAACCTACACACCAAAGAGCACAGGCATAAAAACTGAGTAAAACAAATGAAAGGACCAACTTGCATTGAGGGGCTATTCAGGGGAGACTATTCATCAATATCTCTCAATGTAGGGGCAAGTTCTAAAATGTAGTTTCTTGGACAAAAATATCTGAATTGTGTAAGATTTATCATTGATCAGATGTGCTGTGATATGCTATATAGCATCTTTTAAGATTTCCAAGTTGGAATTGATAAGACAAATAGTGCAGATCCAGGGTTGAATCTACTCTAGTCTACAGTTGTTTGCTAGTAAGTCTCTCGCAAAATGGCTCAATCTGTTTGCATGAAGCGGTAGGCTACAAAATAAGAACTAATTACAGGTAATTAACAAATGCACCATGATTAGAGATATATATGCTACAATTGTGCACAGAAGGCAAGGTTTGATATGCTACATTGGTATATCTGTTACACTTGATCACAGAAGGCAATGTTAGATATGCTACATGGTATATATGTTACACTTGATTACAGAAGGCAATGTTAGATATACTACATGGTATATATGCTACACTTGATCACAGTAGGCAATGTTAGATATACTACATGGTATATATGCTACACTTGATCACAGAAGGAAATGTTAGATATGCTACATCGTATATATGCTACACTTGATCACAGTAGACAATGCTAGATATGCTACATGGTATATATGCTACACTTGATCACAGTAGGCAATGTTAGATATGCTACATGGTATATATGCTACACTTGATCACAGAAGGCAATGTTAGGTATGCTACATGGTATATATGCTACACTTGATCACAGTAGGCAACGTTAGATATGCTACATGGTATATATGCTACACTTGATCACAGAAGGCAATGTTAGATATGCTACATGGTATATATGCTACACTTGATCACAGTAGGCAATGTTAGATATGCTACATGGTATATATGCTACACTTGATCACAGTAGGCAATGTTAGATATGCTACATGGTATATATGCTACACTTGATCACAGAAGGCAATGTTAGATATGCTACATGGTATATATGCTACACTTGATCACAGTAGGCAATGTTAGGTATGCTACATGGTATATATGCTTCACTTGATGACAGTAGGCAATGTTAGATATGCTACATGGTATATATGCTACACTTGATTACAGTAGGCAATGTTAGATATGCTACATGATATATATGCTACACTTGATCACAGTAGGCAATGTTAGATATACTACATGGTATATATGCTACACTTGATCACATTAGGCAACGTTAGATATGCTACATGGTATATATGCTACACTTGATCACAGAAGGCAATGTTAGATATGCTACATGGTATATATGCTACACTTGATCACAGTAGGCAATGTTAGGTATGCTACATGGTATATATGCTACACTTGATCACAGTAGGCAATGTTAGATATGCTACATGGTATATATGCTACACTTGATCACAGTAGGCAATGTTAGATATGCTACATTGGTATATATGCTACACTTGATCACAGTAGGCAATGTTAGATATGCTACATGGTATATATGTTACACTTGATCACAGAAGGCAATGTTAGATATACTACATGGTATATATGTTACACTTGATCACAGAAGGCAATGTTAGGTATGCTACATGGTATATATGCTACACTTGATCACAGAAGGCAATGTTAGGTATACTACATGGTATATATGCTACACTTGATCACAGAAGGCAATGTTAGGTATGCTACATGGTATATATGCTACACTTGATCACAGAAGGCAATGTTAGATATGCTACATGGTATATATGCTACACTTGATCACAGTAGGCAATGTTAGGTATACTACATGGTATATAAGCTACACTTGATCACAGTAGGCAATGTTACGTATGCTACATGGTATATAAGCTACACGTGATCACAGAAGGCAATGTTAGATATGCTACATGGTATATAAGCTACACTTGATCACAGAAGGCAACGTTAGATATGCTACATGGTATATATGCTACACTTGATTACAGAAGGCAATGTTAGGTATGCTACATGGTATATATGCTACACTTGATCACAGAAGGCAATGTTAGATATACTACATGGTATATATGCTACACTTGATCACAGTAGGCAATGTTAGGTATGCTACATGGTATATATGCTACACTTGATCACAGAAGGCAATGTTAGGTATGCTACATGGTATATATGCTACACTTGATCACAGAATGCAGATCCAGGGTTGAATCTACTCTAGTCTACAGTTGTTAGCTAGTTAATCTCTCGCAAAATGGCTCAATATGTTTGCATGAAGTGGTAGGCCACAAAATAAGAACTAATTACAGGTAATTAACAAATGCACCATGATTAGAGATATATATGCTACAATTGTGCACAGAAGGCAAGGTTTGATATGCTACATTGGTATATCTGCTACACTTGATCACAGAAGGCAATGTTAGATGTGCTACATGGTATATATGCTACACTTGATCACAGAAGGCAATGTTAGATATACTACATGGTATATATGCTACACTCGATCACAGAAGACAATGTTAGAAATGCTACATGGTATATATGCTACACTTGATCACAGTAGGCAACGTTAGATATGCTACATGGTTTATATGCTACACTTGATTACAGTAGGCAATGTTAGATATGCTACATGGTATATATGCTACACTTGATCACAGTAGGCAATGTTAGATATGCTACATGGTATATATGCTACACTTGATCACAAAAGGCAATGTTAGGTATGCTAAATGGTATATATGCTACACTTGATCACAGTAGGCAATGTTAGATATGCTACATGGTATATATGCTACACTTGATTACAGTAGGCAATGTTAGATATGCTACATGGTATATATGCTACACTTGATTACAGAAGGCAATGTTAGATATGCTACATGGTATATATGCTACACTTGATCACAGTAGGCAATGTTAGATATGCTACATGGTATATATGCTACACTTGATTACAGAAGGCAATGTTAGATATGCTACATGGTATATATGCTACACTTGATCACAGAAGGCAATGTTAGATATGCTACATGGTATATATGCTACACTTGATCACAGAAGGCAATGTTAGGTATGCTACATGGTATATATGCTACACTTGATCACAGTAGGCAATGTTAGGTATGCTACATGGTATATATGCTACACTTGATCACAGTAGGCAATGTTAGATATGCTACATGGTATATATGCTACACTTGATCACAGAAGGCAATGTTAGGTATGCTACATGGTATATATGCTACACTTGATCACAGTAGGCAATGTTAGGTATGCTACATGGTATATATGTTACACTTGATCACAGAAGGCAATGTTAGATATGCTACATGGTATATATGCTACACTTGATCACAGAAGGCAATGTTAGATATGCTACATGGTATATATGCTACACTTGATTACAGAAGGCAATATTAGATATGCTACATGGTATATATGCTACACTTGATCACAGAAGGCAGTGTTAGGTATACTACATGGTATAAATGCTACATTTGAGCACAGAAGGCAATGTTAGGTATGCTACACAATACATATGCTACATTTGAGAGCAGCAAGCAATGTTTGATATGCTACATGGTATATTTGCAACATTCCAGCTCAACGGGCAACAAGTATCTAGTCGATCAAGATATTCAGTTCGAGAATGACTGGGATCTCTGGGTCAACTACGTCGCTCTGGCCGTCATCTCATTCGGTTTCCTGCTCCTGGCATATCTCCGACTGCTCTTCATGAATAAACTTAAGTAAACACAGCATCACAAAGAGACTAGACCATGTGTAAATAAAACAATATGGATACATTCACATAAAGTTATCAGAACAGGAAGGTCTCTACCAATAATGGTAGCCTACATCTAGACATATGATAAACATGGAATGTGGAAAGACATATCACTACATTGTGTATATGTCTCATCAAAACTGTTTGGAAAGATTATGTAACAAAGATTTGCTAAGCTCAAATGATCATGTGTGTTAGAGAGGTAGACGGCCTCATTAACAGGTTATGTATTAACTCGGGTGAGAATGGATTGACTTCATAGGAATACATATTAACACATGATGTTTAATCTCATATCAAAACATTTAGAATTGTCCAAAAATGTGTGCTAAGCTTAGATAAGCATTCACTTGAGGAGGTAGAACAATTGATACATCAAAAGAAATATAATTAATTGTTTATTTGGTCACTTTCAATCAATTTTGCATTCATTAATTGATGTTCAAAAAAGGAAAATATTGCTGAACTTTTATGAATAAATGAGACAAATATTGCATTGGATTTGTAGATAATATGCAACATGCTATTCTTTAAATGATAATGGTGACTTAATGTTGGTCGAATCAAAATTGTAGGGCTGGTTTTGAAATAACTTAATCTGTTTCATTCTCAACAACCTTAAATATCTTTGAATTGTGCATGTGTGGATGAATGTCATATATACCAATCATATGATATCAATCATAAACAGTGGCTTAATTGACTGCAGTGTTAATAACAATTAAAACAAATTAAACTCGGACTTTTTACTAAGTTGTGTATAAACAAATGACTTACTGCGCTCAAGTTAAAACTGTTAATATTTTGTGAACTTGTTTTATCATTGATTTGTTCCTAATGTTTTGTGTTTTATTTTCATAAATTTATTCATTATAACTTTCTCATTATGAAAGCACTTTTTTAATTATGTACATGTTAAATTTTTGTTGGATAAAAATGTTTGAATAATTTTATTATTGTGTATTTGGTTGTTCAAAAATTGCTTTGCATTAACTTGCCAATTTATATGTCTGATGTACACAAAAAATATTATTTTTTCTTTAAAGGCCAGATAGTAGTCTTCATTTGTATATATGTATGAATATTTTATATTTTTATGGTTTATTATGTTATTTTATTTTACTTGCCACTGACTTTTTGACAAAGTACTGGTATGTTATCTAATAAACATTTTAATGTTTATCACCTCAGCAGGCTTTCAAGCGGGCCCTACTTTTCCTACTTTTCCCTACTTTTTTGGGTTTGGCCCTACTTTTCCCTACTTTTTTTTAGAGCCCTACTATCCCTACTTTTTGAGAAAAAAAGTCATATTTAATTTTTTTACATGATCTAACATGAATATAAATTTGTTTTAAAATAAAAGTTTATACATTTTTCTGCATTTTTCTTTTAAAAACTAGTTGCTAGTATATTTCAAGGACACAAAGGATGGTACCAGTAGTTGGTCTTCAGTGGTGCAGGGAGATTCCATTATGAGGATGGTTGGAGCTGACAAGACATTAAGCCAGACAAGGTATATCGCCCAACTCATCCTTGTGGAATCCCTGTTGAGACACTGAAGACCACTTTACAGGTGCCATGAACATGTTAGTAGGTGTTTTTTCGCAGCTGAATGGTAAGTAGACAGCCCTATTATCCCTACTTTTTTGCTATGGAAATCCCTACTTTTCCCTACTTTTTTAGGAAAAAATCCCTACTTTTATCCCTACTTTTTTCTTTGTGGTCACTTGAAAGCCTGCCTCAGGCTTTTACATGTATTTTATGCTGTTTGGGAAGACAATGTGTTTTAACTAAGCTTACAAAACTCAAAATGTCCACATAAAGGCAATTATTGTTTTAAATTTGTATTTAATATAATAGATATTATTATTTGAGTCTCCCTCCATTGTTGATTTATATATATTGACACATATGTTAGTGCCATTGCTAAATTGTAAGACATAATCTTGGTTAACTTGTCTTATGACACTATTTTTACCATTATAACGCAATTTGTATTTCTTAATTATATAGCAAACCCAGGTTGTTTGTTTGTTTTTGTTTTTTTATGTCACACTGACAAATTAATGTCATATTAGCAATGTCCAGGTAATTATTGATGGAGGAAGACCCAAGACTTAAGTCTGTGTAGAACAACTGTTGCACCGCAGGTTAGCTGGAAAACCTCCCCACATGAAAGTTCTCGCCCTGACAGGGACTCGAACCCACGCGGTGAAGGACAGGTTGTTTAAAAAGAAACTTTAACCAACATATGTGAAGCCATTTCTGACATTTATGTGCCAACCCTATGGAACTCTATGGAGTTCCTTGTTCACTTACAAAGGTGTTTGTTACATGTCATTGTGATAAGTATATCTTTAGTATTGTTATTACTAAAATCAATTACTCAAATACTACACATGATCAATGTTTGTTTCTGAAGTAATTTATTGTACAATCAAGGCTGTTGTGGCCTGGCTGACACAAACTGTATCCATGTCATCCTATAACACAGTGGGTCTGTATAGTGCCTGTACAATATAACGTTTTTGTAAATAGCCATGTATTTGTTAACATTTGTGTACTTTACAATTATTTTATTCTTTTAATAAAAAAACCTAATTATAAAACCATTCCACTGACACAGATATGAATAAACCATAAAGGTTTTGAATACACCAGTCGCTTTGTCATAATTTTATTCCCATTTAGTTAATGTTAGCCAATTTATGAACTAAATAAAATCAAGATTTCTGATTTTATCTTAACCATATCCCCTGAAAAAATTCTCGAGCTGACTTAAAATATATGTTTTAAATAAGTTTATATTTGGTTCAGTTTAATTAAATATATTGATTCACATTTTAAAAGATGCTTTTTGTGTCAATATATTGTGCCTATTGACACTTATTTAGGGATAACCCCCCCCCCCACACACACACACACACACACACACACAACCACCATAAGTGATTTATACATATGTACATATACCTGTATAATATATTACATAAACTAATTTAGCAAGTTGCGTTTTATAATGGTTGCTTGTTATGACATTTATTTTATTGATTAACATTAGCATTAAAACCATATATATATATATATACATTTCAAAAAACTACATAATACTTTTATTAAACAACATATGTTAGGAAGACTATACTTAACTTGTAGACGATACTGCAAAACATAGACATTTTCGAAGATGCGGATCACTTCCGACGACGTCCTAAATGACGTAAGTGGATAAGAATGACGTCATTGGAGACGCCGTCATCTAACTATCGCGTAGCTACGATATTGCTTTTGCATTAAAAGGAGCATCACGATTTTAAAATGTCTGACGAAATATCTAAGTGCAGTGAGTTACGTCATAAAAATGAGAAGACTAAGTTTGTCCGCTTAAAAGAATTGTTGATTTCTGTGGCCGTCAGACTTTGGCAAAACTTCAAAAGATTGTTTTCTAGTGTCATCGTTTTTGGAAATCAATGCACTTCTAGCCCTGGCGAGATTCCGTTTGCTAAGCTGAATCGAAGACAGCTGAAACATCTGACAGAAGCCTTGACGGTCATTCAGAACAATGAAGCATTTGGATTCAAGCGAAACTTCAACCGGTCCGGATATGCAGCTCCAACTTCAACCCCAGCACTTGATCCTTTGGATTTAGATATAGTCGAGACTGTTGTAGAGACCCTTGAATCTACCTCTAGCCGCGGACAGTGTGTTGCTCCTGATGACGAATCATTCCAGATTGTCGACACTTTGCAGAAGGCCACACGCCAGATGAAACCACGCCCCAAGGCAGCTAAAGGACGCCGCGGGGACATTGTCATCCCACCCTATATTGAAATCGATGAGACCCAGTACGGCCCTACTACCACGGAGAAAAAAACTCGCCCTAAAGCAGCCAAATGTCGACGGCCTACCAAGGTACCGGAGTTGCTCGATCTGCCGGCCGATATTCTGGTCGAGAAGCTGAGAGGTTGCGAAGATTGTCCGCACTTTGATGCCAAGGCTCGCGGCCGGCCACTGGCTGCACGAGTACGCCGTGAAAACACAAAGGTTGATGTTGTACATGAGCAACTTGCTGGTCGTCCAGAACGCCCTCTTGCGGCCCGCGGGGAGAGAACCGTGATCATCCGAGACGAGCGGGAATATATCGGGGAGCATATCACTGCGGTCAATGTCACCGACCACAACGACAGCTGTGACGACGACAGCGACACGAGCGAAGACAGTGGAGACATCTTCAGCGTGCCATACCTACCAAAGTCTCAGAGGAAGTTCGCCACTGCTTTAAAATTACCCTGGGAGAAATGACTTGATACACCAAGCAGGGTCATAGTAGACAGTTTGGTTTTCCAATGGTACGATCGATAAGACAGTTCTCTGTGACCATGGTAACAGTTTCTGAATCAAGAGTATATACCGAGTCTGCTATTATATACACATTCCACATAAAATAAAATAAATCAAAATGTATAATTCAAAATACAATGCGTTTAATCCATTTTTTCAGATTATTTTAGTGAAACAAATATTTAAAAAAAAATTAATTCGCCACTAATGGTGTTGTTGATGACGGTGATGCTGTTGCTGATATTGATTTTGATGATGATGAGGAGGAGGAGGAGGAGGAGGATGACAGTTAAGAAGTTACTATGCAAAAAAAAAATCGTAGTAATATTACACACAAACCTTCAAGAATAAAGTTTACAAACAATGACAACAGATCACCAAGTAACTGACCAATTAGGCTTCATCGATCTAGTACGAACTTATTAATTTGTGAAAACTTGGGATCACTAGATGCCAAAGATATACATTTATCTGTGTAATTTTAGTCTTGTGATTATATTTTAAAGTATAGTGAAGCCAGAGTCCCAAGGAAGGCGATTCAGGGCCATCACTGGCCATCTACTGAATATTTTGGAATTACATATATCTTTTTTTGCTTTCATAGAAGCAGCTACCTAGTTTTATCGACTTAGGAGTTTTAAGTACATGTATTATTTTTAAACCACAGACCATTCACAAGTGGATCAAGAAAAACAACGTGCGTGCCAGTGCTACTGTTGTGTTGACTTTTCGTCCATAAAGTGATACCACTTTCTCATATTGCTTAAAACATATTTGGGTATGAATCTATAACTATGTTTTCTACGGCAAATAGGCTGTACTGGAAAATTCCTGCTGCTGGAGTACATTTAGTACATTTAATTATCCGAAACATTTTGAAACTGCCTGCTATTTTAAAAAAAATACTAAAATATATATAGTATAAAACCGGAAACGTTTCTATCTGTACTCTTATTTATTATATTACCGGTATATTAACAAAATGGTGTCGCATTATAGATATATTAACGGCAATGTATTAAAGATAACTGTTCCGGTGTAAACAATGACCATTTTTCTATATACTCTGTGAATTTCTGTGCTTTTGACTAATTTTTTCCTCACAGAAATGGCTTTTAATTGACACCTACATATATCTATATCAGATCAGAGTGTTGTTGGAACGTGAGCAGCACACACATTTTATTTGTTTATTATTTAAAAGCGACTCACTAGGATTTAATACATATATAACTTATATTTTAAAAGTTATAAATACCGATGTACCGCCTTGTGGCTGTTTTGCGATGGTGAAGTCATTAAGCTGTTTCTTGAAAAATTGATATAAATGTTTTAAGGTTCGTTTGTGACTCTTCCCAGACATGATTTAGACCTTCCTTCACCAAACATTATGGGGTGGACGTTGCTAATATTGAGTTAAATGTGCCGATGTCATGTGACAAAAACAAACAATCAGCCCGTAATTATTGTTCTATCTTATTGTGTAGCTGCATTCTGTATAATGACACCGATTAAACGGTTGCTTCGATATTCTTTTAACTAAGGTCTACTGCATAACTGTTGTATTTTATTTAGATTCAACAGTTATGCAGTAGACTTCAGTTAAACGAGTATCGAAGCAACCATTTTATCGTTGTCATTATACTCTTAACCGTCAACACAAATTCGATAACAACACGTTTCCCAACATGTAATCTCCTATTGTAACCTTTCCAGAAAATATAAAACAAAGCTCCTCTTTTCGTTTCTTCCATCAAGCAAGGTCTAATGATCAAGTAAAAGATCATGAATAGCCTTCAGCATCGTCGGATACACACCCTCGACTATTCCGTTTTACTACATTCTTCGAATTTTCTGTCGTCTTATCGAACTGAATTGGCCAATCATAATACTGCTTACAAAATCCATACTCTTCAGCGTGGAGACTAGAAGTAGTATAACAATGTGGTCGCCATTTTGACAAGTCTGTCGACACAAAGGAAGAACGAGCTTTATCATTGGACTGAAATCTTCATCGGATTATGAAGCGACCAATGAAATATCATAACTAGAAACGTCGAAGGGAACTAAATGTCCCATGGGCGATGAAGGAGAGTAACAGAATGGATCGGTCGTGGGTGTCCGACAATGAGGCTTCTGCTGAATATCTTTATTGAACCGTCCATCAGCTTACATAAAACTGTATCTCTAAAAAAGTAGAAACATCGTTTGCTTTCCTCAGCAGGTCAGTTGTAAGTTAAGTAAGACGAAACATTCATTTTTGCACAATTTAATTGTTCAATCATCATAAAAGTAAAACTCAACTTGACACAAAGACATTTATTGAATAAAGGTAGATTAAACATAATAATACATGTAATACTGTCGGAAAACATCTTTTGGTGACACAATCAAGATCAGCAAATTGGCAAGTGTGGAAATAAACTATATGTGCTCTAGGTATAAAATAGTGTTGTAAGGGAACAATTATTAAACATGCCTTATATCTATATCCTCTCACAATCCCGAAAAAGAAGAAATCGTTTCAGAGTTCCTGGAATATACATTTCTTCCACAGCTTTTGCTGTATTCTGACCACAACACAAATTCTCTCGTACGACGTACCGACTTAAATTCTGAAGTGACGACACATTGTTCAATGATGTCATCAAACTGACGTAAGTATCATAAACTTTATCCCTGCCGATTTTACGTCCATTTTTGCGGCGATCCACTATTCTAAAACCGATCTTGATTAACTTCTTTGCCAGCGCAGTCCGAGTTCTTGTATGAAAGTCTTGAGCATTTGTGCAGTTTTTCAACAATTTTGCCAATGGCGTTTGTCCTTGATTGTTTACAACGTTAAATTTTGAGCCATGTTGTATCAGTCTGAAAACAGAACCCTCTAAGCACAGTCCACATGCGATGTGGAGAGGCGTGTCGCCAGTGACATCATCAACGCTATTGACGTCAAGACCCTCGTTGATCAACACGGTAATGACGTCAGCGGAGGTTTGAACCGCGGAATGGATGGGTAGTCTGCCAGCTGACGACTTCTGTCGAATATCTGCGCTGTTCCTTATTAGCCATTTCAGCATTGGAACCTGATGAAATAAACAGGTTATGAACACTTAAGAAGACAAATACGGCACAGGTGAACAAGATGGGATGGGATTTGCCGGCATTTTGCCGATACTGTGCAGCGACATTTCTATCATTATAGCACAGGGGCACTTATAAGGTGCCCAGGGACTGAACCCGGCCGGTCCATTATACTGGCACCGACTAGTCAGGCGTATTGCTGTCCCATATGCACCGAGCGTTAGGAGTGAAGCCACTACTGCCAACTTAAAGTCTTTGGTTTGAACCGACCGGGGTTTGAACCCGCGACCTCCCGATCCGCAAGCCGACGCTACAAAAGCCGCTTTATTTCTCGACTTATAAATCAAAAGTGTGTAAACAGAACGAGTACTGCCTGCAATATCAGAATTATAAGGTGAAAAATAAAAGAGCCATGTGGAACCACTTCCTTCTATAACAAAAATTAAAGTCTCCAGTTGAAATTATACAACGGACCTCATCTTAGTTATATGAATACATCTCGTACTTTTCATCCTTGTTTGCGATTTATTGCTGGGAAAATTGTTTGCACTACTTGCAAGTTTATTGTTTTGGCGTGTGCGGTGAGCGATTGAGTCAGATGCAAATGACTGAGGTCAATGTTGTAAGATCAAACTCTATCGATATACTTCACTGTAAAGTGGATGTTTTAAACAGTATTTTATCAGTACTTGAGTTGTTGTCCCCGTGCATTGTGGGTATTAGACAAGTTTCACAAACCGTCAATAATGGTACTTGAACATTAACAAGATGTTGACTCTCAGAAGTGAAGGTGTTTATATACAAAAGAAGAACCAATAAATTAGAAAGTTTTCTGGTAGCTTAAAATGGGTTGAATCTCTCGTGAACCGTTTCAGAAGCTTTATCAAACAAATGGTTTTAAAGGTAATATCCGACAGTTTGACTACATAAAATATCTAACTACCTCTTTAGGTAATACTTTTTGCATAAACTCATACTTTAAACGTTATAAAGGCGATTTTGAACACTAACTTTATTGATAGACTGTACTAATTGCGACAAGAATACTCTAAATGTTCAGTCTTTCCAACTCTATAAAAAGCGCATTAGTGGTTTCTGCTGCAAGTAGATACCGACGTCAGAGCGGGTTACCCGGATGGCTGTATAAAATTAAGTTGTCACGTGGTTATCTAAGTTTAAAAATAGCTATCTCTGCAGCGAGGCTCGGATAGGAAACACCTGTTTGCAATGACGGGTTGGCATTTATCATTGACTGTTCACACAGGTCTTTGGCATCAATTGACAGCATTTTACAAGACCTTTTCATGCATCCCATGACTTATTTGGTTATCTGGGGAAAATTGGACCAAACTGTCGGATATAACCTTTAATCTCTCGTGAACAGTTTCAGAAGTTTTATCAAACAGCCCAGTGAAGCTTAACAGTGGTAGCCGACAGTTTACCAAATACATGTTACAATATATTTCCACGGTTTCTGGAAATGTTGGCATAATTTTTGCATAAACTTATACCATAGTCTAAGTAAAGCCGATTTGAAACACTATTTATGTCTTACGACAGTAAACATTGCGAAAAAAATGTTTTGTTTTGCCAAGCGTCTGGTCTGCCGAATCAAAAAAATCCCGACAAATATCGATAACATTTCAAGATTTTTTTTCTAAAACACCTGGTTTGTAATGATTGGTTTTATTTTATACCGGTTAAAGTTGGTATCCGACAGTTTGGACCCAAACTATTTTCATTATATATCTTAGTAAACCATTGTTATACGAACAGATCTCGTAAAGTGTTGTTTTTTGATGTCCTTCATCTGTCGGAAAAGTTGCACAGTTAGCTATTTTTAAACAAAGAAAACCGTGCGACCTCTTATGTTTTAGCTCACCCACGTCATCCGCTGTGACGTCGTTGTCTATTTTTAGAGGAATCCCAATCGTTTTTATTTAAAAATATTGTTAAATATATAGGATGTAGGTAAACTGTCGGATACTACCTTTAAGACAAAGGCAACTTCCATAGAAGTTTTCGGCAATTTCCATACATGCATGACAATATCTGCGGCCAGATTAAACTTATCAAATTTTTAAAAAAGGAGAAATTATTAACGCATTTGAATAGTGAAAGAGCAAATTATCTCAAATTTACTTAACTTGTTACACTTTTAAATTGTAATTGAGTAAACAAAACAATATTTCTAAAAGTAAAATTCAGGAAACAGGTCTGGTAAATTCATCATTTACAATCACAAGTTCATACATTTTCGCATTTTTTTTATTTGTTTGAAAAACATGTTAACATGTTAGATCTTGAATACAAAGCTATGTTAGTTGTACCCACCGTATCTGGGAGGTGTGACTTCATAAGACTGTGAATGATCCCGTCCCCTCTCTGGTCCACATTGTGAATATCCGCCCCGCCCCTTAGCAACACCTCCGCCATGTCAAGATGGCCGCCACACACTGCCGTGTGCAGTAATGGCTTTCCGTTCATTCGTCCATTCGCATCGGCCCCGCGTTGCAACAACGCAGCACACAACTTTGAGTTACCACTTTCCACAGACTTACTGAGAAGTTTGTTCAGTATAGATTTTCCTTTAACATTTGACAGGTGTTCTTGATTAAGGACGTTCTCATTCACGTATGGCAACAATGTCTGCAACGCTGGCATTTTACCGCGGTCTGCCGCTTCAAGTAAAAGGTCCGTCCAGTTGTCGGTCATGGCAGCAAGGTTCGACTTTACAGAACTAAAATGTAGCTGTAGGTGGCGCTGCAGTGCCAGAAGCTGGTCATTGGCCATGCACCACTGTAGGGCCTGGAAGACAACTTCCGGTGAAGCCCCGGGGTCCAGAAGATCCATGATACACCTAAAGAGGGGAAAGAAGTAAGATATAATGAAAGTATGTTCATCGACGCTGCTTGAAATTTCTAACGAAACGTTCAATATTGTTCTATATTATCTTTTTCATAAAAATAATCAACTTCAATTAATAACATGAAAGATCCATTCACAGCTTTCGTTGAGCTACTTTTAAGGTGAAACAACAATATTAATATTTAAAACTGCGCATTTAGTCAGCTTATTCCAAATACCAGTTTCTCTTCTCCATAATATATATAACATTTGCCTTATAATATTTTATACACTTATTATTTAGATGAATAAATATAATCAGAAAGACATTATTTTATTAATCTTCCGACCAATTTCTTTCTTCTCAGGAATTTTGAACCAATATAAGCAAAATAGTTTATAGTTTTTACATGTATAGTTAATACATCGGGTTAGTTGACGAAGACCTTCGGATAAATATGATCTAACCAGTGTACATAATAAAGATCATATTTATCCGAAGGTCTTCGTCACGAGATACTTCTATGAAAATTGAAAATTGATATAGGTCTTTTATTGAACGAATAGTAATTGCAGGATAAATATTTAGTATATAAAGTATATTAACAGTTATTTAGGAAATTATTTTCTATTATTTTTCAGAACTTATTCATACTTCTTTTGTTGTAAACTATACTGAAAATGGACGAACATTCGAAAATGCGGCTGACTTTCCACGACGTCCTAAATGACGTCTTACGTATTCATAGAAACGACGTCATTTAGTCATCACGTAGCAACCTATTGCTTTAACATTTAACAAATCGTCACGCTTTTAAAATGACTGGCGAAACATCTAGTTTCAGTGAGGTTAATCCTAGCAACAAGGAGACAAAAATCGTTCGCTTTAAGGAGCTGATAATTTCTGTCGCCGTCCGACTTTGGCGGAACTTCAGAAAATACATGTCAAGGTTTGACATTTGTAGAAACCAAAGCGCTCAAGGCTCTGACGCGTTTTTGGCCAAATTTACAAAGTTGAATCTCGAAGAGCTGAAAAAACTGACAGAAATGTTAAAGATCATTCAGAAGAATGAAGCAGATGGACGGCAGCGTGAGTTCAACAGGCCTGGCTACATTGCTCCAACTACATCCCCAGTACTTGATGACTTGGAATTAGAAACTGTGGCGACTCCTGTCAAGACCATCGACTCTAATGACCGTGCTCCTGATGACGAATCAGTCCAGAGTGTCGACGCATTCCAGAAGGTCACACGCCAGATGAAACCTCGGCCTAAGGCAGCTAAAGGACGCCGCGTTGACATCGTTATCCCACCCTATATTGAAATCGATGAGACCCAGTACGGCCCTACTGTCACGGAGAAAAAACCTCGCCCTAAAGCAGCCAAATGCCGACGGCCTACCAAGGTGCCGGAGTTGTTGGATCTGCCGGCCGATATTCTGGTCGAGAAGCTGAGAGGTTGCGAGGATTGTCCGCACTTTGATGCCAAGTCTCGCGGCCGACCACTGGCTGCACGAGTACGCCGTGACAACACAGCTTTTGGCGTGGCACAAGAGCTCCTGACCGACACAGCCGGGATGAGCGCCAGTGTTGCTGGTCGTCCTGAACGCCCTCTTGCGGCCCGCGGGGAGAGAACCGTGATCATCCGAGACGAGCGGGAATATATCAGGGAGCATATCACTGAGGTCAAGGTCAACGCCCACAACGACAGCTGCGACGACGACAGCGACACGAGCGACGACGACAGTGGAGACATCTTCAGCGTGCCATACCTACCAAAGTCTCAGAGGAAGTTCGCCACTGCTTTAAAGTTACCCTGGGAGAAATGACTTGATACACCAAGCAGGGTCGTAGTAGACAGTTTGGTTGTCCAATGGTACGATCGATAAGACAGTTCTCTGTGTCCATGGAAACATTTACTGTATCAAGAGTATGTACCGCGTCTGCTTTTCATAATCATTTCATATGAAAATCAACCAAAATACATGATTCAAATTTAAATGCGTTTTATCCTGTTTTAACGTAATTCGCTATCAATGGTGATGGTGGTGGTGGTGGTGATGATAGCGATGGTGGTTATGATAATGATGATGTTGAGGAGGAGGAGGAGGAGGAGATTTTATGCTATTATAGATATTGATCCATCATGTCTTTTCTTCATGTGAAATGGAATCGCACCAAAAGTTATTATCACGATATTTGTAAGACCTCTTTATGTCTACTTTCTCACGTGAATTATTTACGTATAGAATCAGTTAGGTGTCATAATTCTCTGTTGAGAGAAACAAAGTGTCCAGACCGTGTTGTCTAGAGTCAACTATTTGTCCCGTCAGCAAAGTTTCTGTATAGCTTAATTATAATCGATCGATGATTGAATGATTTAAATTTCAGAGTGTAGGCACATAGCCAACTGTGCAGTTTTGGTGAGTTGTTTATTGCAACCTAACAACACACTTAATCCGTGTTTTAAACCCTTATAAATCGAATATAAAATAGTTCCTTACACTCAGAATATGATTCTTGTTGCGATATTAAAATAGTGAATAGAGTCAATAAAATGAAACAAATAGATCGTATAATAAACGCGAAAGACCCAACTTGTATCAAATAGGAAGAGATTATTACGATGACTACGACGACTACGATAGCAATAACCCAGATGTAAAACTACTTTCATGAAACAAATAAGAAGTAATTATTCTTGAATAACCCAATTACTATTTTACACAAACCATACGGGATAACGTCTAACAACAATAACAACAGATATTTAAAACAAATTTCCTATTTGGCTTTATCGATTAAGTAGGAGATTAGTCCTTGCTGATTCCTTCTTAAATCTCCAAACAAATAAGTATTTACCATGACTGCAGGCTTACGATGGTACAAAATAAACCAATATGTTTTAAAAATAAGTAGGAATTGCTTACTTTGTAATATAAAAATTAAAAACGATGGTAAAATTCCAAACGCGTTTAACTGAATATTTCACTGACATTTTTGCACCCCGGCCTCGCCCGAAGAAAAAAAAAGAAATTGAAATAAAATTAAATTGATGATATAACATAATTGTTCAATAAAATTTATGTTACTGTTACTTAGTGTTACTTAGTTAAGGTGTTTGTTATAATTGTAAACAAATATATGCTAAAAGTTATACGGAAATTGGAATTATAATAATAATTATACCTGGTGAATAATCATTAATAATATTTTAATATTGTAATTCCTCTTAGACTTATTGTACAAAAAGACCACTACTTTAAAATATATTTACATGATACTCTCTTAAAAAGCTCTAGTAAAACGTTTTTTTGTGTGTGTGTTGTTTTTTTTTTTTTTTTTTTTTTTTTTTTTCGTTTTTTTGTTGTTGTTTTTTTTTTTTCGTTTTTTTTCTGTAATTGTCATAATAGATTGCTAATTTGTCAATCAACGTTGAACCTTTCAAAACAATAAAACCTTAAAAACACATACTATTGAATGTCTACCTGCAATTTGTAAATACGGTTTAACTCCACACTTCTTCGAAGAACAATGAAATCCAATCTAATTAATCAGGCAATCATCTCCATTGTGGTACCAACTTGACTATGTCATGCTCCAAGACACCATGATATTTATACCAGCGCGGGCCGGCACTACCTTAGTCATAAACAATAATCCGGGGTTAACCGCGCAGTTTTCAACGACTTTGATAGCCCACGTAATGCTTTGTAAGTGTTATTCGACACTTTAAAGGGAGGGATCTCCTTCTCAGCCAAGAAATATCATTAAACAAAATATGCGGCGTTGGTGGCACTTTTAAACGTTAAGTTTTCTTGCATCTGTGGCTTATATTTATCAAATTTTAACCCAATTTATTGATCGATTATGTTTGGAGGAAATAAGCTTGTTCGAACCAAGGCTTAAAAAGAGTATACATTTTCTGACATAAATAATAGCTTGACACTGTTTAAATACAGCCTCCTTACTTTAGAAATTATGTAGTCACTCTTTTGGATCGTTTGGATAAAACGCACTTTAGTATGTAACCACAATATAAAGTTTGCTTAGCTTATTGCTGTCAACGATTATCAAAAAGCAGTTAACGCTATATATATACGCTTTTTAACTGATCATTGTAAAATGAAACATGTCACGTTAACTATAAAAAAACACTTCTTATAACTTTAAAAAAAGAAAATTACTGTCAAGCTGGATGCAATTAGAGCCAAGACTGAAGTCAGTTTACATACCAATTTCGTGGAGTGGTGAGGCAGTCAACGCCGAGGAGTTTCGAATGTTGCTATTGTTAGCTACACTTGCGGGAAAAAAAAACATAGCCTACAGTGGCAGCGGAAGATTTAAGCTCACTGTGTACGTACATGTGTGTTTCTTGTTTAGATGAGTATACTGACACAATAGTTTCTTTCTGTCAATGTAGGATGCTCTGATATTTATTTGCCTCGCTTTAGCAGCTCTAAGTTGACCAAAATTGAGGTTAGACATCAAAAGAAAAAAAAAAGATTGTACAAGTGATGTCATTTTTTTGGCTGTTGAATATTGTGTTGTAGAATCGGATGACAACTTAACTGTGTTATTGTCAAATTATTTTACAATATAACGGATTTGTGATTGGTTTTGTCGTTGTTTTTTTGTTGTTGTTGTCACTGTTAGATTTTAAATGTTGTCTTTTGTATTTAGTTATTGTGTCATGTACTAACTGAAATAACAGCGTCCTTCAAGTGGTATTCACGCTATCCCAGATGTCGCCTTAAGTCTTTTGTTTGTATTAGAGACAAATTATAAAGCTAATAAATGTTTCAAATTGTATATGCATGATTCAGAGTTTATAAAAATAAATGCTTTAGTGCAAAATTCTGTATGGCTCTCCCTTTAAGAGTGTCTGTAATGAGGCTAGTAATACGGGTATTATACCTATACGAGTGGGTAGACATGTAACTACCATCCAAATGTACACTAATACTGAGGTAATTACGTCTGACTAATGTTAGACCCCGAGTTGTTTAAATTGACCCACTTCAGAATTCCTATAGGCAATTATTTGTGTATCAATTTTCCTTGTTTAAAATTGGCGTCGATAAATTAACACATGTTAGAAACTGGTTGACTTTATCAATAGTTAATCACGAGACGTTTCTGGTTAAAGTAAACAGTTTGTTCTGAAAATGTTTATTCTACAAATAGAAAAATCCCGACTTTTAACCAGTTCCTTTGTGTACACCTGTGCAGTTATCAACAGAGTGCCCGTTATAACTAGCTCGTGTACGGATCCATTGAAATGATGTAGATCAATGTGCAAATCTATCCAGATCTGCCGGAAGTGATCGACTGAATAAAATCGTTTATACTTACATATCTATTAAATCCTGCAAGTTCCATGTTTAAATCCTGTCAATGTTGAGGTCATTCGGTCACTGGTGTATTTGTGATTCCCGACTTTAAACCTTAATCCATCATGCTGGCTTATCAACTTAGGACGACTCTAGGTCATTTTAACCTTTTTTTACTTTCCCTATTCGGCTATGCCTTTCATTTATTTATCAGCTTTCGTTCTATGCTTTAGTCAAGTGATCGATAGATATAAATGCCAGCTCGCCGAGTGTTGTCTGTTTGTATATAATCAGAATATCGATCCAGGTACGTAAGTAGGTAAATCGCGACCAACTTATAACAAATGGCGTGTTATTGTTTTACAAGTCCTTGTTTATATTATGCTCCCAAGTTGGTATTTCTATTGTACATATCTCCAGGCAGAGTCGGGTGACTACATAGATATTCGCCTGTGTCAGAAATTAGATAAATTTGATTGTAAACATACATTGACATTACATAAATTGGTATTACTGACTGATTTCATTTGATAACTCTTTGCTGAAGTTACTTTTAATATCTTTGGTTAATTGTTCATTCTGCGACTGTACGCTGTTAATGGCCGGAGAAACAAATAAAAAATTTGGTCCAGACATAATCACACGTTTCCAGCTAGATTATATTTTTACAATGGATTTTTTTATAAAGAGCCCTCTAATCCAGTAGCTAGAATACTTAATTACCGATTCCGTTTGCGATTGACTGCCACACATTATGTCTCATGAATGTTTTATTTGAACTAAAAGATCTAGCAAAGATCACAATGCATATTATCGTACAACCTCGCTGACTTTTAAATAATCATTCATGTATATTCATTTATAAAAAATAAATCTGATATAAGAAACCTGATATAATATATTAAAAATAAATAAATAAATGAAATATTGAATTTATTACATATATAAAATTAAATTATTGCAGCAGAAGAGATAGATTTCAATGATAGCAATTTTGAATATGCCTATGGTCGAATGTCAACTATTTGTGCTATAAATTACTGACAACTTTTCGCGCCACAATTATCCTAGCACGTGCATGTTTCTGCCATGTCCTATCTCTGTATAGATAATGGCCGTGTGAAAATATGACTCCTATCAACAAAACAAAAGCTGTGTAAGTCATTTTCAATTTGTTCCTAAGTGTGCCGGTCTAAACAGTGAAGCCTCTGTCAACACTAACGTGCAAATTTGATAACTAAAAGAGGTAGAAGATCTCCCAGCGTTAAGTTGGATTTCACCATGTCGAAGAAAGGGCAGACTGGAATCAACATTTAATTACAAAGACACATTTTTACGGGCACTGAATTAATAGCAGGCTGGTGTACAATAATTCTAATTTAAGGATGGTGTATCGTTACAAAGCTGTTTTAATTGATGTTTGTGTTAGGTTTTATTTAAAAACCAATTACTAGTATTACATACAGAACAGAACAGAAATACAGCACATGTTTATCCGTGCTGTGAGCCAGGACGTGACAGGGCTGGCGGCCGACGTAGAGGATAAATAAGCTGTGTCTACTAACACTGGTATTTCAAGATAGATAGAGAGAGAGAGAGAGAGAGAGAGAGAGAGAGAGAGAGAGAGAGAGAGAGAGAGAGAGAGAGAGAGAGAGAGAGAGAGAGAGAGAGAGGGAGAGAGAGAGCGAGAGCAAAACACAAACAGAGAGACAGAGAGAGACACACAGATTGATAGAGAGACAAGGAAAGCGACAAATAGATGTAGACATGTAGACAAGGGGAGAGACCGAGGATAGGCAGAGAGAGAGAGAGAGAGAGAGAGAGAGAGAGAGAGAGAGAGAGAGAGAGAGAGAGAGAGATTGGAAAAACAGATAGAGTCACTCAGAGAGAGAGGCAGAGAGGAGAGAGAGCGACAGACAGACAGACAGACAGACAGACAGACAGACAGACAGACAGACAGAGACAGACAGACAGACAGACAGACAGACAGACAGGCAGACAGACAGACAGATAGAGAAAAAGACAGACAGTGACAGACAGACAGACACACAGACAAAGAGAGACACACGGAAATAGTGCAGATAAGCATTATGCTATTTTATCTTATAAAACAACTAGTATGTGCATAAATGTATAACACCGGTTTCTGCCAGTATAAATACTTACACTCGTTCGAAGAAAAATAAGAATCAATTATTTGACGCAATTGATTAAAGTTCCATAAATCGCTTGCATTGATTCACGTCGTGTCCTCTTGAGTAAAACTTGAGTACAAGAAAAGTCGCTATGAAATGATTATAAATAAAGCATCGTAAGAATAAAGCCAACTGTGGTTTGGCACTTGTCCAGAAAATATGATGTCATTAGACAAAAAGGAACATTTGATAAGTTTACGTTTATCTTCTACCAGGGGCGGATCCTGAGTTGTTGTTTTTTTTGTGTTTTTTTTAGGGGTGGGTTTGTATGAATTAAGATCCATTCAACTTTATCACTAGAATACTACAACACTACTATTTTACCTGGTTGGTGGGGGTGGGGGAGGGGTCCCCCCATTCCCACCATCTGCTGGATTCATCCCTGTTTTAAACAATCATGTATGGTAGTTTTTTAATGTCATTGAACACTACCCATAGGAAGTGTCTACCTTTTATCCTACAGGTATAATAAATCCTAAATAAACTATAAAGTTCATAATGTATGCTAATAATACAAAATATATACCTACACAATCAAACATTTATGGGTATAATACTCCATATAGTATAAACTTATATATCCGTATGCTGAGTGAATATTTCACTTATACCTAAATCCAATATAAACTTAGTGAAACAATGAGCCATTTAATTGTATCATAAATACATTTTGCATGTCAACTGTAACTCGAGATAAAAAGAAAAACTGGACTTTCCTAGTCTAAGTATTATTTAATAATGGTATGCTTATCTTAATTAACATTTCAGACTTTATTTAATTTGCTTTTTATATGTTGTATTAAAACAGCCATGCATTGAAGCAATATTTCAGGGGAAAAAATGATATATGATTTTAATTTAACATTTTACTCGATTGAGGCAGTTCAATCACAAATGTTTCAATCATACGTGCCATAACACGTGCGACCAGGGGAAATGACACTGAATAATAACTCAACAGGCTTAAAGATCACTGAATTCAACGTTATTTTAAACGACACCTGGGAGAGTTTTATGAACTTTATATTTTATTTTGACAATTTCGGCGTCAATTTCAAATTTTCACTTTTTTCTTAAAGTAGCCAACTGCTCGGAAACAGAACAATGTTGTTGTTGTTTTATAAAGAAAAGATACTATCATGATTTTTTTTTTCATAATCAAGTGATACAATTACAGATGCTAATAATGGATATATTATTTTGTAAAGCTCCTGCGAAATCCTGTTTATTGTTGCTCTATATCCATATGACAAATAAAGCATAACACGCCATGTGTAATTACAAAAAAGGTATTTCCCATCCGAGCCACGCTGCACAGTTAGCTATTTTTAAACTTAGAAAACCACGTGTCCACTTACTTCTAAGATAACTTTACTTGATCATCCGGCTCTGACGTCGATATCTATTTTTAGCTGAAATCCCCTCCGTGCTTATTTATAGACTTAGAAATTAGGAACATTTACAGCTACATTTTTTACGACTTGTACTGTATAACAGTTATTTTAAGAACAGCCTTTACTTAAACTAAGGTATAAGTGTATGCAGTATTTAAGCACAAATTCCCCCGAACTAGGGTAAGATGTTGTAACATGTTTTAGATAAAGGCAAACTGTCGGATTACCTTAAAGGCGGTATCCGACAGTTTGCCTACATCAAGTGCACGTAACAATATCTTTTCCCACTGTTTGGGGGGACTTTATTCATCATTCCTGAATAAACTCATACTTTAGTCTAAGTAAATATGATTTTGAACACTACCTATATTGTAAGCCTCTATAGATTGCGCTGATAATCACTATAATCTTAAATAATCATTCTTTCCGAGTCTATAAATAAGCTCGATAGTGACCTCTGCTAAAAATAGATATCGACGTCACAGCGGACTACACGGATGACGATATAATTCTTTCTCAAAAATAAGTTATCACTTGGTTTTCTTAGTTTAAAAATCGCTGTCTCGGTAACGTGGCTCTGATAGGCAATACCTGTTTGCAATTACGATTGTAGATTTATGCTTGGCTGTTCACAAAGATCTAGGGCATCAATGAATTGCATTTTGCAGAACCTTTTAACGATCACTGATTTGGTTATTTGAGAAAAAAATCTTTGGTCCAAACTGTCGAATACCACCTTTAATGGGAAGGTGAAAACACTGTTATTAGGGATGGTCTGTGACCGGTTAAGATTATTTGTTTTATTATTAATTTTACAGGAGTTCTTGAACTAAATACCACTAATCCCCTGATACTCGTTCAAGTACATGATAAGAATACTGAAATAAGTACTCAACGCCGACGCAGAATTTCACAAAATACTACATTTCTCCTTGAAGCGCTGTTCAAGGGTCACTTTACCAATTGTAAAAACCAATATTTTTTGTCAATAGTAAGCTCGCGAAGGAAGGGCATTTTAATAATGACGCCATATGTAAATTGATAAGATATGTAAGGACAGTGATCTACCGACTTTCAATGTTTGGTTTTTACTTAACATAACTCATAATAGTCTCGCCTGCGACATGTGGGTAGGCAGGAAGTATGAGGATGACTCAGTGCGGCAAGTGAATGGGACTTATATCTTCAAAAGGGTCAAAAGATCAAAGGTTCTTAAGAATAAAATATTTCGTTATTCTTGAATGTCAATTTAAAGCGCATGCATTCGTATGTACCAGTATGTCAGTAAAATTATAAAAAAAAACTTCATTTCTTTTTTAAAATTAAATCCCCTGAGAAGCCTGGACATGGCATTATTATAAAGATGATTAACAATAATAATAACAATGATGATGATGATGATGATGATGATAATAATAATAATAATAATAATAATAATAATAATAATAAAAAAAAAATAATAATAATAAAATAATATGCTGTTTATTTTTGCTTAAGTACATTTCTTGTCACAAAACTAACATGTAATATAATAATAATAATAATAATAATGATAATAATAATAATAATAATAATAATAATAATAATAATAATAATAATAATAATAATATGGTGTATATTTACTTAAATATATATCTTGTAACAAAACTAACATTTAAAAATAACAATAATGATAATAATAATCATCATAATAATAATTATAATAATAATCATAATAATAATAATTTGCTGTATATATTTGCCTAAATATATTTCTTGTCACAATACTAACATTTATTGCCATTTTGCTTATGCCCGCTGTGAGTTCCATAAGTTAATGAGATATATAATAACATAATTATAGTGTTACAGGAAACCCGATCTCATTAATGGCAAAAGAAAGTTTTTAAAATACCATTATTTTTTCTTTCTGTCACAACTAAATTCCGTCTGATCTCCTGCTCTTAAGAAAAAAGGTGAACAAAGATAATTTTTTATGAAAGAAATGTGAATTTCCTTAAAAGTACAATATACGTAATTTCCAATGAGCAATTTTGCCGGTAGTCATACTATTAATCCTTTATAACAAAGTAGTTTGAAATAATGGTAATCATATGGCTCGTGCGACTCATGCTAATCACGCGAGATCAAGCAGTTTTCTTTTTGAAGAAATATCGCGAGCTAAACCAAAATTAAGGCAATTTAAATTTCGGGCTGTAGACTAAGTTTATCAAATAAAAGAAAGTGAGCAATTTAGCAAAGACATCGGCGTCTTAATGGTCTTTTGAACTAAGAAAGTAAGAACGTAATTAAGGTAATAGTGAATTCTGAATCCATGACCTTAACAGAATATTCAAAAAACAAGCTTTTAAGGTCACGAATACAATTTTAAATGACGTATTTGTTAAATGGCGAAATTCCATCAAAGAATTTAATTAAGACGAAATTGAGACCCTTTTCTATAAGAACGGTCTCAATATTACCTGTACAAATCATTTTTAAACGTCAGCGAAAAAAATTAATGGCGTAATTGCTCAAATCCTAGTCAAGTTTTAATTCAGAGAATACTTCAAATACACACATAACCTCTTACCCTACTTGGCGCGTATCGATAAGGATTATTAAGCAAATAGTGTAGATCTAGATCAGCCAGCTCCTAAGATCTACGCTAGTTAATGCCGAATCTAGTTAAGTGTGTTAAGGCAGTTTTTTTTTATGCTACGTTAGATGACTTAGAATTAGTATGGGATGTTGAAGGTAAACACACTACGGGATTAACAGTACTTGGCAATGCCAGGTTTCCAAATAGACCAAAGGGCGAATGCGGTACTGCATGATCATAATGTCTTTATTGATGCCTAATACATCAAAGCAACTGAACGAATTACAAAGAAAACTGAGAAGCACAACCAAGCACGTGATATTTGTAAAAACGAGTTTCTTTTTGTGAATGTATAAAAAAACATCAAAGGGTAAACTCAAAACGGTTTGACGACAAATATTTGTACTTCTTCCTTTCTTCATCACGACAAGTGTACTGCAGTTCTCTTTAAGTGGGCTTATATTTATATCACAATAGTCTTTTTTATAAGTTAAGTCGAACCATTTTAATGCTTTAGACGTTCATAATAAACATTGACTTACTTTTTAATGTATTCATAAACATCCATTATTCGTGTCTGAAAATGAGCCACTGACAAAAAACTGGGAAGGGTTTCGGCGCACATCATTCGTCCTAATACATGTTGTAAGTTTAAGGACAAGTATTGCCAGCTTTATAAGCATTAGTTATTTTCATACTTCTACGTGGGGCATCTATCTCTCGAACAATCTCGCAACATGTAGCTTTTATAAGTACTCGAAAAACAACAACACTAGGCACGGGTGGAAGTATAAAATTTAAGGAGGGAGTATAATATTTAATAAAAAATATCTATTTATAAAAATATTTAATAAAACACGTAATGGCACAACGATATAATGGTTAACATATTAATATGACATAACGCTGCACGTTACAATATGTTAAAAAACTCGTAATGGGACAGCGACATATCTAACGATAAACATATATATATGACATAACACCACATGTATTTTGAGTCGCTTCGATCTTAGGAGACAACTCTAAACCTTCGTGTGTTTAAACCACTTCACAGTAACTGCGCACACTTTCTGCTACAGTGTTGACTCTACACCAAAGCGATTGTTATATATCTAAAATCTGAATGGATTTCGGAAGTCTTTCTTCTTTTTCTTTTTCTTTTTGACCGGTTGTTCAGCAATCTCCGCTGTGGAGATGTCTCCACTCGGAGACATTGTGTCGTACTCTGCTGACGCTTCGTCAGCAGTGGGCGCTGTGTCCGCTTTCTCGAGTTCTCTCACCTTGTTTTCATCTCTTTTTTTCACTAGTAGTAGAATGATGAGAAGTGTCAGGACACCAAGGACAAATACAGCACACAGCGGCAGAGTTATCGCCAGGACGTTGTAATTATCAGTACCACTATCTCCTGAGAAATATAGGAAAGTATGACAAAGACCTATGAGCATTGCAACATTTACCAAAATATTAAAAGTCACAGGACAAAGGTATTCACATACAAGACAAAATGTAAAAGTAAGAGCAAATCTGTGATGAGTCATCAAACAGAAAAAGCAAACCCAACAGTTACCGTATTGGAACTGTCAATCAGCTAAATGGGCCAACTGGGGTGCTCAGATGGGTATAACAGAGCGCTAACCTCGCACTTCCTGGGGGATTTCTCAAATGCAACTAATGGAAAGAAACCCGATCTATTTAAACCACTATCGTCACATTAAATATAACTTGGTATTAAAGGGGTGGGACTCAATACGATGGATTTGGTTTGACTTTAGTAACAAACAATATGTACATTAACCTTTAAATACTCTTTTGTTAAATTTGTTTCTCAACAATAATTCCCTCTTTTCGTAAGTAAAGGGACTGTACTCTATCTATTAAAAAACTACATTTCTTACCTCCCTTGTATTGCATTTTGAATATAGTTACTGCATAAAACTTAAGATTTTTCTACTTTTAAAATTGCTGAAAAAACACTTAAGATTGAAGCATGCGCATAAAATGGAATCTTTCCGATTGCGATAAGAATTTATTAAAAGGGTTGGGCCCTTTTAATTAAAAAATAAGCAAATTAAAAATAAACTGTATTATATTTCTTATATAAAGTATATGAAAACATGTTCAAAAATTGCGAATGGTGAAGGTGAAGAGGATAATGTATGAGATCACGATAACAGAGGTCTCCGGGAAGACCTTTCCGATGACAGTAATCGGAGACTCAATAACCCAAGGTCTTCAAAAGGAAAGATAAAGTGTTTATATGACGAGGGCACCGAAATATAATTTATACGTGGTTCAGAATCTAAGAATAAATGACAATCTGTACCTTGTGTGTTTTGCAACTTGACTGCTAACTGAAGACATGCGCCTTGATTACCACTGCAAGATAAATGAAACACATTTCATAGAAAATAATTGCAGCCAGATTTCACCGATTGTAACACCAACAACAACATGGTCCACATGTACATGTTAGACTCCAAACAAGTATGTTGTTATCAAGAATAGATAACACCAACGTGCATTAATCTATCTTCACAAGACATGACGCATGCATGATATAACAACTTACTTATTGCGGGCTTGCTGAAGGCGATTAGTTATCCTGTATGTTCCTCGTTAAGGCTTATAAAGGATTAATCAATTAAAGAAACTGCCATCGAAATGGGGAAACAAGTTCAAAGTAGAAAAGTAGTCACAGACAAACTATATTTATTTAAAAACTATATTAACTCATACATTTCATATTCAGATTTATTGCCTTGAACAATAATTATAACTGATTCGGAACAACCGATGAGCGGGAATTTCCCGACTTACTGCAAATTGTAGACTTTAGCACAACCGTCCCCATCATTATCGTTCTCTTTAAAAAACGTGAAAATATGACCGTAATTATGTGATATGACTTGTAAAAAGGAAAAAAATATAATAGCCCTACTGGTCATCGAGTGGTGCAACGCAGACTCTGGCCAGCTTTGTCACTCCGTCGTTACCATGGAAACACGCGTCTATAGAACAAGGCCGTGACGAACCAGCCTGGCACGTGAAGCACTCAGCAACAAGGCGGGTTATGTCGTCATGTGACGTCACGTTGACGTCAGCGCTAGAAAAAAAACAACATTTGATGAAAAAAAGAATGAAGACTTGTGTATATAGTTCTAGAAGACCCAGGCGCGTATCTGGGCCGTTTTTGAAGTTACGCACAATTACAAGGGAAATAACCTTTGTAGTAATACTTTTGAATATATTCGGTACTTTTCTAATGAAAAAAAAAACAGGTAAAATGCGGACATGCGAGGAACTGAACGCAAAATAAGAACGACCTTTTCAACTTGAATGGCGTGGTAATAAGATTTTATAACATAGAAACTGGGGAAATAAAATATATCATTCCCCTCCCGGGAAAGGTATCGATATTCTTAGTGTTTTTGATACTTTTAGATTTTCCGAATTTTCTAACGGAGGTTACGCACGTGCGTAAAGTGCGTAATGGCAGAAACGCGCCTGAGAAGATCAATTGTTGCTGAGCTCAACACAGCTGCGAATCTATATTGAAATAAGGGCATACGTTTTACATTTTTAATGTCATGTTTACCTACCAGTTGCGTGTCGAACCATCCAGTGACGACCCAGAACTGAACGTAACGTTGCAAATGCTGCCACCAACGCTTAGATCACACGTTTCGTATTCCGGGTTTGTAAGGGGCTGAAAATGGATATTTAATCTGCTGAATGTGTGCGTTTTTCCTCGAAATACTTATAAAATAAGTGTTAAGAGCGTCAGTTTATGCTTACGATATATCTAGTTGTTACGAAACAACATATCGATATCTGTACAAAGATTGTTTGTTAGATGTACATGTATATAACCACCATCATTATTGCAGCTATCCGAAGACGGTGCTCACTTGAAGCAGATATATTGCTGCCTTTACTGTATATAGCCTGCATTGAAAACCTAGCAGGGGCTGGCTAGAACTGCACTTCTATTTGTTTGAGCGTTGTACACATCATATTACACATGTAATACAACCTTGTAAAAGCTTTCAGCGGTTTTAACCATACTATATCGTTTCTTGGGATACACAAGTATGTTGAACACATAACACAAACTTGTAAAAGCTTTCAGCGGTTTTAACCATACTATATCGTTTCTTGTAATACACAAGTATGATGGACACATAACACAAACTTATAAAAGCTTTCAGGCGTTTTAACCATACTATATTGTTTCTCGAGAGACACAATGGGATACACACGATGTTGAAGACATAACACAAACTTGTAAAAGCTTTCAGACGTTTTAACCATACTTTATTGTTTCTCGAGAGACAAGATGGGATACACACTATGTTGGACACATATCACAAACTTGTAAAAGCTTTCAGGCGTTTAAACCATACCATACTTTTTTGTTTCTTGAGAGACACGATGAGATACACACTATGTTGAACACGTAACACAAACTAGCAAAATATTCAAGGGTTTTATGCATACTATATTATTTATTGAAAGATGCGATGGGATACACAGTATGTTCAACACGCAACACAAACTAGCAAAATATTCAGGGGTTTTATGCATACTATATTATTTATTGAAAGATGCGATGGGATACACAGTATGTTCAACACGTAACACCAACTTCCCGGAGTTTTAAGCATACCATACTATTTCCATGGCAGACGGTGCTGCATTGTGACGACTTGATATCGGCCGTACAGTGACCACCGTAGGTACACCCCACCCCCGGGCAGCTAGTCAGGACTGGAGAGAGAATGGCAATCATAAGACGATGTTCATCAAATATTAAATTTATTAATATAAACTCAATTTTGTTGCATATATGTTTTTTATTAAATTATTTAGATATTTTAAGTATGGTATTTAAATTAGTGTTACTGCTGAACTTTTATAATATTCGTAGTAATATAAAGATTTTGTTTCGTATGGCGATTTCATTTCAAACTTGGATTTAGGTAAAATGTGATATGACTAAGTACAGTGCACAAGAACCCAAACTTTTGAAGGTGCATTTTTTTTATAATTCCTTATATTTTATTTCTTTGTTCAGGGTAGACCGTCGCCACTATTGGAAAGGTTCAATTCAATTTTTTATTACTGTAAACAATCGCTTTGTTTACACCTATAACTCTGATAGGAAGTAGAGTATTTGCTATTTTGTTTTTCTTGTTCTCTGCTACATCTGAATTTACAAGCTGCACTGCTCGTTTTTTTTGTTTTTTTTTGTAAAACAAGACCGCGCCAAACGACTGCGAATTATTATTAATGCATATTAATAATTTTGATAATTGCAAGCTACATTTTATTGTTGCAAGCTACTCTGTTAAAATCGGAACATTCTGTTCTTTTTTCTGAAAAGTGTCTCACGGAAGAACTGGTTTTGACTGCTACACTATCGTCCCCATACAAAAATGCATTCCGTAAGAGGCACCGCTCTCAAGAGCGGCTCCAATAATGTTGTTGGTTTTACCATTCTCCGACAATGTTCCCGGGTCAGTGGCAAGAATGTCAAAACATCGCTTCTCCCCAGAGGTGCTGAAATAAAGACAGACTTTCGTGCAAATAATGTAAACTTAGGAATCATTACTACATGACAAGTCATTGTTACCTGAATAGGTCCTGCAAAATGCTGTTCATTGATGCCCTAGATCAGTGTAATTAGTGAATTTAAATCCCCTCTTGTCAATGCAAACATGTATTTCCTATCTGATCCAGGCTGCAGTTAGCTATGTTTAAACTAAGAAAACCATACGACAACTTATTTTTTTAAAATCACGTTGAAATCACGTTATATCGTCATCAGGGCAGTCCCGCGCTTATGGCGGTATCTATTTTAGCAGAGATCGCTATCGTGCTTATTCATAAATTTGGAAAGAATGAACATTAAGAGTGCTTTTTTGCAGTTTGTTCTATCTTACAATACAGGTTGTGTTCAATTTCGTCTTTACTTAGACTAAAGTATGAGTTTATTCCGAATAAATCCATACATTACCAACATTTAATAAAACTGACAGAGCTCGATGACTGCTTCCTGGTAAAATTCCGAGTGCGCAACACTGATAACTGTTAATGAGACAAGATGTGCCAATAAAGCCACTGCATATTGTTTTCACTTTTCACTCTTACTGTTTGTCTAATGCATGAAAGTTTTATAAATGAAGTTGTTTATTGTTTAGTTAATTGTCACAATAGGACAAGATACAAATAAATATTCTGTGTTTCTGAGTCACTCATATTCGGCTGATAGAAGCTAAAATGAATGGCAATATCATTCATTATTACTGTAATATGTAAACACGCAGATTTAATATGTCCTTCTACAGTGTTGGTCAGAAAATGAAAATGTGTTGCTGAAGATGACATGAAAAAATTGTTAACCACACAGAGAACACGACACGCACAGGAAAGCTCCATAATTATTTAGCCTGGTCCCCCACGTTACCGGTGCAGTAAATGAGTACGTAAATAAATCATAAGAAATAAAACTCATCTGATGAAAACTCGAAGTCAATTTATTTACCAATATCTCATCTTCTAATTACTTTCAAAAAAAGTTCTATCACTTTCACAATTTATTGTTCGTAGAAAATGTTTTTTTCGGACATAGAAAATTGAACTTTAACATTGAAACTGTTAATATTAGTATTGCTAGTGTGTGCACTTAACCCTTGGACATCAATGCTCAAACATAACGTCTGCTGTTGCGTCAATGGTCGAATAATAACGTCACTGACACAACCACGTGACTTGACTTGCGCGGGGAAGATGTGCAGAAGTTCAATTGGGTCAGGAGAACTATCTTTTACAGATGGGCTGAAAAGTAAAAAGTATACAGGCTACTTTGTTAAAAATGTATCTTAATAGTATGTCTTAAAAATGGATTATTCATTTAATATTCATACGTCTGTAGTCGATATTTAAAAAAACAAACAACCAAACTAGTGCATTGAGAGACGCTAACAATTTCAACAACGCACAAACTGAACTAAATTTACAGAATAATATCTTGTCGATGTCATGATTATTTGTAATTAGAATATACATCATATATTTAAATTATCTGGCATCATTTACCATGTTTCCGAACTGTTCCCAACGGCAGAGCTGTTTGCGTATGTGAAACTTATATGACAATCTTTATTTCGTTCACACACAAGCGTCGATTGTGTTGGGATGGTAGGAAAGACAAAGAAGGGCCTGGTCTGGAATGGACACACAAACAATGGCTGACACTTACTAGTAACATAATATTTACATGGCTTTTTCTATTTGTTTATAACTGAATGATAAGACAGGATCAACTTAGCAGCATTCATTATTAGTAAGGTGCTCATTCAGATTCTCTATGGATACTATGTTCGAGTACAGCGTCCGACCTTTCGCTCCGGACAGATGCTCTGCAATCTTTTAACATTATAGATATTGGTCAAGACAACGTTCCCAATATGCCGAATTAGGTTGAAACAATCTTTATCCTTAATCATTTAAATTTATTCACAAAAAACAAACAAACAAAAACAAAAACTAAAGCATAAACTATTGTATACGCTGTGTTATATATATAGCCCATGTTCATTCTTTGGTTAAGAAACATAATATTTAACTATTTTCAAACAAAACAAACTACGGGAGGCCCCGGGTTCGATCCCGGACCGCGACATACTAAAGTCGTTAAAAATGGTAGTGGTATAGCTGCCTTGCTAACGCTCAAGCAAATATAAGGGTAGTTCCACGACTGGTTGGCCCGGTGTCAGGATAATGTGAATGGGTGTGGTATCATGCCAGGTGTTCGCGGCATGCTATACACAGTGAAGGCAGCACTATATCTGCTTCAAGTGGACACCGTCTCCAGATAACTGAAATACTGTTGGTGGGACGATAAACACAATAAACAGAAACAGAAACAAAACAAACCGCTCACCTGGTCAACTTGTGCTGCATCTGTTAAAATACATAAGGATTTCAGTATGTTCAAGTATATTTCAGTTAAAGGAACGACACGGTAAAATTAGATAAAAAAAAAGTACTTTTGTCATATTGGTACTCCTTATTTTAATAAATATTAAATAAAAATATATTTAAAATGATAACATGGTGGACATATCCCAAATTAATATCCTCATATATCATATTTTGAATGCAAGAAGAAGACAAACATAAAGTTGTCAATCCTAATTGATCAATGTCAATAACACACGGATTTGTCAGTATATGAATAGTAACATCTAGGAGAAGAACGTAATTTAATCCGATCAAGAGGATAAAAACTTACCAGATGTAGTGTTGATGCGAACACACAGCTCTTCCAGCTTGCCGCTACAATTTTAATTAGCCAGGTTTATAAAATTTAAAATCAGTGATGTCAAAACAAGAAATTAAAATGCAAAAATACAAGTATATGGACTGCAACAAAATTATGTTTTGAAAAGAAAGCTATTTAAGTTCTGTTCAAGATGCCGATAATAACCAGTGAAAATACAATTCTTCAGGTCTTTGAAAATTCCCAAATAGGGTTATATATAATCAAAGTTGCCCTTAAATGCTTCTTGACTTGCTAGACAAACATATTTTGATCATTTTAATCAGAATGCAATACTTTTATCCTACAGATTATGTATTTAAACGAATCTTCTCTTTAAATACAGTATATAGTAAGATTTCTTAGCACCCAATATATGTATCAAACAATGAAGTTACATACCTGCTACACATTTCTTATGACAAATTTCAGCTGAATGTGTTTACTGTTGTGTCAATTTGTTTATTTGATAACACTTCTAAACCCTGGTATTTTAAAAGTTCGATATTTTGGCTTTTGTAAACTGATATTATTAAACTGTATGACATAGCCCGCACCCACCACCCCCACCTTCACCCCATCCCGTCTGACCTGTGACCTGTAAGCTGCAGACAGAGCGGGTACAGGCCGGCAGACCCCGTGGTCAGTCTCACATTGGCTTCCAGCTGACCGTAGCCATGGTCACTGTGGACAAAGTCGGTAGACAGCTCCGTCACGGCCAGCCCGGGACCCACATGACCCAGGCTAACACTTGGGCTGTACGGGGGATATATATACTAAAATACCACAAAAATACAGAACAAAACCAATGAATGCGTTATATTAATTGACAAAGTTAATTTATTTTTAATTAACACATTGTAGCAATGCCCTGATATAACAGTTCAAATTGTTGTAACAATATATACAAGTAATATATACAAGTTTGTTACGCAAAATATATCAATGTAACATCCGGCAACATGTCACATTTAAGCAGGTTTTGATCCGAACAGCGACAGTATCAGTGTGAAGTATTATTCGTGGATGGCATTTAAACAAAATGTAAATATAAATTAATGTTGGCATTTTCCTGAATGCTGATATAACAAATTGTGTAGTTCTTTTGGTATATTAGTTAACAAGAATCCGTGTACATGTTAAAGTATTATACATATATTGTAAAATACACTGTGATGATGACAAAAACTTATATTTTATGTAGTTTGAGGTGTATTCTTTAATAAGTGCCTGACACAATTATTAGACTTACAGTCTGTCTGTATATCCGGGCATCGGCAGAGAGATATGACACGTGGTATTGACATCACATGTTATGACTCTCGGAATGGCGGCTGAACCAATGAATGACGGCTGCGTAGGAAAAGGGCATACATAAGTAATGTAACTTTTTGATAATGTAAAATTACTTTAACTATTTACTAAACGCCTACCAAATTCATCATTTCTACAAAAGTCCATGTCTTGAATGAGCCAGACAGGGTGCACCTTTCCCTGTCATTAGTTGCTGTTGCCATGGGCTCACAAACTCTCTTTCAACGGGCATGCTAAATTACATACTTCAACCTATCGCCCGTGCCGGGTAAGATAAAAATATTTAAGCATGCATCTCCTTTAGAAAATACAAAAAATGTCTAATGATTTCGGATATGTAGACCTCTTTTTTATGTTTCTACATATTAAAAGCCATGTCTTAAATACACTCGCTGGAGACTGCAACTTGGGATTTCGCCGTAACTAGTTTTGCAATGAGTAAATGAAATGCCGTTTTTTGAGATAAGTAAAAAATAATTTGATTGGAATGGTTCCTTGGTACGGAAGTCAACAATAACTCGGTCCCTTCCTTTGGTCTAATTCTGACAATTGCAGGACCATTCTAATGCAAAAGGAAATTAATCTAGATGGTTATATCATGTTAACAAATCACGCGATGTTTATTTAATAACTTACTCCTATTGATTATTTTCAATAACCCACAAGTTATTTATCGAGTCGAATATATTGTCGCGTCGAATATGTTAGTTGACCTCTCGTCCTTTCCCGCTTTGTCATCGCATCTTGTACCAATTCAACGCTATTTTTTACACACACAAACAACAGCTTATTTTGTTATGTGATAAATAGAACACCAAACTGTGTTCACTGAATACTGAAAAAAAAAGAAACTAGTTGGACAAAATAATACGAAACTCGACAGAGCCTCGTTTTGTATCGTTTTATCCAGCTTGGTTGTTTTTTTTCTGTAATTACTAATCGCTCAGGTCAGATCCTCTATATTCTGGCTTAAATGCAACTTTTAAGAGATCATGGTCATCACACACGTGTTTTATGAAAACTGTGAGCGATAATAAGAAGCTTTTTACTCACTTTGCTCCCTGGTTTGATTGATTTACAGTTTCAAGTAACTGAAATGTCTGTGGTGTCTTTCACTTACCGAATTCGTTTTTCCTTCCAGTGACAATAACGAATCTATAAATACACAAACAGCACCGGATAGAGTGTACAAGTATGTCGATGTTAATATTTTAATTAGGAGTTGGATAAACTGTACACATGTACTCGTGTTTGTTCATTAGTTGTTTGTCAACCATGTAAAAGAGTTCAAACATATCTCTGCATCGACATCTCCTCAAGCGTAGAATGTACATTAATGGCATGTTAAAGGTGGTATCCAAAAGTTTGGATCAAAACTTTGTATCTCAAACAATCAATTGAAGTATTGTAACATGAAGAGATATCTCGAAATGCTGTTTTGTGATGACCTACTTCTATGTGAAACGGAACGTAATACCTCACTAGTCATTACATTCATGTTTTCCTATCTAAGCCACGCCACACAGTTAGCTATTGTAAAACTAAGAAAGCCACGTGACCACGTAATTTTGAGAGCATATTATTCGGGTTATCTGCTCATTGAATTCTATTTTGAGGTGAAATCTGTCTCGTGCGTATTTATAGATTTGGCAAATATCTTTAAATCTTAAGAACAATATATTTCATGGTTGTCTGTTAAGTGGCATTTAAAATCGACTTTACTTGGACTAAAGTACTAGTTTATGAAGAGATAATGCCCAAATTCTCTCAAAACAGAAGTAAACTATTGTTATATTACTTGACATAGGCAAACTGTCGGATATATCTTTAAGTTTTTAAGTCGCACCAATTCCTCGTCAATACGTGATAATTTGATAAATACTCGAAGATAAAGAGTTAATTATATTTTCCACGGAAATCGCGCTTTATTAATATGAATAGTTTGCATAACAACAATTAAATGTCCGAGTTGACAAAACTGCAAATTGAGAAACGTTCAAATGATAAAATGCCAAAAGGTGAAATGTCCCGGCTGACAAACCGGAAAAAAATTGTTTTAAGTTTATTTCGACCATAATAATACAAAAAGTGTAGTACATATTTAAAGACAACGAAGTGTATACTCATATTTGTTTTAAATATCACTTTTGTAACTATATAGTTATTTTTCAAAGAGTGGTTAACATTCCGCGAGACAGGCTGTAAGCTGGCTACTGCATATTTTCTACAGGTTATTACATTACATGACATGACATGACATGACATGACATTACATTACATTACATTACATTACAGGTTAGTATATCTTACTGTAAACAACGTTGTTTAAGCTAAGTGCTAAGGAGGCAATGCCAATGACCTATAAGACGTACCTGTCTCACAATGAGGTCCTGTCCACCCTGCACGACACAGACAGACTGGCGTCTCCTCGTGACTTATACACACTCCCTGGCTACATACATAGATCGTACACGCATCTGGAGACACACCATAATCGTATACTATCATAACAGACACGTCATAACAATTTACTTGATAATAAATTTTAAGTCATATGCTTTCATCTTAGAAGGTTTTCTTTTCTATCGAGTGGAAATGTCGAATAAGAAGTACATCTAGATCTTACTTATGTTCATACTATTCCTACTCTGTCTTGTTTTTGCATGAAAAAAAACAACTTTCGTCTTTATAGAGGCTCACTGTGCTGGTTTGAATGCAGCCAGTGATTTAGTACAAATGTACGATTACCATTTTACAAACCATTGACGTGATGCGTATTGGTTAAAAATAACCAAATCCGGTTTGCGAATTCCTGTACAGTTTTCTGACGTCATAAATGTGGTTTAATGTCACCTGTCTTTGTTGGAAAGTATTTTTTCAAGCATATACATGTAGATCTCCAAAAAAATGCTTAACATATACTGATGAAACATAACTGTTTTGTTAAAAAGGTGTGCGTATTATTGTATTTAATGCTGTACGTTCTTCTAGTCTTTCTAAGTCATTTAAAATTAAACGTTCTATTCGTTTGTATTACCGTACCGACGATCTGGACTTCATAACACCGTGTCTGAAATGAGGCCAGTCTGAAAGAAGTGTTACACGTTAATTTCTTAACTATCAATATTGCAGTGTAACTATTTCCAATATGAATATTTATACGATGGTTTATTAGATCTAGTACGATTTTTATAGTAGAAATATAATACTAATTACAGGAATAGCATAAATTGTAATTAAGTCAGATCAATCTAAAGTTGCCATTTGTGGATAATGCATGTTCAAGTAAATTATGTGCAATAAGAATATATGACAAAGTCCTATGAGCACTGCAACATATACCAAAATTTGAACAGGCACAGGACAAAGGTATTCACAGGAACGCCACATATAGCATCCTGTTCATGTGAAGATGGAATTGAGGAACCAAAGTCCAATGTCCATCAAAGGAAATACACGTAACACTCGGGGAGATTTTTTACGACCGCCATACTTCACAAGTAACACTGTCGTGATCATGAATAAGAATATTTGACAAGGCAAGAATGATTCCTACTATTCAAAAGAAAACGGTGTTTTGTGATAGTTTTCAAATCTAGTAGAACGGTTATTAGACTGGATTTGGATGCGAATTGATCCAAACATTTAAATACCAATTAAACAACGTTTTACAATCATAGACAAACAGAGCATGTCACACGCATATCACATTCTCTATGTGCATCCTGTGCAGAGAGTGATTATGTAATATAATGGAGATGACACACCCTGTCTTAAAGCAGATGGTCCGGTTGCCTTGATGAGAGAAGGTGTAGGCAGCCTCGTGTTCACACTGGCCGGAAGTGGGGGACCAAGTTGGCTCAAACACCGTCACATTGTCAGAGGGACTGAGCATCTGGTCACTGGGAGATAACGTATTGCAAAGTTTAAATGCACATATTGTTGACAGAAAATTTAACATCCATTTAAAATAACAAATGACGTCACAAGAATCAAACACATGGTTTAGCAGGTTAAGCTAATAATATCAATGTTTGATAGTTAAGTCATAAAAATGAACAATCTAGAACGAATGTTGACAAAATGGCAAAACTATTTGCTCGATAACATTAACCTAGCAGGGAGTATTTTACACTCATCCTACCCGCAATTCTTTGCCTATATACATAAAATTAAATGTTTACACCTTTTCGAAAAGCTTCTCCGATTCTTGTTATTGTCGATATTATTTTTGTACGAAGGATGCGTATCCGTATTTAAATACTAAGATAAATTATTGGATAATCTTATATTTAATACATTTCTAATCGTTATTCTTTTTTTCTATTTCTGTCTTAAATTTATTTACTGTATTTTTGTCACCAGAGGGCCGATATGGTTTCATTAAGATATATGAAATGCAATAAAAACTACTATGAAATACAATGCGTTAAATTAGTGAAAATAAACAAGAAACGTGACCATGCCACGAAACCAGGTTTTCAAAGATTTAACAATTTAACACAAATTATTGACCGGAAACTGTTTTTCTATTTTTAGTAACAGTGACCTTGACCCGACTGGCCCCAAATCCAATTCCAAGCTAGGTCTTCATGCAAGCTTGAAGCTTCAAGCTTCAAGTACACCAATGGGTTTCATATTTTGAAATTAAAATAATTACATTTACATGAATGCATAAACTATTTAACAAAACTCACCACTTTCCTGTCGATGTTTTTGTATACAGAAACATAGAACAGTGAGTATTCACTGCGCATGTCAACTGACTTCCTTCTGGTGAGGAGGGGAAGATAAATTGTTGGCTTGCCTGGAAAGAATCATGCAGCGACAGAGTCACAGGACATTATGCTGTGTTTGGCAACTCGTCACTGTGTTATTTTATTATTAATATTTTTGTTTTAATTATTGTTCTAATTATTATTTTTGTTCTAATAATAATAATAATAATAATAATAATAATAATAATAATAATAATAACTATATTTATTATTATTATAATTATTATTATTATTATTATTATTATTATTATTATTATTATTATTATTATTATTATTATTATTATTATTATTATAATTAAAAAGAAAAAATAACAATGAAATACAATAAGAGTTTCCTTTCCTTTGATTTAGAATTTTTACTCTTTTATAACTTTCGATTTGTTTTAAAAGCGACTTATCCATAGTTTAACAATCTTATTCCATAAAATGGCTATAAATAACTATATATTCGTGAACGTATACACGTAATTGGCTATATAGACATTCTATGAAACTCATTTTTTAATTAAGATGTTGAAAGTTAATCTACGTACAACACTGTCTTTGTATTAAATTTCATATGTAAGTAATGTTTATAGTAATGCACGTTTTATGAAATCAATATTATCTTAAAAAGATTGTATCACACAAAACAAAACAGATCTCGCTGCACAAAAGTGCATACTCACATTTTGTTGCAACGACATAATCGACCCTGGGTCTGTCAGAGCTTTGATAGACAATAAAAGAGAAATATATTAACATATTGCCTACAGAAAATATAAAGCAGAAATAAAGTTAAGCAAAGTGAAAAAAAACAGCACAAAAAACACATTATTAAACACAGCCATGATCACACAATATAACATTTTGCAAAAATATAATGCTTAACCTAAACATCGCGGTGTTATATGTATGGAAATAAAACATATAAATACATGTAACAGTGTATAAAATACAGCGAAAAAAAAAGAGTAAGCTTAAATTATATTTACGGTCAGGAAAATATTCGACTTGAAAACATGACTCCGTTACGTCGTCATCGTGATTACTGCAATAAAAAGACAAAAAACAAGAAACGTGGCCATGCAAAGAAACCAGGTTTACAACGAATTAACAAAGCCAATCCCAAAGCTAGGTCTTCATGCAAACTTGCTATATCCAAAGTTTCAGCGAGATTGGTTTATCCAAGCTGAAGTTATTGAACGGAAACCCTCTGTTTGACGCCGCCCGCCCGCCCGCCATACCCCAATCTAATAACCAGGATTTTCTTTGAAAACCTGTTAAACAGCAAATTATATATTAATATAAAAATGATGTTAATATTATAGAAAATAGATGTGTGGAAGACTTGTTACGGAAAATGCCCGAAAAAAGTGTGTTTTATCGGACAACTTTTTAAAAAGGAATGGAAGACACTACTCTACAAAATGGATTCAGTATTTTTGTCATTAAACAATTCATCTACCGGATCATCTCGGATTCAGTCTCAAACTGGTTTGAATTGCAACTATGTATGAATGCTTTTATAACAGCAATATGGAATTTGACTTCCGTCGAGTCGTTTGTAGCACATGACATTAACATCCCTTACTTTTGACGCATTTACACATTTGAGGGGAAGGTAAAACCTGCCATAATTCATTTATAATATTCATTATAAATGGAAAAACACCCTGTAATTTTGGTAAGGAAACACGACTTGTTCTGGTGTCTTCAAAGAGACATCCATGGTTGTTTACCTTTAATTAACACATGTTAAGCACACACACACAAAGTTCTCACAAAGAACTATACATGCAAATTTAGAATAAATTGATGTTTGTCGATTCTATAGGTAAATACCTTCTGGAGGCATTTACACACAGTTGGTTGTCCGCTGACGTTCTATTTCCCGATATAATGACGTCAGTTGCGTAGAGATCCAACACGCCGTTGATTTTCTCTGTTAGCGGTGATGACGCAAGGCCCTGTATGGCTGCGTTGGGTGACCCCGACCTCACGGTGACATAGGGTTGTCTGTTATTAATTGGACGTAAAATATTCATGATGTACGGTCTTTTTACTCTGATTTACGTAATATCTTTTTGCATGATCTAAAACTGGGTGGTAAATCAAGTCTTTAAACAGGGTTTATCAAATCTCATTTTGATTTCTTATCATTTTTATACTTACACATATAATGCAAACACATCTGCATATAGATTAAGTAAAATAAAAGTAAAGATAGAAATCATTTTGACTGACAAGAATGATTATAAAATGTTAATAATTTAAGTCTTTAAACGTTCAATGTCTACAAAATGTTGAATGCCGAAAAGAAAAAAGTCAACACTATTTTTCGGTATAAGACTGTATACAAATCTTGACAAAATTCGCAAATAATACAAACAAAACACCATAAAACAAAGCTGCATAAACAACTGGTACCCATTCGGCGAGTTGAAATACAGGCGGATCCTGCAAGGCATGGCGCCCGTCTCATTGTACAGGCAACGTACAGTGCTGCCACCCTCAATTGTCAGCGCAACAGTGGAAAGGGATGGCTTTCAAGGTAAGAAACAACAGCAACATAAGCAGAAGAAATTCATCATCAAAGTCATTTTTATTGTCATCATCATCATCTCTAATGGAGCGGCAGCAGAATTATCATCATCACGTTACATTGAAGTTAATTATTATAATGAACTGTTTCATAAATACATTAAAACTTTTATTAAATAATTATTATCGGAAATATTATCAAAGAAATAGAAAGCGAAATCAATCAAAATGATAAAAACAAACCAAAACTAGTTATATGCTTACTAGAAAACACACACACACGCACGTTCGCACGCACCCCCCCCCCCCCCCCCCCCCTCACACACACACAAGCACAGACACAACAAAACAGCTTTTGTGATGGCTTTTGTCATATCTAAAATTATACCTGTAAGATGAATATTACCATAACTGTAATACAAATAGTTATCCTTTTCATCATAACATTTAATCTATATTTTATATAACATTTAACTTTATAATATCTTATATTATTATAATATTAAGAAACATATTATTTATTTACCATTCATGAACTATGTACATTATTTGCACTGGAAAATAAAGTTTTACCATGAAACTGGAGCAGTGAGATTTCATTAAGCATTACATATTATTTTTTATTAATTGTGCCTCCCTATTTTGGACATTATTGCAATTCTTTTTTTTAACTGTTTTATTTAAGCTTTGACTCAAGTTGTAACCTCGATTGTTGACTGATTAAATGGTGCATTTTTTTGTTCATGTATGCAATCAAAAAGGTACACTTTGGTAAAATAAAATTAAAAAAAAATATGTAATTGCGTAATAATGGATAAAGTTCATTCATGATGTCGGAGCTGGCTTTTAAATGTACAAGACTAACTGACAAATACTGCGATGCATGGCTAAATACAGACACCACGTACATGTCTAGAAATTGACCTTAGACTAAACTTAGCTATAAAATAATTAGGGGTACTAATATTTTATCATTATCGTAGTACTTATCTTTCTTATCATGTGGACATGTGTTTTCAATTACGCCACTCCTTTCTTCTAATGACGACAAAATCTAAGAAAACAACAAAGCTTGGTTTTTTCTTCATTGCTTGCATTTGAGACACACATCAGGAAGTGCTCGGTAAGAGTACTGTAAAACAGGTTTAAGCACCCCAGTCGGTCCATTTTGCCGACTGACCGTTCCAAGGCGGTAATTGTTAGGTTTTGGCTTGCATGTGAATACCTTTGTCTCGTGTTTTTTTAAAACTTTGGTATGCTTTAATGCTCACAGAACCTTTGTCATGTTTCCTTACTTAAGATTATTTGACAAAAACAATATATAGTTGAACTTGCTGTCCGTGTCATAAATGTTATGAAAATTATACTTACCGGAAGCGCTTCTCCTGAAACATATTTAATTAATCAAATAAATATTACTAAATCGTAAGCTATGCCTCAAACATTACAAGACAATCGTCAGTGATCTTTGCAAAGCGAAACCCCTCTTTCTAGTTTCTTTTAAAATTACCCATAGTTTACCAGCCTCTTGTCAACATTTCCATAAGATAACTCTTCGAACAAACACCAGTCAAGCGTTTTGACTTGTCAACTTAAGGCCACGTGGAGTCAATATAAAGCGTCATTTTATGCCACATGCCACCCAGTTAAATAGCCGGATTTAGAAGAGAACGAAAAGTGTAACCTTGGCAGCAGTGAATGATTTTCGTGATTAGGCTGTCTGTCGAGGAAAGATGTGATGAAGGATTTTGTGGAAATGAACGCAGACGAATTGGATCGACATCTGGGAAAGTTCTATGTTGCAATGAGAAGCGCGGATGAATCGTTGTAAAAAAAACCACGACAATGACAGTTTAATGTAATATGATAAGTGATCTAACAAGTAACGACTTATTCTTCGGTCAATATATAGTGGCTAATGTTATATTGACTCCGAACGGTGTCTTTGGTCAATGTCACATTACCAAGGTCCGCAAAACTATTTATAAACCTCAACACAAGCTTTTATTTGTGTAAGTGTTCCTTGATACAAGCTGTCTTCTACAACAGTGTCGAACTTTGTGTATTTAAAAAATAACACACTGTTAACTAACATTAAAATTAAAATAGTGCTCTCCATTTCACACTGAAAGCCTGTAGATTACTCTTGTCCTCTTTGAATTTGTAAGTATTTCTAAAGGTCTGATCACGTACGCTGCTCACAGTGCTGTCCCGTATAGCCTCTCCTGCATACACACACAGGTCCCGGGAGACAAACACCTCTGCCATTACACGGGTCCGGAAGGCAATCACGGGTACCTGGAATTGTAGGATTAAATATATGCAATAATCAAATAGACAATGTGTTAAGTTGTTGCACTGTTTGTTAGAAACGCAATGGATATAAACATACATGCATGCGTAATAGCAAAGGAACGATATTAATATTATGTTTTGAAGTAATTCGTTTGGAAAAAAGTTTTACAAAAACGAATTCCAATTATCTTCCGGTTGCTGCTGGAAGACCATATTTATATTAAATTTACAAGATTCTAAAACAACATCTTCAGCAGAAAACGTTGAGATAATCATTTCGTTATTCAATTGATAAATACAACACGATACAGTTTGTATGAAAACTTAACGGTATATTATTGATAAAGCTTTAATTAATAAGCTGTGCTTTTGATTGATCAAATGTAGTTTTCAGATATTTTGCCAGTTGTGGGCCTACCAAGTTAGAGCTGATCATGCCCAATAGCATAGATCCAGATCAGCCTGTTCCTGAATGGGAGCTATCTGGCAAGGATCGCTACCATATCCTGCTAAGCCTTTGTTAATTAGTTATTGAATAACTAACAATCAGTAGTCCACACATGGAACATGATAATTCGCAAGCGTGTTACCTGACGGGCACTTGGTGGCACCTTGTGTTGCTGCTGGGCAGGTATCTGAATGGTAAAATACATTGGTCTTAGTTGAATTGTGGCTACTTTAAAGAGATTCCAGACGCATTGCAACATGTTACATATCTTATTCATCCAAAAGAAGACATTGATGTCTCAAAAATAACAATAAAATCCCCCCCCCCCCGCCCATGCCTTTACTGTGGCAAATTTGGATATTTGGATAATCTGTTTATTGAGGTTTATATTTAGAAAAAATACTATAAAGAAATTGGAACAATACCAGTCTGAGTATTTTAAAAAGATACTCTGCGCATTTTAAAAAAGAAAACGAGAAGCTGGCCTTGCTTACGCAGGTTCGTCTTAACGAAAAGTTAAAAAAACACGTACGCTTAACCAGTTGTAGACCTATTTCTAAACTTTAAAAAGTACTTAAAATGCTCGTTTTGGCAAAAAATATATACCAAGGAACTAACGTTTTTAACATGTTGTAATACTAGAGATAGTGAAGGTAAATACCACTTCATAATTATATTTACTTTGAATGAAGACTTATGCAAGCGATATGTAGAAGATTCGATTTTTCCGAAGACACACTGTTCACAAATTTTAGGAAGTGATGGCTTCTTCGATTAAGAAAAACCTTCTGAATATTGCACAATTCAGAGTGTAAAATTATGAATAATTACTTAAATGAACAGACTATACTAAATTAATTATGTTATGTGGATAGTACAGTCTTAACCGCCCTTTTACTAAGGTCGGTTCTTGACTGCAGATCAACCTCCATCGTCAGCTTGGTGCCCGCCAGATGTTTCGGCCCTTATCCAAGTACATCTGTAATGGCGGGTGGGCCCACCGTCTTACGGTGTGGAGGTTGATCGCATCCAGCTTGTCTCCTCGCGTCGTAGCCACAGCCAGCTAGACGCCCGCTCTGCAGCCTGGCTCAGCTTCTGGATTGCCCGGCGCCTGTCTCTGCCAGTGGTGCCAACAGCTGTCATCAATCTGCATACAGATTGCGCACAGAACCCTCTAGCGCCTACTTCGATAGGGAAGAGCCATGTCCGCCAACCTCGGTGTCGGCACTGCTCAAGTAAATCAGTGTACTTGGCCTTCTTCCTCTCATAGGCCTCTTCACATCTCGTCTCCCAAGGTACTGTCAACTCGATGACAACGAGCTTCTTGCCTGTCTCGGACCACAGTACAATGTCTGGTCTCAAGTTGGTCTGGACGATACCCGGGAACACGAGCTTCTTTCCTAGGTCGACTGCCATATTCCATCCTGTGGCGCCGTCAAGGATTGATTTCTTCTGTGGAGCTTCTGTCTTCGCAGTTTCACCTGGTCTCACAAAGTTGGTGTGGCCTGCTTGTAGGTTACTTTTGCGTGGCTTCTTCCTCTCCCCTTCCAGCCAATCGGCAACCTCTCTGAGGACGTTGTCGTGTCGCCAGCGATATCTGCCCTGCGTCAGTGCTGTGGAACAAGAAGATAGAACGTGTTCCAGAGTGCCTGGTTTCTTGCACAGACTGCATGTTGGGTCTGTGATAAGTCCCCATCGGCAGAGGTTAGCTGGAGATGGCAGGAGGTCATGAACTGACCTGAGGAGGAAGGATAGGCGAAGTGGTTCATACTTCCAAATGTCTTCCCAGGTCAGCTTCCTGTCCATGGTTTCCCATGTTGTCCATGCTCCCTGCGCACCCATCTCTACTGCTCTGGCCTGTCTCTTGTTCTCCTCTTCCTTCCGTACTTCTGACTGTATCAGGGCTCGCCTCTCAGTCTGGTTGGCTTGGCTCCATAGGAGTGTCTTGGTCGCACCAATACCTTGTCGTCCGACAGCCGTTACACCGACGATGTCCTTGTGCATGAGAGAGCCCTCTGCCTGGCTGACCGTCTCTGTCGCTGACCACTTTCTTCCAGTACGGGTAACGATCCCTGCTTCCCGGATCTGCTCATCTGGGGAGTCTCTTAGGGTAAGCACCAGTCTTGTCTTCGCAGTCTTGAATTCTTCTACCAGTGAAGAGAGTGGGAGCTGCAGTTTGTTGGTTTTCCCGTACAATCCAACACTGGAGAAACTGGGTGGGATTCCAAGCCACTTGCGGAGATGTCGGCTGGTGATTCTCTCTAAGGCTTCTATTGTTGAGCTGGGTACCTCGTACAGCATCATTGGCCAGATCAGCCTTGGTAGTAAGGCATGCTGGTACAGCCAGGCCTTGAACTTCCCAGGTAGGTTGCTTCGGTCTATCTTCTTCAGCCCGTCTTCTACCTGGTTCTCTAGCTTCTTGACGTTGTCCTTGTCTGCTAGGCTGGCATCAAACCACTTCCCAAGGCACTTGATTGGATTCTTCGTGATGGATGGGATCTCCTCGTTCTGTACTCGGAGCACGAATCTGTCTGTTGTCTTGCCTTTCTTGATAATGAGGGACCTGGACTTTACGGCCTTGAACTTCATTCGGGCCCATGAAGCGACATCTGTCAAGGCTGTCAACATCCATCTAGCCTGGACGTGTGTTGGTGTCGTCAACGTGAGGTCATCCATGAAGCCTCGGCTGGATGGGAGATAGATACCTGACTCTGTCTTTGGTCCGCGGGTCTCTCTAATGGCCGCATTTATGAGCAGATTCATCCCCATGACGAAGAGTACCACAGAGACAGTGCATCCGGTGACTATACCTTTCTCCAACTTCTGCCACTTCGTCAACTGGTCACCCACAGAAAACCGAAGCTTGATGCCGTCAAGGTAGTTGGTGATGATTTTCTGGACATGGTTGTCGACGTGGTAGTGTTGGAGGGCTGTGTAGATCAGTTGGTGGGGAATAGATCCATATGCATTGGCAAGATCGAGCCAAACTACTGTCAGGTCTTTCTTCCCCGTCTTCGCCTCTTGGATTAGTTGGCTGATGGCGCTGGTGTGCTCTACACAACCGGAGAAACCAGGTACTCCACCCTTCTGGACTGAAGTGTCGATGTACGCGTTGGTCGTCAGAAAAGAGGTGAGTCTTCTGGCAAGGATAGCGAAGAATATCTTCCCCTCGACATTTAGTAGCGAGATGGTCCGGAACTGGTTGACTGTCTTGGAGTTCCTTTCCTTGGGTGTGAATATTCCCTCTGCTTCCTTCCAGGCTTCAGGTACATCCCCTTTCCTCCAAACCACCTTGAGGAGTCTCCATAGCCTCTTCAGTAGGAGTGGGCACATCTTGTACACTTTGTACGGGATGGCGTTTGGACCAGGAGCAGAGCCCCATCGAGCCTTCTTGATGACGTCCTTCACCTCTCCCAGTGTGGGTTCAGTGATTACTAGTGGCGTCTTTGGTGGTAAGGCAGGATCTATCCGATCACAGTCCCCTAGGGCGTCTTCTCTGTTGACATCTGAGTGCGTATCATGTAGGTACTTCTCAACCTCTTCTAGTGGGGTCTCTAGTGTTCCTGAACGCTCCTTGTCAAGCAGAGTCTTGGCAAACTTGAATGGGTTGGCTGTGAACGCAGCTCTCTTACGTGTTCGCTCCCTCGCTTTTCTCCTCGTGTTCTCGGCTTGCCGCAGAGACTTCAGCTGTGTGCGCAGTGTGTCACGTAGTTGGGACAGACCAAGGCGCTGCATTGGTGAGCTGTCTCGATACTGCTTCTTCAGCTGTCTGATTTCTTTCCTCAGGTTCTCTATGCGGTGTTGCCTCCGGTTCGGTTTTGGAGCCTCCTTGCGTTTCTTTGCTTCTTCAATCCCAAACCTCTCCTTTGCTACAGAGTAGACAAGGGTAGTAAGGGTGTGTAACTTCCGGTGTACTGGACCTTGCATGGATGATTCGAGGATGATGTCTAGGTCCTCGTCAAACTGTTTCCATGGTGCCTTTTCTGATGCCTTGGGCCACTTGATCTTGGGTGTTCTTGTGGTAGGCATTGGGCGTGGTCTGTCAGGGATGGCTTCTTGCTCTGGTGGTTGGCTGCTAGTGTCCTGCGAGTAATTCAGTAACTCTAGGAGGGGGTCGTCTTCATCCATCACTGGATCCCGGGTGGCATCGCGCTCTGTCTCTTGAGCGGAGAGTTCAACAGTACTGTGGGTAGTCTCCTGACTGGAGTACTCCCGCGTCTCACTAGCCATACTGGCTATGCGCTGCTCAAGTGGCCTCACGCGCTGGCAACCAGACTTCCCCTGGTGAATGCGTAACCCTCGTTGGTTTTTGCAGACTTTGCCACAAGGGCAAGTTGCTGTCCCTGGTGCTGGGTTCATAGTCGATTGGGCAGGCCGTGTCGATTCCATAAAATCCGTCCATGTGAGTCTTTCATCCTCCCCCCCTCTCGGAAGACTCTGGGGGTGTCTTTCATTCTTGGAGTCTGTAGCTTGTCTGTGGGTGTCTTCTCACGAAGGCTGCACGTCGGGATGCTACCCCTAGTGCCCCGGTTCCAGTCTGTTCCTGGGGTCAACTGTCTCTCCAGTGTCACCAATCTATTCCTGGTTGCCATCTAGTCTTTCCTAGAAGTCACTGGTAAACCAGATGGTCTATGTGGATAGTACAGTCTTAACCGCCCTTTTACTAAGGTCGGTTCTTGACTGCAGATCAACCTCCATCGTCAGCTTGGTGCCCGCCAGATGTTTCGGCCCTTATCCAAGTACATCTGTAATGGCGGGTGGGCCCACCGTCTTACGGTGTGGAGGTTGATCGCATCCAGCTTGTCTCCTCGCGTCGTAGCCACAGCCAGCTAGACGCCCGCTCTGCAGCCTGGCTCAGCTTCTGGATTGCCCGGCGCCTGTTAATTAATAACCTATTTCATTTTTCTCCAGAAACTTGTTGTAAGTATATGTACTATTTTATACCACGTGACTTAATATCTTGTATGAATATGATGAAGTTTGTAATAAGATTATTTATTTTTGTACAAGTCTTAATAAAATGCATTGTTCTGTTCTGCTTACCTGTGGTGCAATTTACGCCGACATATCTTGAGAAACACTGACATGTGTAATTATTTACACCATCCACACATACACCGTTGTTACCACAGGGTTCTCCAATACAATCGTTAACGTCTGAAGAATATATTTGCAAAACAAAGACTACAGATTGAAACAGATGCAATGACTTATTCGTTTCAGTGAATCAACAACATATTTAAGAATATCACACATGTTTTTAGAACATTATGAAAGAAATATAACCTTTTCTTTCTAGGCCAACATTATTGAAACGGAATTGTAAAAAAAACGTAGATCGAGATCAACCAGCTTCATGAATATTTTCAAGAAATAAAACAAATACAACGTTGTTTAAAATGTAAATAAAAGTAAAACAAGGCAGAACCCCTTCGTGCACGTAATTACACAAATGTAACTCACTTATGTCACAGTCTTTTCCTTTGAAGCCCGGGAGACATACGCACTTGTATATTCGACCACTAAGTCGTAAACATTTTCCTTGGACGCATGGCATTGGAATACATGGATTCATTTCTAAAAAAGAAGTATGCTATGAGAGAGCAGTAAATAAGAGAGCTTTGGGTAGGTAAGTTGAGTAGGCCTGAGATTAAAAAAAAATGTACAGTTATACCACACACACACACACAGGAGAGATTTAGGGAGAAGAGAGATTGAGAGACAGACAGACAGACAGACAGACAGACAGAGACAGAGAACTTAACTTAAATAAAATAGATAAAGGAGTAAATAAATCAATGTTCAGGGTTTTTTACAGGACAAATGATCAGCAAATAGAAGCAGCAATTCTATAATTTTTGTACTGATAATTACCTAAGATATTTTGCTTTAATTTTACTGTATATAATTATTTAGACAATACAGAAAAGTAAAGCTACTTGTCTGGCAGTTTTTGTCTATAAAGTCGGGAAGGCAGAGACAAATATAGTCGGCTGGATTGTCGGGGTGCCGTCGACATGACCCGGAGTTGGCACAGGGTCGGATAGAACACGGGTCTGGAAGAAAAAGGTAAGTGTAAAACTCAAGGCATCTGCTGGGTGAATTAAAATCCAATGTTCCAGAAATAAAATAAGTGTTTTAATTGAAACAAAATAATTAAATATAAATCGAGCTGTGAAGATCGTACGTCTGAAATTCATTTCGTTTTACTAAAAATACTTTATTTAAAATATACAACACAACTTTACTTGGCGGGACGATGGTAATTTTCAAGCATCTTGTTTTTGACGAAGAATTAGTCCATTCCGCTTTCAAGCAAATAGTGACTTCCCCAGTTGTATTGTGACGGAACTGCAGGCTTGCCATGTGATTGGGTGGATTACCGGAAGTGCTGCTGGTCACGTGTCTAAGGTGCTGGACATCCACGTTTGACTGGGGCACGGTCAGGCTCTGCAGCGGTCTAGAGGAAACATTGTCCAAGGGTTTAGATGTGTGCTTATTTGCGATAGAATTATTGAATCTTTCGGTTTCCCTCCTGAGATAGACTATACCCCTCGCCGTGAGGTGTTTATAGAAAAGATAATATATAACGTATACTATCGAAGGAACAAAATATGTGTAAATTGCGTCATTACCCTCATCTTCTCCCTAACCATTTTCCGTTAAGTGATAAAATAATGTGCAGTTTAGAAACTATCGCTCGAAATCCATGATGCTCGAGCTACCAGTATACTCGAACTATCATGATAATCGAACTACTATAAATCTCGAACTACCATGATGCTCGAACTAATATGATGTTCAAAATACCATGATGCTCGAACTACCATGATACTCGAACTTCCATGATACTCGAACTACCGTGATGCTCGAACTACCGTGATACTCGAACTACTATGATACTCGAACTACCATGGTGCTCGAACTAATATGATGCTCGAACTACCATGATGCTCGAACTACCATAATACTCGAACTACCATGATGTTCAAAATACCATGATACTCGAACTACCATGATGCTCGAACTACCATGATGCTCGAACTAATATGATGATCGAACTAATATGATGCTCGAACTACCATAGTACTCGAACTACCATGATGTTCAAACTACCATGATACTCGAACTATCATGATACTCGAACTACCATGATGCTCGAACTACCATAATACTCGAACTACCATGATTTTCAAACTACCATGATACTCGAACTATCATGATGCTCGAACTACCATGATACTCGAACTACCATAATACTCGAACTACCATGATGCTCGAACTACCATGATACTCGAACTACCATGATACTCGAACTACCATGATGCTCGAACTACCATAATACTCGAACTACCATGATGCTCGAACTACCATGATACTCGAACTACCATGATACTCGAACTACCATGATACTCGAACTACCATGATACTCGAACTACCATGATACTCGAACATCTATGATGTTCAAACTACTATGATGTTCAAACTACCAAAATGCTCGAACTACCATGATGCTCGAACTACCATAATGCTCGAACTACCATGATACTCAAACTACCGTGATGCTCGAACTACCATGATACTCGAACTACCATGATACTCGAACTACCATGATGCTCGAACTACCATGATGCTCGAACTACCATAATACTCGAACTACCATGATGCTCGAACTACCATGATACTCGAACTACCATGATGCTCGAACTACCATGATACTCGAACTACCATGATACTCGAACTACTATGATACTCTAACTACCATGATACTCGAACTACCATGATGCTCGAACTACTATGATACTCTAACTACCATGATACTCGAACTACCATGATGCTCGAACTACTATGATACTCTAACTACCATGATACTGGAACTACCATGATACTCAAACTACTATGATACTCTAACTACCATGATACTCTAACTACCGTGATACTCTAACTACCATGATGCTCGAACTACCATGATGCTCGAACTACTATGATACTCTAACTACCATGATACTCGAACTACCATGATGCTCGAACTACTATGATACTCGAACTACTATGATACTCTAACTACCATGATACTCAAACTACCGTGATGCTCGAACTACCATGATACTCGAACTACCGTGATACTCTAACTACCATGATGCTCGAACTACCATGATGCTCGAACTACTATGATACTCTAACTACCATGATACTCGAACTACCGTGATACTCTAACTACCATGATACTCGAACTACCATGATACTCGAACTACCATGATACTCGAACTACCGTGATGCTCGAACTACTATGATACTCGAACTACTATGATACTCTAACTACCATGATACTCTAACTACCGTGATGCTCGAACTACCATGATACTCGAACTACCATGATACTCGAACTACCATGATACTCGAACTACCATGATGCTCGAACTACCATGATGCTCGAACTACCATGATACTCGAACTACCATGATGCTCGAACTACCATAATACTCGAACTACTGTGATTCTCGAACTACTATGATACTCGAACTACCGTGATACTCTAACTACCATGATACTCTAACTACCATGATACTCGAACTACCATGATACTCGAACTACCGTGATGCTCGAACTACTATGATACTCGAACTACTATGATACTCTAACTACCATGATACTCTAACTACCGTGATGCTCGAACTACCATGATACTCGAACTACCATGATACTCGAACTACCATGATACTCTAACTACCATAATGCTCGAACTACCATGATGCTCGAACTACCATGATACTCGAACTACCATGATACTTGAACTACCATGATGCTCGAACTACCATAATACTCGAACTACCATGATACTCGAACTACCATGATGCTCGAACTACCATGATACTTGAACTACCATGATACTCGAACTACTATGATGTTCAAACTACTATGATGTTCAAACTACCGTGATGCTCGAACTACCATGATACTCGAACTACCATGATGCTCGAACTACCATGATGCTCGAACTACCATGATACTCGAACTACCATGATACTCGAACTACTATGATGTTCAAACTATTATGATGTTCAAACTACCGTGATGCTCCAACTACCATGATACTCGAACTACCATGATGCTCGAATTACCATAATACTCGAACTACCATGATACCCGAACTACCATGATGCTCGAACTACCATGATACTCGAACTACTATGATGCTCGAACTACCATGATGCTCGAACTACCATGATGCTCGAACTACCATGATGCTCGAACTACCATGATGCTCGAACTACCATGATGCTCGAACTACCATAATGCTCGAACTACCATGATGCTCGAACTACCATGATGCTCGAACTACCATGATACTCAAACTACTTTGATGCTCGAACTACCATGATGCTCGAACTACCATGATACTCGAACTATCATGATGCTAGAACTATCATGGTGCTCACATAATACTGCCACTAAACCAACCAGTTTGTTAAGGAACCATGTTAAAACTAAGTGCAAGCAAGTGGTGCTATGGCGATGCTATTCGACGTGTTTATTATCTAAATTAGGCGGTATCGATCACAACAGTTGTGGTTGCCATGTGGCCAAGCGGTTAGTCGACCACTTAAAATTCCTTAGCGTGGGTTTGTGTCCCGGTCGAGGCGTGGTTAATGTATGCAGTTCTTCCAGATGACATTCGGAACACCGATGGGTGGTTCTCCTCTACCATTAGTGGCGTGGAGTCGCCTATATGAAAGCATTGTGTCGGTGCGGTTAATATTACCACCAAATCAAAGGTTTCTATTGAGAATTCAGTTAGCTAATCTTTTCTTTTTGGTCAATGCGCGAACTACTCGTATAAAATAAATACAAATAGACAGAGTGTATAAATCAGGGGCGGATCCAGAGGGGGGGGGGGGGGCGAAGGGGCCGCGGCCCCCTATTTTTCGACGACCAACAAAAAAAGAGTGTTAATTTATAAGGAAATTATGCCCCACAGATGCTTGGAAATCGCATCTCAGCGCATCTAGAATTCAAAATTTTCTGGGGAAGGCCCCCTCCAGACCCCACGCCGCGGATTTCGCGCCTGCGGCGCGATCTGCTCCGGCCTGCGGCCGAATGTTACTCCCTCGGCCCCCCCTATTCTGAAATCCTGGATCCGCCCCTGTAAATGGCATACAAAGCTAACGCTCCACACCAAATGCTTACATTGTACCGTTTATATAAATTGGCATTACGTGGGTTACGCCAGTAATAAACTCCGTGCCCGTCAGATTGCCTGGGAAGAAGATGAACTGTGAAGAAAAAAGAAGACAGAAAACATGGAATTTCAGGCAACTTGGTTGGTCAACGGAATACTATCCTAATTAGCTTCTTCATATGTTAAAGGAAAAGGTAAAAACCGAATTACTTTTGCAGTAGTGAACTTAAAGATTTCTATCATTTGGACCTTGTATTAAAATGAAACAATGATTCCTTGCATTTGTTTAGATAACTATTTAATATTGTTTAAATAGATGTTGCTTTTTGCAACTGATTGTGGATAAAACAGTTTTGCGTCTGCTTTACGTTATAATTAACTTTTGTTGGTTGACCTATTTAAATAATCTATGAAAATTCTACATAATACGATACAGTAATAAATAGTAAAAAGCATGTTCGGCGAAAAAAAGATGAAGAATTTTCATTTTGTGGAGTAACATTTTAAGTATTGCACACGGATTCACAATTGTGATGTAGAAGCGAGCCATCCCCTGCCAATTTTATACTTAAAACTATATTTAGTTGATCCATTTCAAAAAGCTATAGCGAATATTTACACATTAGTAAAATCACCCTTTGAATCAAACATTTCTTTGTTTCTATGGGTATATATTTATATGTCTTTTTAATAAATGTCAAGGTCGGGGTAGTGGAAATTATACTAATCATATAATGTGGTCGTCAACATTTTCCCCCGAATTTTTTAAAATGTGTAGAAAAACCACGATTCGCACCACAGTGAAAAATCCTAAATCCTCATTGTAATGCAGAGAATGTATATAGAAAGATGTACATGCATCTGAAATATATTTGAATAAGTAAACAATTACGACATATTCTTTGACATGAAAGATCCCATAAACATCTATAATCAATTCCATTTTGCTTGAAAGTCGATTTTAATTTTGATACATCCGGTAAAACTTTTGATGAACTCACTGATATTAAAATATTAAGCGTTAAAGCATACGTTCGACGGGGAAAATGTTTGAATGAAGCTGCCAATCTAATATTTAATAATAAGTAAGAAAAGTATAAACTTCCCCGTCATTATCTGACAAAAGATCAGTGTCAAACAGCATGTTGGGAGATAACATGTTATTCAAAAACCAATTACTGTTTTTTTCCGTCCATTCATTTATATCTTTTGTAATGTTCATCTATTTTATCTACAAATCTTTAAAATCCACCCCCATTAAAAAGAGAAAAAGAATGTAAACAAATTACCTGTGAACCGTTGACGTGTTCATAAGTGTATTCTGTAAAATAATCAATGTGTTCTAATTGTGTCAAATTATCACATTATTATTATTTAGACGAGTGGCAGGTGAGGAGGCACGTTATCATGGCAAGTGTCCTCCATAACCCCTGCTTTGACATTCAAGAACGCTTCCAGCACACCTATCTATAGTAAAAAATACATAACCATAAACTTGCTGCTGCTATCTCAAACAAGGTTTAGCTAGCTTTAAACATTGATATAGATGCCAAGACGACAGTGGACCATAATGAAACGCTCGGTTGTGAAAATATATGTACGTTAAATTACTGCTGGATTTTTTTTTCTTTAAACTAAACACTCGCTTTAGAAAAAAAAATGGAATCATCTTTATATTTTATTAATGAATCATATCTTACCCCTGATATCAAATAAAAGGCACCTGTCTTCATCCGCCATCGTTCTGAAACAAACGTTTACAAAATCCTTAAGACGGCATGTTTGAAGTTGAATAAAGTCTTAAACAGAATTAGGAAATATGACAAAGTCCTAAGAACAAAGCAACATATACCCAAATTTGAAAAGGTACATGACAAAGGTGTATAATTGCATGCCAAATGTAGGAACGTTAATAACTTAATGAAACACTTTTCCCTCCTTGCAGAAAATTATACTCAGAGTTTTGCATGTAGTAAATGTTGAATTAACTGTAACTTGATATCTACCATACCAGCGTTATGTCGAGATGTCAATATTGTTTTGTTAAATTGTCTGCAAGTGCATTGACGTTTTCTTGCTAATTGGTTCTGAATTTCAGACATAGTTTATGTTTCAGAACCAAATTAATTTTCTTTAAAAAATGCTTATTTTGTTTTATGTGCGAAACACCTTTAACAAAATATTTAACGCGTCTTTATCAATATATTTAATCGTAAACATGAATTCAAAAAATAAAAATGTATGATTGTGTACCCCATATCATCAATGACAGAGATGCAAACGACGTGGCTGCCTACGTCATCGGAGCTGGGTGTCCAGGAGAGACTGACGAACCGAGCATCCGGTTGCAGTGTGCTGTCCGAAATATTGGACATCAGAACCTTCTCCCCCTGTCGCGCAAACACAAAGAACTGGTCAACGACGCTGCGAAAGCAAGATAATAAAATGTACAAATTTGTCACATTATAGTTTTAAAAACAGTTGTCTGAATATGGACATGCGTTCAAATCTAGATACTTCAATTTAATATTTATTTTTTTTATGGAAAGCCAGTCGCTTATGGAGTAAAACTGGTCTTAGTTTTTGTACTTCAGTAAAATTTCAAATTAATTACCATCTTTCATATGTTTGTTTTTTTCCATTGTATTTAGTTCTGAATTCGACTTTGTAAACCGAAAAGCTTACAACTGCATCTAATTATTTGGACTAGGTGCATGTTTTTAGACATGGTAAATTATTTAAAATAATAAGTACTCTATAAAACATCGTATATGGCTTACAATGGCGTACAATGTTAGCTTCCTTAACTGACGTGTAGTATTCATAATGTAAGCTTATTTAACTCATTCATATATAGTAAAAGACTGTTCATATACCGTACATGGAAGTCCAAAATGTTACTTAGACTGAATGAATTTTCCAACTTATCTTTTAATTAAAATATAATTGTTGATTGAGGTATTTCCAAAAGCTCGACCTTGAAGCCATTCCTCGTATTTAGAAGAATGATATGCATAAGAAAATGGTTAAGAGAAAACACTTAATTTTATTCCAGTCTAGATGATTAAAAATGCAATTCCCTTATACCGTTTTAATAATTGTACGTACAAGTATTTACTTTGTGCCCTTGGTTCAGTGTTTAACTTGTAACTACCCATTGTACATTTGTCTAAACATAGTCTGCAACTCAATTCAAGGCTCGATATTCCCGGTTTCGGTGATTCCACTATCAACTTGTTTACCATTTCATGTTCGTGTCCTAGGTGATAGCTGCGGATATCTACTTGAAACCTAAGCCTCATGAGACATATGTACATTTACTAAAAGCTTGTACTTACGACCCGTTGAATGCCTTGGCATGCAGCTCGGTCACCCAGGTGGCGCCTACGTACATTAGGACCTTGTGGTTAGGGGCCGGGGACGGATCAATGAACTCGGGGGCACTGACCGACTCCATAACATGCACCATGAACTATAAAACAGAAACATTGTTTTCACGGGTTGCGCCATGCTACATTCTTTCTTAAATCTAACCTTATGATGTGATGAGGTAATAAGACGACAATATATTTACAAACGATCGTATGTAAAACCATTTGTTTAAAAAATGACTAGTTGTTTGTTATTGTTTCACTAACAAGCAACCCTTTATCAAGTTGTTTCTTTTTTGTTAAAAAAGCTATGTCGATGAAAAATAACCTGTCTGGTAAAAAAACAAGTTCTTTCTTGCACAACTGCGACTTAATTACTTCGTTTTTCATTTGTTTAAGTACAAGTCTGAATTAACTTATGTTCTGTTCTGTTCTGTTCTAAAGTAGGAGCCCCTAACAGGTCGTTTTTCACTATGACCCACTACAGGAGGTTGCTGACTATGCAGGCGTTGTATACGGGCTCCATGGCTAAAATAGTCAGTTTGCGGTTGTTCTATACACGTTCTAGGGCTGTTGCTGCCGCACCAATGCGTCTGTTGATGGAAGAAAATGATGTCGCTGATAGTGGAACCAAAATTAGGTTAAAAGGTGTACCACTTCGCTTTTCTAGTCGGTAATGGTGATCTTAGTGTGTCCTCGTTTGGCCCAGCACGTTTGATTTCTTCAGGCTGGTGATGAGACATTAGCAGGCTTATGGTAATCAGCTTAAAGACACTTTGTGTCATATCAAGTTTGTGATGTGACGTTTGCGTGATTGGCATTGAGTCCGTACACTTCTTCAGTTGAAATCTTAATAGGTAAATAAGAAAAGGTCCTATCAAAGTTTCCACAGATATTTAAATTTTATCTGCCTGTAGACAAAGGCAAACAATGTAAATGTAAATGTGACAAAAACACAGAGACGAGACATAACACACATAAAGAAAAACCATCAGTTACTGCCTTGGAACGGTCAATCGGCAAAAGGGCCAACTGGGGTGCTTAAACCTGGTTTGTGGAGCGCTCCAACCTCGCACTTCCTGAAGGTTTTTCTATCAAACAAAAGGTGTAAATAAAAATATCCCGTCAAAGTGAAACAACTAACAGTAAGCACCTGCATCGGGAGTTAAAACAGATATAATGAACTTATGTACATACATAATAACTAGTAATAAAATAAACTAACAACATATGTACAGTATGTACAGTAGATAAAAGATTGAAGCAAATCATGGGAGAATAGAGTGTCGATGTGGGTTACAACAAAGACGCAACAAAATGTTCGGATATGTTGCCTACGTACAGGATGGTTTGATTCAAGCCGCCTTGAAAAGATCTAGTCATGCTGCGAGTCTCAAAATAATAATATATGGCAAAGTACAATGGGCATTGCAACATATACCAAAATATGAAAAGGCAGAGGCCAAAGGTATTCACGTGCAAGCTAAATGTAAAAGTAAGAACAAATCTTTGATGAGTTATTTAACAACAAGAGCAAACCCGACAGTTTCCACCTTCTAGTTAATATCGAGAGGCTTCTGATGTTTTCTGTGTTTCTGCAGGAGTTGAGGAACTGGGAAGATTATGTCTTGATGTAGATTTACCTGATGTAGAGCTTTCTGTTCGACAACCACAACCATGGGTAGACGCATTCCGCCAGCTGTTGTATACATGGCATTGGTAAGCAGTTCGACCAGCTTGTTCAAAAGAAACATGACTCTATAGTTGTAGTCGCTCGTGTCTTCTTTGTTTTGTACACGGTGAAGATCTTGGCTTCTCTTGCGGCATAGTAGAGTTGTTCGAGATTTGGTTCAGCTTTCAAGTCCCCACTAAGCCGAATATCGGTTGCACACAGTGGTTACGTGACAACAACGTGCCCTTTGTATAGAGAACTTAGGAATGTTCTACCCATTTTTGTGATCTCCTCGCTACTGCTGTGGTTGATGGCTGATGTTTTGCTAAAAGTTCGTCGAAACGAAAAGCTTTCCGTATGTCATATAACATGCCTTTGTTGTTGTCTTTTGCTTTCTTGCTTCTACAGTCTGGATGTAGATATTGAGCTCGTGTTAGTTAACGCTAGCACATCTAACTGTCTGCTCTACCTTGTTCCTGTTTTTCTTCAGAGCCAGGAGATTTCTTATGGATTCAGTCAAGTATGTTGTTACGAACTTACGAATGGTCCGTGTAATGACGGAATAATCCGAAAAATTCCGATGGATAATGCAATATTAAAGTAAATTATTAAAAAAGAGTTTTGTGAAATGATGGACCAATATGAAACGCTCGATGAAGAATGGGGTACATTGGTGAAATGGAAATTGTCTCCATTGTTAGTTAATATCCGAGGCATTCCAAACAGTAGGTAGGTCCTTTCAGTTGAAATTCTTGGACTTTATCGCCCGTTCTTTTGTAGATATTGCAATTACAAACAGTGAAATGTCTTACTTTTGCATAAATATAAGCTTAAAAACCATTTAAATATTTACAGAGATTTGTTATTTCAAAAAGAAAAAGGAAGTGTCTGTTGATGATGGTAAACCTGGGTATCACAAGAAAGGCAGAAAAGTCAACATACCCGCCAAAGAGCACAAACATAAAAACCGAGTAAAACAAATGAAAGGACCTACTTGCATTTAGGGAATATTCAGGGGAGACTATTCATTAATGTCTCTTATTCCGATTGTGCGACGGGCAATAGAGGAATGACCCGTGGATTGTAAAGCCTACCTGCACCAACGTTGAACTGATGCTTCTGTAAAATGCCTGATAGCGCTCTTCACCGAAGATCATGTCCACCTGGTTATAGTCGGACACTGTCAACAGGGCGGCCAACCACATGTCGTCATGGAGACCGTTGGACTCCGTTGCATCGATGCTTAACACGCACTCTGGCTGAAATGTGTTTATAATATTATGTGAATGAGTAAGCCGTGCAATTAACTTCCAAAAACAAATACACGCCAGAAGAAAAAAAAAGTTAGCTTATATCAGCAGATCTTATCTATATGTCTTGGTAGAGCCACTGGGGCGTCGCTGATCTGCTGTAAAAGTAGAGATGAACGCTTCCTCTTCAACTGGGAATGTGTATTTAGACAGCTAATTTGCAACAGCTTGCTTGTGCAAAATTAGACATTAAATATCCAATGCTTGCTGATTGTGTTGCAAATGATATATATTTGTCAACCACGAAATAGTTTATACATATGTAACATGAAATGGTCTTGTCTAAATGCCACAAAGGCTAGAAACCACCTACAACCACTACAACAACAATTATGTTTTGTTTTTTGTTTTACATTGCAGTTCAGACCAATTATGATCATTATAGCAACGTCCAGCTTTTTGGTGGAGGAAGACCCCAGACACTTGGCTGGGTAGAACCACCTGCGCACCGCAAGTCAGCTGGAAGACCTTCCCACATTTAGTTATTCGCCCCGGACGGGACTCGAACCCACGCGGTGAGAGGCTAAGCAGTCAGAGGAGTTACAAATCGGCGACTCTACCACTACACCACGGGCAACCCCCCCCCCCCCCAGCAACAAATATGTTATCGTTATCTGTTTATTTTTTTATTTTATTGGCTAAAGTGTCGTTTAACAATACATTTAACAACGTTACCTTCACTTCCATTCCGGTTTGTTGAGTAAAAGTATACAGCTGTCCTGCCTCCACAAAGACGGAAGACCTACATTGTACAAGGTCACCATCCGGGTCCGACGTAGGGATTGGGATCGAGGTCAGACGACCGAGTTTAATCCTTCAACAGATGTGTGGTGATGTTAAGTAAGAAGTGGGGAAGAATGATGGCGAACGAGAGTTGGGAGAAGAGGGAGTAGGAGTGGAGAAAGAAAATAGTTGTAAGGAGACAACGAGAATGGGAGTAGTGATGATGATGATGTTGATGCTGAAGATTATACTGCTGTTGATAATAATAATGATGATGTTGTTGATTTTTACGCTGCTGATAATAGTAATAGTAATAATAATAATAATAATGATGATGATTGTGATGATGATTAGGCTACGCTGCTGATAATAATGATGATGATGATGATGATGGTAGTGATTGAGCGGCTGATTATAGTAATAACAATAATGATGATGATGGTAATGATTACGCTGCTGATAATAGTAATAATAATGATGATGATGAAGAAGATGATGATGATGGTGGTGGTGGTAGTACAGGTGCAGTTGCTGGTAATTTACCTGTATAAAGGCCTTACTAGAACCAGGGGACTGTTATTTGGCCGACCGGTGTCTGAACGGATATGCGGTTTGATCTTGGTCTGTAGATGCCAGGGCAGTGAGTTGTTCTGTCCGGGCCCTTGTTCTGACAACATGTGCCACCCAGATCCTTCATATCTGGTGGGACAGAGAATTTTGGCAGCATTGAACGTTTGTTGAAAAAATATGTAACAGAGGCTATCTGTTGTACTCTTCGGTTTTAAGAAGCCAAAATGCGAGGCAGAGTAGAGACAAGAAATGGACTTAATACAAGAAATGTATTATTTTTGCCAATGTCTACCCATTCAGATGAATGAAATTACTGTATGTTTGCTCGAACGAATGGCCTGTCCGCAGCGAAGAGCTTAAGTTCTGGACTCTTCGGAAAGAAGACAGCCGGTAAGATTTTTGAACACACTGGCGTACGAACAGACATGAGTAGGACAATCTCTTAAGTAAGATTAAGGCATAATGTACTTCATACATATGATGCATTTAATGTAATAAAAAGTGCTAACCGATGGTTTGCAGGTGAGACACTTTGTTATTGCGCGAACTGGGAGTGAACATAATTTATTTTTTAATAAAAGATGCACTGGTATGTATTGTCTGTGGATGAACATAAATTATTTGACAAAAGGCGTAGTAGTATGGTTTGTGCGTGGACATTATTTATTTAAAAAGGCGCAGTGGTATGGTGCGTGGATGAACATTATTTATTCGACAAAGACGAAGTGGTATGTTCTGTGCGTAAACATTATTCATTTGACAAAGACGTAGTGGTATGGTGCGTGGATGAAAATATTCATTCGACAAAAGACGTAGTGGTATGGTGCGTGGATGAATATTATTCATTCGACAAAAGGCGTAGTGGTATGGTGCGTGGATGAATATTATTCATTCGACAAAAGGCGTAGTGGTATGGTGCGTGGATGAACATTATTAATTCGACAAAAGGCGTAGTGGTATGGTGCGTGGATGAACATTATTAATTTGACAAAGACGTAGTGGTATGGTGCGTGGATGAACATTATTCATTCGACAAAGACGTAGTGGTATGGTGCGTGGATGAACATTATTCATTCGACAAAGGCGTAGTGGAATGGTGCGTGGATGAACATTATTCATTCGACAAAGGCGTAGTGGTATGGTGCGTGGATGAACATTATTCATTCAACAAAGACGTAGTGGTATGGTGCGTGGATGAACATTATTCATTCGACAAAGGCGTAGTGGTATGGTGCGTGGATGAACATTATTCATTCGACAAAGGCGTAGTGGTATGGTGCGTGGATGAACATTATTCATTCGACAAAGACGTAGTGGTATGGTGCGTGGATGAACATTATTCATTCGACAAAGACGTAGTGGTATGGTGCGTGGATGAACATTATTCATTCGACAAAGACGTAGTGGTATGGTGCGTGGATAAACATTATTAATTCGACAAAAGGCGTAGTGGTATGGTGCGTGGATGAACAATATTCATTCGACAAAAGACGTAGTGGTATGGTGCGTGGATGAACATTATTCATTCGACAAAGACGTAGTGGTATGGTGCGTGGATGAACATTATTCATTCGACAAAGACGTAGTGGTATGGTGCGTGGATGAACATTATTTATTCGACAAAGACGTAGTGGTATGTTCCGTGCGAAAACATTATTCATTTGATGTATGGTGGTGAGTGAAAAGGGTTTATTTGAAGACGGGCGCGTTGTAATATTCTGCATATATACATTATTCATTCGACAAAGACGTAGTGGTATGTTCCGTGCGAAAACAATATTCATTTGATGTATGGTGGTGAGTGAAAAGGGTTTATTTGAAGACGGGCACGTTGTAATATTCTGCATATATACATTATTCATTCGACAAAGACGTAGTGGTATGGTGCGTGGATGAACATTATTCATTCGACAAAGACGTAGTGGTATGGTGCGTGGATGAACATTATTCATTCGACAAAGACGTAGTGGTATGGTGCGTGGATGAACATTATTCATTCGACAAAGACGTAGTGGTATGGTGCGTGGATGAACATTATTCATTCGACAAAGACGTAGTGGTATGGTGCCTGGATGAACATTATTCATTCGACAAAGACGTAGTGGTATGGTGCGTGGATGAACATTATTCATTCGACAAAGACGTAATGGTATGGTGCGTGGATGAACATTATTCATTCGACGAAAACGTAGTGGTATGTTCTGTGCGTAAACATTATTCATTCGACAAAAGGCGTAGTGGTATGGTGCGTGGATGAACATTATTCATTCGACAAAGACGTAGTGGTATGTTCTGTGCGTAAACATTATTCATTCGACAAAGACGTAGTGGTAGTTCTGTGCGTAAACATTATTCATTCGACAAAGACGTAGTGGTATGGTGCGTGGATGAACATTATTCATTCGACAAAGACGTAGTGGTATGGTGCGTGGATGAACATTATTCATTCGACAAAGACGTAGTGGTATGGTGCGTGGATGAACATTATTCATTCGACAAAAGGCGTAGTGGTATGGTGCGTGGATGAACATTATTCATTCGACAAAGACGTAGTGGTATGGTGCGTGGATGAACATTATTCATTCGACAAAGACGTAGTGGTATGGTGCGTGGATGAACATTATTCATTCGACAAAGACGTAGTGGTATGGTGCGTGGATGAACATTATTCATTCGACAAAAGACGTAGTGGTATGGTGCGTGGATGAACATTATTCATTCGACACAAGGCGTAGTGGTATGGTGCGTGGATGAACATTATTCATTCGACAAAAACGTAGTGGTATGTTCTGTGCGTAAACATTATTCATTCGACAAAAGGCGTAGTGGTATGGTGCGTGGATGAACATTATTCATTCGACAAAGACGTAGTGGTATGTTCTGTGCGTAAACATTATTCATTCGACAAAAGGCGTAGTGGTATGGTGCGTGGATGAACATTATTCATTCGACAAAAGGCGTAGTGGTATGGTGCGTGGATTAACATTATTCATTCGACAAAAGGCGTAGTGGTATGGTGCGTGGATGAACATTATTCATTCGACAAAAGGCGTAGTGGTATGGTGCGTGGATGAACATTATTCATTCGACAAAGCCGTAGTGGTATGTTCTGTGCGTAAACATTATTCATTTGATGTATGGTGGTGCGTAAAAAGGGTTAATTTGAAGACGGGCACATTATAATATTCTGCATATATGCTTTACACTTTTGAAAAAGTCGCCGTACCTTTATAATACTAGTAAAGCACATGATGCGCGTGGAAAGGAGTTTTTTTAAAATTTTGTTATACACTTTTATTTTTTTAAAAATAAGCAAGGCATTGCTGTGCACGAGCAAATTCTGTTATAAAATAGCGTGGTACAATTCTATTTACATTATATCCTGGTAGCTGATTCCTGTCTTATCTGTGTCTATGGTTATCACAAATCGCATCCTCTCGAGTTCCCAGCTTTCCTTTACGTTGATTAACAGAACTGTCCGAGACAGATTGGCCACCACGTGGTAATCTATGTTGGTCACTTGTGCGCTATGACTAATATCTGATCCTACTTCAGTGGTCCAGTGGCCGAAGTTCGAGAGGAAGTCCCTCGGATCACCAAGAGCTGTCTGAGTTGTTTGGCCCAGGTCAGCGGATGAACATAATTGTCCACAAGGGCCGCGACCTAGTGCCCAACTTGTGATGACGTCAATAGTTACCTTGAAGCAGACGTAACATTTTTTCATATTGGCAGAAGGCGATACTGCTGCATTTATTTATAATTAATTAATCGTCATCATCAATAATAATAATAATAATAATAATAATAATAATAATAATAATAATAATAATTAATAATTAATAATTAATAATTGATATTATTACATGAACTATAAATACACAATTGGTCACACCCACAAAATAGTCGAGTCAATAAATATAGAAATTGACCCGCTTTCGCTGATATTAACCGGTCTATTAACAGAATGCGAAATTTCCATCAATATTATGCGCGCGCATCTACAAAACTTCCTTAGAATTGTACGCATTGTGGGATACTCGTCCCAGACGAACAATATTCACGAAGTAAACAATGTAAACTATTTTCTTGCATTTAAGTTTAGATAATAATTAAAGAAATAAAAACTATTTATCATTAACTATTTATAGTTCATGAAATAAAACAGCGATTTTTTGGTCATTATCACAGCATATTTTCCAGCTAATAAGTAAATGATTGTATATTCTTTATGAAGACAATCCCAGTCCTATTTTTGTCTAATAGCATTCTCGCCATGAAGACGGTACAAAATCCTTCTCCCTTAATAATATAAATTAAAAAGACTTCAATAAAAAAAGATCTTAGATTTTAGTTTTAATATAATATTTCCTGCTTACTTGTGATGCTCTAATGTTCACTATTGTTAAGACATAAAATGTGTCAATATCTTATCATTCCAGATCCGAAACCTAGATAAACATTGGTCTCTGGTTGTCTGTTTAAACAAATGTATTGCCCACTTCAAAGGTAAGACACCATGATAAATGACATGTCATAATTTGACAAAAGAGTTGTGGGACAAGTTTTAAAATCTGGTTTTAGCTCTCCCTCGAGATAGATCTACAATTAGGTCCGTATTCACCAACCATTCTTAAGCCTAAGTCATGGCTTAAGCCCAAGTCACAATTTTCATATCAGCAAAAATAGGCTTATTTATGAAGTTTCAATGTGATTTTAAGCTCAAAGTAGCAAAGTTAAAGTGTCATGCAAAAATACAGACATGTAGCTAAATACATAATGAGGATTTTGTGGACCGATATCCATGACTTGAGCAATTCTTACTTAAGAATAGTTGTTGAATACTGGCCTTAGAAACAAACAAAATAGATGGCAGTTTACAAATCATGTAGCAGAGCAATAAAATGATAAATGCATTGCTATGTTTTAGTATTGTTCAAAACAAGAGAAGAATTACGACAGCCAAAAAAAAAAGAACAGAGAATGGAGCAAGTGATAAAAGCTTAGAGATGCCATTGAGAAATATAGGATTCTTGATTGCCAAATTTGTCTGTACCTTATTATGTACCGTCTATACTGCCCACAACAGTGTTAACAAGAAATGATGTACACAAATAAATATACATTACGATTTGTTGGATTGACTCACTTCAGTTTTATTGGTGATGCTGTCACGAGTGCACGTGAAACTCATTGAACCTCCGAAATACTGGAACTGCGTATGCGCTGGCGTCACCGCTACTAAGGCAAAGATCATCACGGTCGTGACGTAGTCCATGCCGGTCACTTTAACCCTGCAGTGTATTTCATAAATGTTGATTTTTCATAAATGTTGATTTATAGCTGGAATCCGCAAGTTTGCCTATGTCAAATGTATGTAACAATATCTGACCTGTGTTTGGGATATTTGTGCATAGTTTCTGCAGAATGATCATTCTTAAGTATAAGCTTAGATTATTTTAAGTTTAAGCTTATTTTAAGTCTAAGCTTAGATTATTTTAAGTTTAAGCTTATTTTAAGTCTAAGCTTAGATTATTTAAAAGAGTTTCTCAATTTGAATAGTAGTAAAACGCGTTAATCGACACTTAAATGTTCATTGTTTTCTTTAAACCTATTAATTGTGATTCCTGCTAAAAATAGACATCGACGTCAGAGCGGATGACGTATATGAGCTAAAATATAAGTGCTCACGTGGTTTTGTTAGTTTAAAAAATAGCTAACGGTGCAGCGTGACTCAGATACATGTAGGAAATATATTTTCGTAATGACGACTGTGTCGTTATAGTTCACTTTTCACACGGGTGTATGACATTAATAAATCGCATTTCGCGAGATCTGTTCCCGTAATTGATTTGGTTGTTTAATTTAAAGATTTCTTGTCCAAAATGTCGGATACCACCTTTAACTAATATCCTCTCGGTAGAGCGTCGGTACCAGGCGCGGGAGGCCACGGGTTCAATCCCGGGCCGCGACATACCGGTGTCAGGATAATGTGACAGGGTGTAATATCATGTCAGGTGTTCACGGCATGCTATACACAGTGAAGGCAGCACTATATCTGTTTCAAGTGGACACCGTCTCCAGATAATTGAAATACTGTTGGTGGGACGATAAACAAAATAATCCTAAAACAAACTCAAACCAAACACACACAAACAAATTTCAAAATAGACTGACTGGCATGCTAGAATGCAACATAGAAAGTAAAGAGTTCAAATGAAAAGCCATGATTTCAAAGTCGAACTGCAAAATCTTCCTTTTTCAAGTATTTTTTGCAAAGAGAAAACGGCTGTTTAATGGTGATTACAATCTAATTGCTCGTTATGTCTAAGTCACATTCATTCGTTGATTCTAAATGATTATTTATATACGCGCTGTAGGAGTTCTACCGTCAAAAAAGTATTTAGTTTTGGTACGGTGGCCGCACGTTGTGTTATTTGAATGTGTAGTAATGGAAAAGGTACTCGCACACGGCCATATTGCGGAATACGTGTCGCATCACAAGGAAGATAGTGCATGGTCTTGCGCACTTTTTTGCGCTTTTTGCAAATTACATTTAGTTACCTCTGTTTCAGGTTTAGATAACTTAAGACCACACAACTCATTATGACGTTTGAAATAAAATGAGTTTCAATTCGGCTACACAATTAGGTTATGAGATTCATATAATCATGTCAGTTTAGTTTTTAACTCAGCACACAATTTCTACTACAATCCCAACAGTTTGTTATAAAATATGACTTCACTGTACGGCGACCGTGCAGTTTCCGCGCGGTGTCGTAATTGTTCTTCGGTCGCCACTTACACTTGTTTGTCTCTGCCATAGTCTCAGTGAGTTTTACTCTGTAGACCACGTGACTCAATATGACGTTACGTTTAACGTCGGTTAGAAATTTAAAATTAAAGTTTACAATCAAAACAAAGCTTTGCGGTATATAGAAAATACTAGGTAAGTGTCGAATACATATGGAATACTACGTCAGCGTGCGATCCACTGAGCCGGATTGTTTGAGTTGGCTTTGTAATATCCGGATTGCGCGTGGCCTCGAGCACAATCCGGGTATTGCACAGCCACCGCGAACAATCCGGCTCAGCGGATCGCACGCTGACGTAGTATTCCTTTTATTATATACCTTTAATAAACACTGAACACTTTTTTCTCGACCATAAATACATTTTTCAGTTGGAACTACTTTTACCGCGGATTACCTTACCGAGGTAAGTTTTTTTTTCTTTTCTATTACTCATCTCGCAGAAATCTGGCATATATTGCGTTAAATCTATTTACACAATTTTTTTCGTAAGTTTGAAGAATAATACCACCAACAAACAATTATTGGTCATATTTAAATGTAACAACAAGTGTTTAGCAGGACAACAACTGGAAATAACTGGAAATTACCGATCTGTTCTATTTATAGAAAAAGTAGTCCGTTATATTATGCACTTTCAGTTTACACAAGCAACAAGTAAAATACAAGGGTTTTTATCAAATATGGAGAGTGGAATACAACTGTATGTATTCAACAAGAAAATACAAACTAATTTTAAAGATAAACATTCATAGGTATATAATAAAGTAAACAATTTCACACGAGGCTGAGACAAATCTACATCGCGAGGCTTATCGAGCAATTTAGTTTTATCGTGCCGAGCGTACAAACATTATCTTTGTTCGACAATAACCTGGCATTCTATTTATCCTACCATCTCTTTTGTAAATAAAAAGTGCTGTTCAATGTTAACATCTAGACCTATTTTGCTTTTCGAAATTGAATTCGCGTTTCATTGTGTGTATTATTTTTTTCATACGCGCTAAACAAAAAGTAACAAAATTAATAATCAATCATGCAATACGATCCGTAAAAATGTGACTAAAGTTTAACTTACTTGTAGCCGAAGTCATTTAAACTTCATAGGATGAGTATCGTCGTATGATCAAACTCGAACTACACCATGGATTGGTGGGTGGTACAGGGTCAACAGATTTACATTTCGCTGGACCATCTTATTGGGTCTCATTTAACACTGTTCGCCGCGACCGAAAACGAGAAAAACTAATGCAATTGCACATCATATGATTGCATTAACGCAAATCCAGATTGTACATGTGTATGTTAGCCTTTTAACACAAAGTTATGTTGCTTGATAAATGACGTGTATGTTTCGAAGAATTTTACGTCACCACATATGACGTCATAAATGAAACAAAAACAAAGGAATTTAAATCCACTATTTAAACAATTGTATTTTTGTCATAAGCCGTTGCGCCCCTTAAAATCGGATTGAAACGATTTGATGACGTTTGAAAATCCAAATGCGGCATGGGATTTATGCATGTAAAAAGTAGTTCTTCCGAATGCGCGTGACGGGCTTGGACAATTTGTAATCAAATAGATCGGTCTTCTTTTTTATTGCTTGCATATGAGAAACCCGTCCGGAAGTGCGAGGTTAGAGCTCTGTAAAACCGATTTAAGCATCCCAGTCGGTCCATATTGCCGACTGACCGTTCCAAGGCGGTTACTGTCGGGTTTGCTTTTTTTCATTTAATAACTCATCACTTACTTTTACACTTGGCTTGCATGTGAAATACATTTGTCCTGTGCCTTTTCAAATTTTGGTATATGTTACAATGCTCATAGGACTTTGTCCTATATTCTTACACACTTGTACAACTTCCATGAACCTCAAAACAAAACAACCATATTTATGTTAGTTTCGTCAAAAATCTTGACGGTGAGCCTGTGGCAGAGGTATATACATGTGAAAGTAACGAACGATAATTCTGCGTTCGATGATGCACTATTAAGTCGCACTGGAGGGCGTACGGCTGCTGTACGGTCGCCATAAACCAAATGTGACTTAAGTATTTCCTACAGACTATCTGTGTTTTAAAGGTGGTATGCGTCAGTTTTGACCATTTTTTTCTCTCGAACAATCAATTGCATTTACCTTGCTTGAAAATATTACGCGAAGTGCTGTTTTTATGTCCTACATCTATGTGGATAGTAAAGAAAAACACCCTACCCGACAATGCAAAAAATTATTTCAGTCTTTGCTATTTTTAAACTAGGTAAACCACGTGACTACTTACTTACTTTTGAGACAACCTTATATCATTATCCAGGTAATCCGCGCTGACGTCGATATCTATTTTTAGCACAGATCATCATCGCGATTATTTATAGATTGTAAAGAATGAACATTTTGAGCGATTTATTTCACTATTTGTACTGTCGAACAAGTCAGGCAATGTTCAAAATCGTCTTTGTCGCGAAAGTATGAGTGTATGCAGATACATGTATTAGGCCGAAATTCACCAAAATATTGTAACATACATTTAATATAGGAAAACTGCTGGACACTACCTTTAATGCATAACTAGATAAAGTCAATCCACCTTTTGGGGTATCATCAACTTCACAGCCTTTACGTACACTAAGTGATTCCATCGATACCCTTTGTAATTAGGAATGTTGATGTTGTGGCAGGCAAACTTGAATCACTATACCTCTCATAGTAGACATGAAAAGCCATTGAAACCGTTTTACGTGTGACACATGTGAAAGTTAAAATCCTTGCTAAGTCTCTCTGGGTGTACTAAAATGAGGCCAAGGTGCGTGTGGATATCAGCCTGCAAGGCATCCTCTATGCATAACCCTACGAATCTTTCTTTTAATTTAGTGTTATCATACTTAAAACAATTGTATTTACAGTCTTTAAAGCATTAGCATTGGACTTACATTTGTTACATAAAGAACATTTAGAATATTCGATTTATAATGATACACAATGATGATAATAAGACTGTATTGCCGCTTAATTAAAAATTGTGATAGGTATTATACTCTTCACTGGTACCGCGGTAATCCGAAAATCCCCTTATTTGCATACGAAGCGCCATCTGTCGACTGTTTACACCCATAAATATTTAAAGAAAACCACTTTCATTTCTTGTTTGCGAAGACTTAAAGTGACATAGTTGTTCTGGGTATAGAGAAGAGAAATAAGTAAGCTAGGTTTATTATATAAAATTAAATACCGTGGTATCATCGAGGACCATTCTGTGTTCGAGTACATATGTAAATATAATTATTTGAGTGACATTAACGTGGTGAAAATTACTGCTTTAAATAAATGAATAAGTGTTCACCTTGCAAGACTCTTCATCTGAATTCTGGTAACACAATTATAAGATTCGACTGTAAACAAAACTGGCTTAAAATATATTGTTTAAATTTTTTAGGGGTTTCTATCGGTGATTAAACTCGAATCAATGTGTTTGTTTGTTTGTTGTTGTTGTTGTTTGTGTGTGTGTTTGAACTTTTTTTCTTTTTAACTTTGCAGACGTTTGATGCAAATCGTTTTGAAATAAAAAGTCGTTTTGAAATAAATTATTTCAAAAGTGATTGAGGGAAACAAAAATTAATTTATTTCAAAATGGGTTTTTTATTCCAAAGCGGGTAGTATGCGAATCGAAACAGAATTTATGTCAACCCAACCACTTTTGAAATAATTTATTTCAAAACGGTTTTTTTTTTATTATTATTTCAAAACGGGTTTTTATTTCAAAACGGATTGTATCAGACGTTTACGTAAACTTTTATTAATATATAAGATGAACAGAAACTATTACAGCTTGTCACAATCTCTACTTGTATAGCTCTTTCCTTCGAAATCATCCTCCACTTTAGTAGCAGCAGCAGTAACTTCTTTATGAACAGAACTGAGTAAATTCTGTTCTGTTCAGTAACTTTTTATGTATAAGTATCATTGATTATTGAAAGAGTTAATAATTAATCGACAGCATTTTTTTTTTCAATTAACCGCATAAACTAAGCTGTTTGTTTGTTTCATAATAGACAGTCGGTACCATGAATGCGTGCTTGTAAAATTTTAATTGGATGTATGATAAAGGTATTTTAGGTGTCTAATTGCCTCGCAAAAACAGCTAACACGCGAAATTAGTGTTGTCAGTTGTTATTGTTATTATTTATTTATATATTACTAGTATTTATTATTATTTTAACTATTCATTGTGGGGGATGCTTCAAGATCGCTTATACAATGTATCTTAAAACAAAACAATAGCTTAGTGGAATACATGAAAAAAATTGCTCGAATTGTCTTTAATTTAATAGTTTCCACCAAAAGTAACTTTTGTTTATTTATTGCACTATGATCTGGGTTAGTAGGTAATATTTTTATGATAATTTTAAATCATTTTAAATATCTTAAATAGTTAAGCATATTTAAATAGTCATTTAAGTATTCAAACGTCTTAAAGAAGTAAATAGCAGTTTAAATTTACATTCAGAAAAGTACTGAATTTTAAACTCACCCATTTATAGAACAAAAAAAATCTCAATTCTGTATTTTCTTCCACGATTTAGAGTTAACACCAAACAGAAAACCTAATTCCACTGACGCACAATGCAAGGTCGGTCATCTAAAATCATAATGCCAGTTATATCGCCAGCCAATCAGGCGCGGGATGATGTCAACGGAATTCCTCGGGTACTTCCGCCCCATCGGAGAACGACGCATACTCCTCACGCCGGTTACGTTTCGCTGTGTTACAGTAACCACTGCCTTCTCGTAAAGCACGTGACCAATCATGTTTGTGAACACCAATATCGGTGTCAATGTTAAATGTCCCATATAATTTAAATGTAATTAAATCAAAACTTATTTTTTTAAATGTGAACATTCCTAAGACATTGTCGCTTGAATAAACATTTAATGATATAATATTTTATAATCAACGAAATCTAAATATTATATTTTTTCAAATCTTGTTCGTCAAGCCCTGTATTTTTTCTTCATGTTGGCAGAGGAAACTGTGAAAAGCACGCGACCTCGTACATGGAGATTACGAAATGCACAGTCATCACCAAGCAGTTCCAATTCCAGAATGACGCTTTCATACTGCTGCATTTGTTTTATACAACAAATTCATATTCTTTGTCATTAGTTTAAAAGCAAAGGAATGGTAACTAGACATGTAGCAATTAATGCAGTTCTTGATTAGCCCTCTCGCAGCGGAATGTATCTGATCGGTGTTTGCACCGCTGGCTAGGTTATATTAAACTCAAACCCTGTAGGAAAATGTTTGTTTATTGGGTTTATCGTCCCACCAACAGTTTTTCAGTAATCTGGAAACGGTGTCCACTTGAAGCAGATATAGTGCTGTTTTCACTGTGTATAGCATGCCGTGAACACCTGGCATGATACCACACCCAGCCACATTATCCTGACATCGGGCCAACCAGTCGTGGAACTACCCTTATATTTGCTTGAGCGTTAGCAAGGGAGCTATACCACTACCATTTTTAACGACTTTGGTGTAAGAAAAAATGACCAACTTGATAACAACTTGAGGTTTGTACTGTGAGAAAGTAGCTTCGGACAAAGTCCATTAAAAACCCTCTGCTTCCAAATTACTTTTATCTTTGTGAATAGAACTTAAAGTACTTTCTTGGGTCCTATGTTTGTTTGCATGTGTCAAAATCGTATTAAGGACAAAGAAAATATACTCGCAGTTAATTAAAACGGAAAGAAACATTCAAATCTTGTCTGAATTATTGGTCAGGACGAAACAAAAGGCTTATCAGTTCGACGGCCCTGTCGAAATCTGTGTGTAAACATGAAACAAACGACAAGCAAACAATGATTGTCTAACTTATCTAGTATCGGGCTGAAGTAAGTTTTCGTCAGCTTTGGTTGTAAGTTAAAAGAAAGAAGCTAAAGTATTTAATTAGTGGAAACATATTTATTTGCCAACTTAAAAGGTAACACAAAAAAGATAAATGACATTTAATAATTGTTTTAAAGCTTTGAGCCTGAGTCACTATTCAATAAAAATGATAGCAATTCAATAGAAATGACAAGTTCACAGGAACCAATATATCAACAATCACTTACAATTGATAGATAACTAATCTGTTATAGCATTAGAAAAACAATACCAGTGAACTGGTCTAATAAGGAAACATAAAAAATAAAGATTTAAAAAAAAACTATAGAAACGATTGCCTCTTGTGGGCTCGTTAAAATCAAATTCACTTTCAGCAATAAATATACGTGTCTTGAGCATTGTCAGTATATGTTAATAACTGTTATTGTTGCAATTGTAAAGTGTTGCTGTAAATGTTGTTATCGTAGTTGTTCGTGTTGATGTTGTTCTTGTTTGTGATGACTCTTATCGTCTGCTCAAATGTGTCTTTAACAGTGGTATCCGACAGTTTGGACCATTTTTTCTCAAATAACCAAAGAATTCATTGTTTTCTGAATAAGTCCTGCAAAATGCTGCTCACTGATGAGCTGTGTGAACAGTGAAACACAGATACCTACTCATCATTGCAAACAGGTATTTCTTATTTCATCCACGCTCCAGAGATAGCTATTTTTAAACTAAGAAAACCACGTGACAACTTACTTTTGATGCCACGTAATATCGTCATCCGGGTAGTCCGCGCTGACGTCGGTATCTATTTTTAGCAGAGATCACCAGCGTGCTTATTTATAGATTTGGAATGAATATAAATAGTAATTTTTTTTTCGCAGTTTATACTGTCTTAAAATAAAGGTGGTGTTCAAATCGATAACTTAGTCTAAAGTATGAGTTTATGCAGAAATTATAAATAAATTTTTAGAAATTTTAAAAAAGTATTGCTACATGCACTTGATATATGTAAACTGTCGGATACCACCTTTTAACTCTTTATATCTGGAATTTATCATGTGCTCTGTCCAGAAGAAGTCTTAATTTGGTGGGAAAACGACAATCTCCTCACAGCGATTACGTCACGCGTTGCTACTTTAATCTCTGCCCCCAGCAACGATCACGTGACGATAGAGTATCACGTGAAGTAAACATGGCGGCCTCCATAAACTTTAAAATTTGACTTTCATAATTTCATATTTTTTCATATTTTAAGTTACTTTTTATTTTTAACATGATAAATTAATATTTTTAAAGGAAAGATACTATATTTTGAGGAGATAAGTCCAGAAAAAAATAAAAATAAAAAAAAAAAACACTATCCGCCTGTATTTGGGCGAAAAAACTTGCTGGTGGCAGTGATATAATGTACTGTCAAGGGAAGTTATCACTGCGGGGAGTTTGGGAAAACGATTGGAGTAAAGGTTGGCGATGTAAGAAAAAAGTCGAAAGTAGACGAGATCAGCCGACACTTGGCACAGTTTGGCAAGATGCCGGAATGTCGAACACGCTCTGGTCGTCGATGCCGGTAGTGAAGTTATAGAACTGAACTGCCGTCATGGTGGGAGCGGCTGTAGCAGATATAATATGGCATAAGTTAGTTGTAAAAGATGTGTTGAAAAAGAATAAGAAGCAAATAGTTTAAACCCGGAACAGTCAGCTCCCTGCAAAAGCCACATTAAACCTTGCGTTTTACCAATGGATCTGTTTTGTAAGTCTACCTTCAAAGTTGGACATTACATTGACATAGAAGAAACAAAACGGTTCTGAAAAAAAAATAATCCGGGTAGTGACGTGCCCCGCGTTCCGGGGTGGTCTGCTTGCAAGGTTTTACTGTACTTGGTATATTAAGCATGGATGAAGGCAAATAATTTAATATGCGCGTTTATACGTGCAATGAATATTTTAAAATACACAATTTGTAAAAAAAGCCTGCGGGTTTAAATGTACTTAAATAGTGGCCAATAAATAATCTGTAAGTATTACGTAAACAACAACCAGTGTCAGATTTGTTTTTATTGAACCTGATCTTTGCATTTGTATAACTTAGGAAAACACTTGACGAAACGACTAAGGTCAATCTCACTAAAGCCAGATCTTACAAAATGTAAGATCTGATGACGGCCCGCAAATACCGTCTATAAACAAGAATGGGTTTCCCCCGATTACTATTTTTATAACAGCTAATCAGAGAGCGCAATGAATAACGCTTTTGGTAAGAGTCGCAAAATGACCGCTGTCGATGATGCAGTAGAAAAGTCACTCAGTTTAAGTTTTTTCTGCAACTGTTTGTAAGTTAACTTTCGACCTGAAGATGTTTCTGATGTTGAAACAAATGGGATACTGTCTTCAGTAACAATTGTCTTGCTCGGAGGGTCCATGTTTAAATTCTTTGTAAATGGGCGCAGCCATTAAAATGATACGTTCGGAACGCTTCGGATTATCATTTACTTCAATCGGAACACCTCGAATAATTCACAAATCATCTCTCGAATGTATGTAGGTAGTCGGATTACCTCGACCACTTTCCAAAATGGGACTTCTTTTATGACAGACGTCAAAATAAAGATGACAGCTCGGATGACATCTCACTATAGTACGATGCCTGTAAATCTCCACTTTGTGGCTGCATCAAATTTAAATCATTCAAGTTTAATTTACCCGGCGCAGCAAAGACACAGTTGTCAAACAACTTCATTGTTTATGTTTTGTGCGAACTACATTTTAAGCTATTCTTCCAACTTCCGGCGAACAAAACGATCGAGACTATTTTAAGTAGCATTGCACCAGACTCATCCGAGGGATGATTGTCCCGAAGACGGAATTACCCGAGGAGTTCGATTGCATTTACTTTTGCAATTTTGTAGGCGACAATCTGATTGGTTGGGAAGGTTTTATTGACTTGTCAGATCCTGAGAGCGCAGCGATTTTTCAGGATATGATTTTAATCAGATTGCGACTAAGGCATACATAATCATTGTTGTTAATGTTAAATTGCTGCTACAACAACTAGACTTTTTTCTTTGTTCAATATGTTCCACTTGACGTTAACGTCACTTACATCCTGTGGGGACTACAGATACGTCGAACACCGGCACACAGGAACTTGACGACGTTGTAATAAATGACGTCACGCTGCCAGCGCTAGTATTGTAGGTGGAAAACTTCATGTCGCCGGGAAACAGTCCGAAATAGGAATCCTCGGTCGTTGTCGCAGTTTCTAAAACGATCATTTGCTTGATGTAAAATATGGACAATATATATGCGGCACCTATGCGACTGTATATTTTAGTTTTTTAGTTTAGCAAGTCAAAATTAACATTTAACGTAAGTCTTTACTCGATTTAAAATATGACTGAGAAAATATGGAAGAAGTTTTCAAGACTTCAACCAAATCAATCGAAAGAAATTTTAAGATTTGAAGTTTTTACAGTGTTTCATATATAGAGAGCTGTGTATGCTTCGTGTTAACCTTATTTGTCTATGTAGCAATGTACATTGCTTATAAATAAAAGAAAAACTATGCAAGATTATGAAAAGTTTTAATTACGTAAGCCTTGAAAAAATCCTTTGTAATGAAAATAAGTGTTTATTCCATCATTTCAGATTTTTGGTGGAGAAAAAAATGTCAATGATGCCCCCAATTTTTTTAGAATATTACCAAAACTAAAATGTATATTGCCACTTAGCGTTGGTATTACGTTGTTGAATATATAATATAATAAATAAAGACTTTGGTTTCGGTCATATATACCCAAGCCAATGTCTTCAAAACTATATACAATGACTCCATACAAGTCGTTATCAGTACATTTTATGTACACTATATAATAAAGCACGGTGATGAGGTCAGATGCGCAGTAATCTAAGGACAAAAGACGCTGACCTGGGTAATTAACATGGTAACAATATCCACCACAAACCTTTTAATTTTAAGATCATAACATAATATTATTTAAGCAAGATATAACACTAATGTAAACATAATATTTTCCTTCTCATTATGATTCAAATAGGAAATTCAGAAAACTGTATACATTTTAATTTAAACAAAATCAAAGCACTGAAATTGCTGCCATTAATTTCTTTCTTCTTTCTACATCATATTAAAGGCAACTGCTTAGCGATGAAACTACCACTTAAACGTACTTTTTTTTCTCCATTTTTCAAGTGACCATAGAGGAAAAAATAGAATCTTCGCAAAGTCTCACGCTTGCATCACAAAGTGCACGACATCACATCTCTACTTAGCAAAACGTGTTTGAAAATTACTTTCTATCATGAACACCAAAACTGTGTGCACATTATGATGTGTAGTCGCGGAAACGGTTACCTGAGATACAACCCTGTTTGAAGGACGATGAGATGAGAGATGACTTGGTACAGTGGGTCGATGTGATCACATACTTGGTCATCTGGAATAGAACTAGTTCAATTTTTGATGAAATGAAAACACATTAATTAAATTGACTGATATTGAAACACTATATAGATACATGAATCATAATCGTCAAAGCCGTCATCAAGAACGGCGTCATCGTCTTCCTTATCGTCGTCGTCGTCATCATCATCATCACCACCATCATCATCATCACCACCACAACCATCATCATCATCATTATCATCACCACCACTACCATCATCATCATTGTCTTCATCATCATCATAATCATCATAATCATAATCATCATTATCTCTTACATGATCATCTGCAGCATCAACAGCATCAGCAGCTTGTTTATATTTATTTTTACGGGTTACGATTTCATGCTACTAGGAAAATCAAAGCACACCGGCATAATCCGAAACTTTTCATAAAGTTTGGAGTGAAAACATGACAGAAACTGAGTGTCCAACATGGTTCCAAGTTCTGACTGGTACTCACGGTGACGTTATAGTCTTTGATCACCCGGATCGTGGTCGGATTGCCGTCCACCTCGAGGTCTTCCACAAAGTTTTCACGTCTGCTAACACCGTCATACCAGTAATGCAGGGTGCCCTGGCAAAAGAAACAGTAAAGCTTTTCAAGTTTAACATTTGATATCCATTATACTTATTAAATATTTTTACTGTAAAAATCCCATTATGGCATACGATCTACATTGAGAGGAAGAAGGGTCTGTGAGGACAGGTGTCAAAGTTACTGAAAGTGAATACAGAGAAGTCACAACTATAACTGAACAAAATAGAATCCTCATTAAATATTGTTCCGAGAGGGATTTTTTACTCTATAAAACACTATCTTTAAACTCTTTATTGACGTTTCAGCCCAAGTCGGCCTTTTAAAATATATAATGGACTCTACATTTTGCTGCACTTTTCTGCAAACCAGCAAGAACAACTTAAAATTGCGCTGTTGTATATAAATGCCGACAGGTGAACAAGTGCGGCTAGATCCTAAATCTGGCCTTCTCTGGCCTTCTCTGGCGAAGTTGATTTAGTAAAATTTCAGAAAACGGTGTTAAATCATTGATCTAGAGGACATATAAAAATTGAAGGTAATTGATCATTGTCTGACTGAGACAGATCTAATCTGCAATTCTACCAATGGGGTCGAAACATCGCTGGGTCTTTGAAAACAATGAAGGTCAATGTTTTTAGAATTTGAAAGAGTTCGTGCCAATAATTTTAAACAATAATGAGTTTCGGTTACCGCTTAGTATTTAATCACCAAGCACTAATTGTTTGTTTTAATGGGTATCTATGCTTCATTTATGAATATAATCTTAGAATTATGTTGAATACAATAAGTAATAATCCTAACTTACTTGCACAACAGAGAGATGGCCATATTTTAGCGTGGCTCTCACCAGACGTTGGTTAGCCTGGTATTGTGGCGGGAAACAGCAGCCGGACACCATTGGCGCCATCTGCAGAACGACCAGCAGCGCCACCGCACTTAGGTTCGAGGACATTGTATAGATGCAGATTTCTGTAATGTGTTAGTTTAATAATTTACATTCGTCACACTGGCAGTCATTGTGGTCCTAAAACCGCTACTTCTTAAGTATTTCTATATACATGCTCATTCTGTTACAATGGTGGAAAGAATTGAACGTTGATTAGCCAAAGATATGGAATTAAATAAATAGTTGTATCGTCCTTTATGTCAAAACTTGTGTTGTTTTTTTATCCCTGGCACACTGTTGTTGCTGTCAAACTGGTTGTAACACTGCACCGACCGTCATGCGTGTACAAGTAGTATAGTGCGAGGAGTTGGGGAATTTTTCTGGTTCGCCTGGTTCCCTGGTTCCCCATAATTAATTAATTAAAATTGACAGCTCCCCAATAATTAATTAATCACAATTGACAGCGGGTATAATTTAAGTAATCAATAATTGTTTACGACGCAGTAATTGATTATTCGTTTAAATTAATTATAAATTTAGTATCAACCCGCCGCCCCGCTGTTACCGCGTTAATGGTAATTAATCATAAATCTGTGACTAACCGGACTTCTTAATAGTATATTTGTATTCACCATTGATTCGATGAGAGCACGCGTTTCCCGGTGCGCGTACTCATCAAGTAATAAACGAACTAGGAATGAGAGAGGGAGAGAGGAGAGAGAGAGAGAGGGGGAGAGTATAGAAGAAAAATGAATTAAAAGATGAAGATATTAACTACACGCATAAAGCGTAGTATCGCGTCCGTTTTTACTAACGGTTTACGTTTATCGGAATTTCTCGAGCTAAACAAAATTTTCCATTACTATAACAGGCTAAAAAAAAAATCTTTTCGAGTATCCCTATTTTAAAGTTAAAGTACTGAACAGACGTAACAACAAGTTCGTTAGTTTTATTTTTATTTTTTTATTTAGAAAAAGACAATACAATTTTATTTTATTTTTTTAATTTTTTTTTCAAAATTTACATCAGGCGGCTGCTCACATTCTGAAACGAGAAAAACAAATTTAAAAATAATATGTTTTAGAAAAAATTACATCATCAATAAATGACATTAATAAGAAAATAGAATAAACCCGAAACGAGAAAAATATTAAAAAAAAAATATATATATATATTTTATTTTTATAGTATACTTTAATAACGTCATAAAATATCGTCCTATAGTTTGAAAATAGAACCAGCCCGAAACGAGAAATTAAAATATCGTTTATAGACTACCCATAGTTCGAAAATAGAATAAACTATGTTTAAACACTAATTTCATGCGGTGTCGTTTCATTTTTATAGTATACTTTAATTACGTCATAAAATAAAGGCCTATAGTTTGAAAATAAAACCAACCCGAAACGAGAAATTAAAATATCGTATATTTACTACCCGTAATTCGAAAATAGAATAAACTAAGTTTAAAGACTAATTTCATGCGGTCTCGCTCCATTTCGCGTCTACCGTTCCTATCGATCGTAATTAATTATAAATGACAAGTTAACAGAACAGACCTCCCCGCCACGCGGACGAGGCGTTACTGGAGCTGTTCGAGCGTTTCGTTTACTGGTCGGGTCACGGGTCGCCCGATATTTAATCCTACACACAAATTTAGACCCTGATCACCGCGGCGCGCAGACGTCTTGGCTATAATAATGCATCTGAGCCATAAATTTTTACACTCTTATCGTCGCGGTGTTTAGAACTGTCGTGTAGATACGTTTCCGAGAGACAACCGTTTGAAAAGGCGATATAAAAACGCATACGGCGTATACCATTACATCCTTAAAATAATACTTACAGCTCCTCCAATGAGAGGTTTTTTGTTGTTGTTGTTTAAGTGTTTATTATTATTATTATTATTATTATTATTATTATTATTATTATTATTATTTAATTATTATTATTATTATTATTATTATTTCATTATTATTATTATTATTAAATTGACTTATAAACAGATTCAAAATTATCATATTCCTGTTTTCATGAGACGGCAGCAGCACATGCTGAAACAAGAATAACAAATTAAAAAAAAAAAATCGAAATTTATATAAAAAAAATAAATAACGCGAACTTGAAATGTATCATAAATTAAACATCAATAGATAGAAAATAGAATAAAGTACTATTTTCACGCGCATCCTCAATAGATATTTGTATACGTCAAACGGTATTTTGTTCGGACCGAATCAGCGTGTGTATATCCCGAATCGGTTTTTGCATCGACTAAACCGGTTTTTGTAACGATTATATTCATTTTTGTTCAACCGCAACTGTTTTCTTTGTATATAACTTCATTGTTTTTGTAAAGGGTAAAACCTTTTTTGTATACTTCAAAACAAAGTTTTGTTTTATGCAAAACTGATTTTGTAAGGACCGATTCAACGAGTGTACATCGCGAATCTGTTTTTGTAATCAATTAAGCGTTGTTGTTGTTTTTTGTAACGCTAAAACGCATTTTATTCTTTGAGAAAGCTTTGTCACATCAACATGGATCACAATTCAGACTTTAGTAGTTGTGATGAGAATGAAAAAGTTCGTGTTGCTAATCACACAGAACAAAGTATAAATTTTAGCGGTGCTGATGAGGCTGAAATGGTTAAATGCATAGAGAAAGTGGAAAGACAGAAATACAAATGTGATCTATGTGACAAAATGTAGAGCACAAAAAGACTTTAAAACGACATCAGCTTTCGCATACCTACTTTGTAAAGTGTTATATATGTGAACACAAATTTAGAAGAAAAGATTGTTTAAGAAGGCATTCGAAGAATGTACATAGGTTAAACATGCACAGATTTAAGTGTATACATTGTCCAAACGAATTTGAAAATTATGAAGACTTGTATAATAATGTAGTTGCTCCACGTTCCCTCAACCCATCCAACAACAACCAACAACCTCCATCAACTTCAGCAACACAATCACAACGTGAAAATCATCTATAACCAGCGCACTGAACAGCACTGCAGAAATAGCAACTATTGAACCACAAGCATCCGAGCAATATGATTTGTTGGGATTTTTTAGCCAATACACGATTAGTTTTTCTTCAAGAAATCCTGTTATCAAGGGTATTTCAACAACCCATCAAGTGATATTTTACTGTGCAAATAGAGTTGGAACGCTTTAACGCTGATGGAGATAATACTGTTGCATCACCGCACTCCAGAAGTAGGACATATGTTTTCTTAAACATGGACATATTTCATGAACATGATTTAAACGAAGCGATACAGAAAATAATTTAAAGTCTAGAAGAATTCATGCGCAATGGATCAGGGTGTGTGTTGCAGAAAGTATTACATTTGGAAATTCATACTGTTAAATATACACCATTGAACGCAAGCAGGTACATTCCATTACCCAAAACATTACAATCACGTTCATCACTTTCAAACATTCGTAATGATGAACAAAAATGTTTTCAATAGAATGTGCTAGCTGCACATACACCAAGGAAAAATCAACGGACGTTCGTGATTATTTGCGATATGAACACGAACTAAGGTAAAGATTCCAGCCCCCTCCCACCCCCACCCCCACCCCTCCCGTGTCGCTTAACAACAAAGACAAATTAAAACACCAGATTCCTCACATTTCCATCAATATGTTTGGTTATGAACAAAAATAATTTTTTCTAATGAGAATTACAAAACACAAAGGACGGTTTTATCACACCAATTTGTTGTACTTGAAACAGGATGGAAATACCCACTACTGTCTCATTCAAGATTTTAAATAGGTTTCTACATAGAACAAAATCATCTTAACGCTCTTAATTCTATTGTCCATACTATCTGCACGGTTTTGTAAGACAAGATTTGTTGGATATCCACATGAATTATTGCTCCATGAACAGAGCACAGAAAATAGAACTTCCACAACCTAGAGAAAACATTTTACAATTCAAACATTTTGTAAAGACATTACGAGTACCATTTATTATTCATGCAAATTTTGAATGATTAAACCGAAACAGGACAATCATCATGTAGCGAGACAGGATCCGTATGCATACAAAGTCGTTTGTGAAGATTCGCAATATACGAAACCTACCACCGCTCACGTTGGTGAAGATGCAAGTCAGCAGCATTTACACAGTATGAAGATCGAATTCAACACATTTTGGAAACGGTTCAATTTATCTGTCAATGAAATACAAAAGTTTGCTTCTGCGGAGAAATGCTGCATTTGCGATGAAAAATGTTCGATTTATGACAAACATTGTGAGAGGATTGTACGACATTATAACCATTTAACTGGACAATTTACCGGTGCAGTTCATAACGTGTGTAATAACAATTGTAAACAAGCAGACTTTATACCTGTTGTTTTTCACAACTTAGAATGCTGACTCACATTTGATTATGCAATCTGTAGGACTGTTCAAACACAAAAACATCACATGCATAGCTAGTAACATGGAAAAGTATATTTCATTCTCATTAGGATCGCTGCGATTTATTGACAGTTTGAAATTTATGAACTCAAGTTTAAAAACAAACAAACTAGGAGACAATTTAAAACCAAGTGGTGACCATTGTTTCAAAATGTTCCATCACAATTTTCCACACTGACCACATGCGGGTTTATTATAAAGAAAAGGAGTGTTCCCGTACCAATACATTGACACTATGGAGAAACTGAAAGAAACTAAAATTGCCATCAATGGATGAGTTTTATTCAGACTTATCTAAACAAATGATATCAGAAGAGGATTATAGACATGCAAGCAACGTGTTTCATACACTGAACAAAAAGGCGCTTGAAGACTACAAGGTGACCTACGAAAAAACGGACGTGAGCTTGTTTTAAAATGACGGGTATGAAACTCTAACTTTAAATAGATATAGACATGGTATTATTCATTGAACTAGGGGTGCGCGGTGGTATGTCTCGAGTATCTAATCGACTGAAGCAAGCAAACAACCCATACGTTAGTGGATATGACAATACCATACCGACTTCCTATCGGTGTTATGAAGATGCGAACAATCTTTATGGTTAGGTTATGCAAAACTATTTACCTTGTTCAGATTTTCGATGATTGAATGACCGTGCAATTGATAATCTTGACATTCATTCGGTTAAAGCAGATAGTGATACTGGTTATATACTAGAAGTGTCGCTTGAGTACCCAGCTTCCCTTCATGATTTCACTAATGATTACCCACTTTGTCCTGAGAAAATACATGTTGATGATGCCGATTTATCTCCATATAAACAAAGATTATGGAAACAACTGCATGGTACCGAGCATATACCTGGATTACACACAAAACGTGCGAAAGTGGGAAAACTGGTGTTGACACTAAATGACAAAGACAACTATGGGATGCATTATCGCACGCTTCAACTCTACCTTCAGCTCGGCATGAACATCAAACAGGTCCACATGGTTCTTCAGTTCCATCAAGAATCTTATCCCAGTTCCTACATTGAATTCAGCACACAATGCAGGAAGGTTGCCACAACAGAATTTGAAAAGGATTTATACAAGCTTCTTAGCAATAGTACTTTCGGTAAATTATTGTGATGTTAATACATACTTTGATAATGTAATGATCTATTTATTAAATTTAACAAAACAGTGCATTGTCAATTCCATATCACTAGTATAATAATATACACTGAGCCCATGAACTTTCTGTAATTATGTTTACTCTGATGATAATGTCATAATATGATTTCATAAGGAGCTCTTTCCCATTACTTAGACGATGCTATTTGTGTATTTTCAGGAAAGACACTTCAAAATTGTCTAAAGTACACGGACATCAAGCTGGCTCACACCGAGAAGAAACTTAGAAAATATGCTGCAAAAAACCAACGTTTCAACGTTTGAAAATATTCAGTGAAGACTTAGTGGGAATCGAATGCAACTAGAACAAAGTGAACTTTGTTCAACTGATCAATTGCGACATGGTGATTTTAGACCTCGCAAAATAGTTCATGTACGATTGTTACTACAATAATTTGAAACCTTATTATCAAGATAATTTAACATTGTTAGCGACAGACACCGATAGTTTTATGTTCTATGTAGAAACCGATGATGTTTGTAGAGATATATTCGAAAACATTCATTTGTATGACACATCCAATTACCCACAAAACCATCCACTGTTTAGCAATGACGAAAAAAAAAATTACAAAAAATAAATAAATGGTATGATGATATATGAATAAGGTGGTGTTGCTATGAAGGAATTTGTGGCGCTACGTCCTAAAATTTACAGTTTTATTTCTGATAAAAAAAATAAAGAAGAGAATGAGAAGCGGTGTAAAGGAATTTCTCGCGCTATTGTGAAAAGGGAGCTAATGCACGAACATTACAAGCAAACATAATTAAAAAGCACACAAACGTAATCTATCATGTAAGGATTAGGCAGTGATCATCATAATCATGTACTTAGACAACATAAATAAGATCTCTCTGAGTCCTATAGAAAACAAAAGATGGTGGATGGATGATGGGCTTTCGAGTTTAGGTTATGGACATTATAAAATTCCTTGACTTTATATGTGTTGAATGAAGTCAGTGCATTTTAAAATGCTTTTAGATTATTTTGTATCACAATCATTCGTTTTAAATGTGCATAATAATGTTTAGTTCATAGTATACATAAGGTTTAATTACCAGTTGAAGTTAAATATTACATTTGTGATTATATTTACTGTTGATTATTTTTATAAAATTTAATCGTGTTTATGACATGTTGATTGTTGCAATTCATTTGTTTGTGAAAAATCTGCGACCTATAGGTTTATAGTTCGTTGGTATAATGTTTAGCTCTACTCTGTGTTAATTGTAAAATAGAAGTGATGCCATATACATGTGTTAATGTCAGTATCAACTTGATACAAGTCTGTTTTGTTCCAAAGATTTATATTTAACTAGACTTAAATACTAAACTTGTACTTCTGTACTTGTGCAGATTTGTAATTCGCTTGTTTAGTTGTCTTATTATTATTATGTGTTGTGTATTTCGTACAATGTAAAAAAACAAACTAAAACATTCACTGTAAATAAAATCTAGTCTATGGAAACAGTTGCGTTTGTACTTGTTTTATATTCTATTCAATATCTGGAGTTGTAAAAATGAAAAAGAAAAATATTTCTTATCGAGAATGGCATAACTGAATGATTGGCTGAAGAAATACGTTGCACAATTAAACACTCGCGAAATACACAAATACTATTGAAACTATAAATCAACGCCTTGCATGTAAAGCGTTAACTACATTAAGTCGAATAATTGGGTGAAAATTGTATCAATACTTTATCAAACCCGAAGTTTTGTGGCAAGTTAATAGCATTTTATTGCACTAGCTTTACATTCGCTAGCGACGTTTTTACTGAGGGTTTATAGATAAAACACAGCGAGGTGTTATCGTGGACTTCTCAGTACTGTATTGACATAAACTTTCTTAAACATTAAACAGTGCGTATAACATTTGAAGCACAATTCCATTTATCATTGTAGTGACTGATGCCTTTACTTTCATTTGTAATGACATTTAATGTTCAAGAAAAAAAAATTCCTTATTGCTTTATAGTACGTGTACTTTAATGTATATAATACAGGACACAAATAAATTCAAAAGAAAAATAATCATAATTACCCAATTGATAGCTAAACAGAAGTACGTGATTATATATTAATCAAGCTAGATCACAACATTTTGACTCATAAGCAACTTTAATGTAAAGTCTGGTTGATTCAACTGACAACACTCCAAAATGTTTTACCAATCACTAAAGTCATATTCCTCCGAAACATGTGTTGGTGTGATGACTTCAAACAGGTTTCTGTATTCACCACTGGAGGTTTGCAGATTCGATGATAGTGGTTGCAGAACCGATATTGGTGGCTGCAGAACCGATGTTGGTGTGATGGCTACTAACTACGTGTAGATATAAAATCGAAGTATTTTGTAAAAAAAAAAATTACCATCAGTTTACGGGGACGACTGTGACTAAGTTTTGGAACGTGTAGCCCAGACCCTTTGCATTGTATTTGAATTGAGTTTTCTTTTGTTACAGGTGTAAATTTAGTATGGTAATAAAATATGTTAAACCAAAGGTTTATCGTAATTTCGAGCACTGACGCCTGTTGCTCGTGAACAATTTTTCCCATTACGAAATTTTCTGCGCGTACGCGCCTATACCTACGTGCGTGTGTGTATAGATAATATATCTGTATATAAAAAGATATATACTTACATCATTATCACTCACGAGTCCTACCGGCATCAGCGCCGCTGCGGACGAAACCTGTGTTGTCTAAAATAGAGAGAGAGAAATAAATAAAATAAAATGAAATAAAAGATGAGGATACTAACTACATGTATAAAGCGTAGTATTGCGTTTGTTTAACTATCATTTAACGTCTATCCCAATTTCGAGCACTGACGCCTGTCGCTCGTGAACTTTTTTTTTCTATTACGAAGTTTTCTGCGCGTACGTACCTATACCTGCGTACGTGTGTGTATAGATAATATATCTGTACATAAATAGATAAATACTTACATCATTGTCACTCACGAGTCCTACCGGCATCAGCGCCGCTGCGGACAAAGCCAGTGACGTCTAAAATAGAGAGAGAGAGAGAGAGAGAGAGAGAGAGAGAGAGAGAGAGAGAGAGAGAGATAAAGAAAATAAAATGAAATAAAAGATGAGGATACTAACTACATGTATAAAGCGTAGTATTGCGTTTGTTTAACTATCATTTAACGTCTATCCCTATTTCGAGCACTGACGCCTGTCGCTCGTGAACAATTTTTTCTATTACGAAGTTTTCTGCGCGTACGTACCTATACCTGCGTACGTGTGTGTATAGATAATATATATGTATATAAATAGATATATACTTACATCATTGCTATTTAATCGGGGAAAAAAGACAACTTTAGTACTATGTAAAATTAGCTATATTTTATTTGTACACGAAAAATAAAGTATATATATATACATACAAAAATGCATCCGTAATTATTTCTATTTCCACGATCGTTATATGTGATTGTACATATAAAACATTTCCAATCGAACTAAAATGCGTTTTAGCGTTACAAAAAACGTGTTATTGATTACAAAAACAGATTCGCGATGTACACTCGGTGAGTCGGTCCGTACAAAATCAGTTTTGTACAAAACAAAAATTGTTTTAAAGTAAACAAAAAACGTTTTACCCTTTACAAAAACGATGAAGTTATATACAAAGAAAACAGTTGCGGTTGCACAAAAATGAATATAAGCGTTACAAAAACCGGTTTAGTCGATACAAAAACCGATTCGGGATATACACACGCTGATTCGGTCCGAACAAAAAACTGTTTGACGTATACAAATATCAATTTGGGGTGTCCAAAAATGCTGTAAAATGGCAAAAGAATGATACTCAACATACGTATACTAGTTCACTGCATGTAGTTCATTGTATATAGTTCGCCGTAAACAGGCTCTAAAACGCAATAACCACAGCATCATTTTATCGTTAAATATATATACATATCCACACAGTTCGTAAAACACAAAACTAAATCACTCGAATTAAGCTTCTAATAAGTTTATTAGACATCGGTCTTCGTCATATAGTTCGACGGTAGCGGGTTCGATGGGTTTGACGGGACACAACACTGTGTCCAGCGGCGCCGTAAGGACCTCGTCTTCTAATGCGCGCCTCCTGCAAGAAAAGTACGAAAATCCGCCCCTGGTCTGCTCGTAACTGTAGACCAGGGGCGGATTTTCGTACTTTTCTTGCAGGAGGCGCGCATTAGAAGACGAGGTCCTTACGGCGCCGCTGGACACAGTGTTGTGTCCCGTCAAACCCATCGAACCCGCTACCGTCGAACTATATGACGAAGACCGATGTCTAATAAACTTATTAGAAGCTTAATTCGAGTGATTTAGTTTTGTGTTTTACGAACTGTGTGGATATGTATATATATTTAACGATAAATGATGCTGTGGTTATTGCGTTTTAGAGCCTGTTTACGGCGAACTATATACAATGAACTACATGCAGTGAACTAGTATACGTATGTTGAGTATCATTCTTTTGCCATTTTACAGCATTTTTGGACACCCCAAATTGATATTTGTATACGTCAAACAGTTTTTTGTTCGGACCGAATCAGCGTGTGTATATCCCGAATCGGTTTTTGTATCGACTAAACCGGTTTTTGTAACGCTTATATTCATTTTTGTGCAACCGCAACTGTTTTCTTTGTATATAACTTCATCGTTTTTGTAAAGGGTAAAACGTTTTTTGTTTACTTTAAAACAATTTTTGTTTTGTACAAAACTGATTTTGTACGGACCGACTCACCGAGTGTACATCGCGAATCTGTTTTTGTAATCAATAACACGTTTTTTGTAACGCTAAAACGCATTTTAGTTCGATTGGAAATGTTTTATATGTACAATCACATATAACGATCGTGGAAATAGAAATAATTACGGATGCATTTTTGTATGTATATATATATACTTTATTTTTCGTGTACAAATAAAATATAGCTAATTTTACATAGTACTAAAGTTGTCTTTTTTCCCCGATTAAATAGCAATGATGTAAGTATATATCTATTTATATACATATATATTATCTATACACACACGTACGCAGGTATAGGTACGTACGCGCAGAAAACTTCGTAATAGAAAAAATTGTTCACGAGCGACAGGCGTCAGTGCTCGAAATAGGGATAGACGTTAAATGATAGTTAAACAAACGCAATACTACGCTTTATACATGTAGTTAGTATCCTCATCTTTTATTTCATTTTATTTTCTTTATCTCTCTCTCTCTCTCTCTCTCTCTCTCTCTCTCTCTCTCTCTCTCTCTATTTTAGACGTCACTGGCTTTGTCCGCAGCGGCGCTGATGCCGGTAGGACTCGTGAGTGACAATGATGTAAGTATTTATCTATTTATGTACAGATATATTATCTATACACACACGTACGCAGGTATAGGTACGTACGCGCAGAAAACTTCGTAATAGAAAAAAAAAGTTCACGAGCGACAGGCGTCAGTGCTCGAAATTGGGATAGACGTTAAATGATAGTTAAACAAACGCAATACTACGCTTTATACATGTAGTTAGTATCCTCATCTTTTATTTCATTTTATTTTATTTATTTCTCTCTCTCTATTTTAGACAACACAGGTTTCGTCCGCAGCGGCGCTGATGCCGGTAGGACTCGTGAGTGATAATGATGTAAGTATATATCTTTTTATATACAGATATATTATCTATACACACACGCACGTAGGTATAGGCGCGTACGCGCAGAAAATTTCGTAATGGGAAAAATTGTTCACGAGCAACAGGCGTCAGTGCTCGAAATTACGATAAACCTTTGGTTTAACATATTTTATTACCATACTAAATTTACACCTGTAACAAAAGAAAACTCAATTCAAATACAATGCAAAGGGTCTGGGCTACACGTTCCAAAACTTAGTCACAGTCGTCCCCGTAAACTGATGGTAATTTTTTTTTTTACAAAATACTTCGATTTTATATCTACACGTAGTTAGTAGCCATCACACCAACATCGGTTCTGCAGCCACCAATATCGGTTCTGCAACCACTATCATCGAATCTGCAAACCTCCAGTGGTGAATACAGAAACCTGTTTGAAGTCATCACACCAACACATGTTTCGGAGGAATATGACTTTAGTGATTGGTAAAACATTTTGGAGTGTTGTCAGTTGAATCAACCAGACTTTACATTAAAGTTGCTTATGAGTCAAAATGTTGTGATCTAGCTTGATTAATATATAATCACGTACTTCTGTTTAGCTATCAATTGGGTAATTATGATTATTTTTCTTTTGAATTTATTTGTGTCCTGTATTATATACATTAAAGTACACGTACTATAAAGCAATAAGGAATTTTTTTTTCTTGAACATTAAATGTCATTACAAATGAAAGTAAAGGCATCAGTCACTACAATGATAAATGGAATTGTGCTTCAAATGTTATACGCACTGTTTAATGTTTAAGAAAGTTTATGTCAATACAGTACTGAGAAGTCCACGATAACACCTCGCTGTGTTTTATCTATAAACCCTCAGTAAAAACGTCGCTAGCGAATGTAAAGCTAGTGCAATAAAATGCTATTAACTTGCCACAAAACTTCGGGTTTGATAAAGTATTGATACAATTTTCACCCAATTATTCGACTTAATGTAGTTAACGCTTTACATGCAAGGCGTTGATTTATAGTTTCAATAGTATTTGTGTATTTCGCGAGTGTTTAATTGTGCAACGTATTTCTTCAGCCAATCATTCAGTTATGCCATTCTCGATAAGAAATATTTTTCTTTTTCATTTTTACAACTCCAGATATTGAATAGAATATAAAACAAGTACAAACGCAACTGTTTCCATAGACTAGATTTTATTTACAGTGAATGTTTTAGTTTGTTTTTTTACATTGTACGAAATACACAACACATAATAATAATAAGACAACTAAACAAGCGAATTACAAATCTGCACAAGTACAGAAGTACAAGTTTAGTATTTAAGTCTAGTTAAATATAAATCTTTGGAACAAAACAGACTTGTATCAAGTTGATACTGACATTAACACATGTATATGGCATCACTTCTATTTTACAATTAACACAGAGTAGAGCTAAACATTATACCAACGAACTATAAACCTATAGGTCGCAGATTTTTCACAAACAAATGAATTGCAACAATCAACATGTCATAAACACGATTAAATTTTATAAAAATAATCAACAGTAAATATAATCACAAATGTAATATTTAACTTCAACTGGTAATTAAACCTTATGTATACTATGAACTAAACATTATTATGCACATTTAAAACGAATGATTGTGATACAAAATAATCTAAAAGCATTTTAAAATGCACTGACTTCATTCAACACATATAAAGTCAAGGAATTTTATAATGTCCATAACCTAAACTCGAAAGCCCATCATCCATCCACCATCTTTTGTTTTCTATAGGACTCAGAGAGATCTTATTTATGTTGTCTAAGTACATGATTATGATGATCACTGCCTAATCCTTACATGATAGATTACGTTTGTGTGCTTTTTAATTATGTTTGCTTGTAATGTTCGTGCATTAGCTCCCTTTTCACAATAGCGCGAGAAATTCCTTTACACCGCTTCTCATTCTCTTCTTTATTTTTTTTATCAGAAATAAAACTGTAAATTTTAGGACGTAGCGCCACAAATTCCTTCATAGCAACACCACCTTATTCATATATCATCATACCATTTATTTATTTTTTGTAATTTTTTTTTTCGTCATTGCTAAACAGTGGATGGTTTTGTGGGTAATTGGATGTGTCATACAAATGAATGTTTTCGAATATATCTCTACAAACATCATCGGTTTCTACATAGAACATAAAACTATCGGTGTCTGTCGCTAACAATGTTAAATTATCTTGATAATAAGGTTTCAAATTATTGTAGTAACAATCGTACATGAACTATTTTGCGAGGTCTAAAATCACCATGTCGCAATTGATCAGTTGAACAAAGTTCACTTTGTTCTAGTTGCATTCGATTCCCACTAAGTCTTCACTGAATATTTTCAAACGTTGAAACGTTGGTTTTTTGCAGCATATTTTCTAAGTTTCTTCTCGGTGTGAGCCAGCTTGATGTCCGTGTACTTTAGACAATTTTGAAGTGTCTTTCCTGAAAATACACAAATAGCATCGTCTAAGTAATGGGAAAGAGCTCCTTATGAAATCATATTATGACATTATCATCAGAGTAAACATAATTACAGAAAGTTCATGGGCTCAGTGTATATTATTATACTAGTGATATGGAATTGACAATGCACTGTTTTGTTAAATTTAATAAATAGATCATTACATTATCAAAGTATGTATTAACATCACAATAATTTACCGAAAGTACTATTGCTAAGAAGCTTGTATAAATCCTTTTCAAATTCTGTTGTGGCAACCTTCCTGCATTGTGTGCTGAATTCAATGTAGGAACTGGGATAAGATTCTTGATGGAACTGAAGAACCATGTGGACCTGTTTGATGTTCATGCCGAGCTGAAGGTAGAGTTGAAGCGTGCGATAATGCATCCCATAGTTGTCTTTGTCATTTAGTGTCAACACCAGTTTTCCCACTTTCGCACGTTTTGTGTGTAATCCAGGTATATGCTCGGTACCATGCAGTTGTTTCCATAATCTTTGTTTATATGGAGATAAATCGGCATCATCAACATGTATTTTCTCAGGACAAAGTGGGTAATCATTAGTGAAATCATGAAGGGAAGCTGGGTACTCAAGCGACACTTCTAGTATATAACCAGTATCACTATCTGCTTTAACCGAATGAATGTCAAGATTATCAATTGCACGGTCATTCAATCATCGAAAATCTGAACAAGGTAAATAGTTTTGCATAACCTAACCATAAAGATTGTTCGCATCTTCATAACACCGATAGGAAGTCGGTATGGTATTGTCATATCCACTAACGTATGGGTTGTTTGCTTGCTTCAGTCGATTAGATACTCGAGACATACCACCGCGCACCCCTAGTTCAATGAATAATACCATGTCTATATCTATTTAAAGTTAGAGTTTCATACCCGTCATTTTAAAACACGCACTTCATGATAATCCTGGTGCTCCATCATAGTGAGCTGGGTCTAAATTGTATTTAGACAGAATGACGTTTCTTAATTCTTCAAACACGCAGGCTAGCAAGCTCACGTCCGTTTTTTCGTAGGTCACCTTGTAGTCTTCAAGCGCCTTTTTGTTCAGTGTAGGAAACACGTTGCTTGCATGTCTATAATCCTCTTCTGATATCATTTGTTTAGATAAGTCTGAATAAAACTCATCCATTGATGGCAATTTTAGTTTCTTTCAGTTTCTCCATAGTGTCAATGTATTGGTACGGGAACACTCCTTTTCTTTATAATAAACCCGCATGTGGTCAGTGTGGAAAATTGTGATGGAACATTTTGAAACAATGGTCACCACTTGGTTTTAAATTGTCTCCTAGTTTGTTTGTTTTTAAACTTGAGTTCATAAATTTCAAACTGTCAATAAATCGCAGCGATCCTAATGAGAATGAAATATACTTTTCCATGTTACTAGCTATGCATGTGATGTTTTTGTGTTTGAACAGTCCTACAGATTGCATAATCAAATGTGAGTCAGCATTCTAAGTTGTGAAAAACAACAGGTATAAAGTCTGCTTGTTTACAATTGTTATTACACACGTTATGAACTGCACCGGTAAATTGTCCAGTTAAATGGTTATAATGTCGTACAATCCTCTCACAATGTTTGTCATAAATCGAACATTTTTCATCGCAAATGCAGCATTTCTCCGCAGAAGCAAACTTTTGTATTTCATTGACAGATAAATTGAACCGTTTCCAAAATGTGTTGAATTCGATCTTCATACTGTGTAAATGCTGCTGACTTGCATCTTCACCAACGTGAGCGGTGGTAGGTTTCGTATATTGCGAATCTTCACAAACGACTTTGTATGCATACGGATCCTGTCTCGCTACATGATGATTGTCCTGTTTCGGTTTAATCATTCAAAATTTGCATGAATAATAAATGGTACTCGTAATGTCTTTACAAAATGTTTGAATTGTAAAATGTTTTCTCTAGGTTGTGGAAGTTCTATTTTCTGTGCTCTGTTCATGGAGCAATAATTCATGTGGATATCCAACAAATCTTGTCTTACAAAACCGTGCAGATAGTATGGACAATAGAATTAAGAGCGTTAAGATGATTTTGTTCTATGTAGAAACCTATTTAAAATCTTGAATGAGACAGTAGTGGGTATTTCCATCCTGTTTCAAGTACAACAAATTGGTGTGATAAAACCGTCCTTTGTGTTTTGTAATTCTCATTAGAAAAAATTATTTTTGTTCATAACCAAACATATTGATGGAAATGTGAGGAATCTGGTGTTTTAATTTGTCTTTGTTGTTAAGCGACACGGGAGGGGTGGGGGTGGGGGTGGGAGGGGGCTGGAATCTTTACCTTAGTTCGTGTTCATATCGCAAATAATCACGAACGTCCGTTGATTTTTCCTTGGTGTATGTGCAGCTAGCACATTCTATTGAAAACATTTTTGTTCATCATTACGAATGTTTGAAAGTGATGAACGTGATTGTAATGTTTTGGGTAATGGAATGTACCTGCTTGCGTTCAATGGTGTATATTTAACAGTATGAATTTCCAAATGTAATACTTTCTGCAACACACACCCTGATCCATTGCGCATGAATTCTTCTAGACTTTAAATTATTTTCTGTATCGCTTCGTTTAAATCATGTTCATGAAATATGTCCATGTTTAAGAAAACATATGTCCTACTTCTGGAGTGCGGTGATGCAACAGTATTATCTCCATCAGCGTTAAAGCGTTCCAACTCTATTTGCACAGTAAAATATCACTTGATGGGTTGTTGAAATACCCTTGATAACAGGATTTCTTGAAGAAAAACTAATCGTGTATTGGCTAAAAAATCCCAACAAATCATATTGCTCGGATGCTTGTGGTTCAATAGTTGCTATTTCTGCAGTGCTGTTCAGTGCGCTGGTTATAGATGATTTTCACGTTGTGATTGTGTTGCTGAAGTTGATGGAGGTTGTTGGTTGTTGTTGGATGGGTTGAGGGAACGTGGAGCAACTACATTATTATACAAGTCTTCATAATTTTCAAATTCGTTTGGACAATGTATACACTTAAATCTGTGCATGTTTAACCTATGTACATTCTTCGAATGCCTTCTTAAACAATCTTTTCTTCTAAATTTGTGTTCACATATATAACACTTTACAAAGTAGGTATGCGAAAGCTGATGTCGTTTTAAAGTCTTTTTGTGCTCTACATTTTGTCACATAGATCACATTTGTATTTCTGTCTTTCCACTTTCTCTATGCATTTAACCATTTCAGCCTCATCAGCACCGCTAAAATTTATACTTTGTTCTGTGTGATTAGCAACACGAACTTTTTCATTCTCATCACAACTACTAAAGTCTGAATTGTGATCCATGTTGATGTGACAAAGCTTTCTCAAAGAATAAAATGCGTTTTAGCGTTACAAAAAACAACAACAACGCTTAATTGATTACAAAAACAGATTCGCGATGTACACTCGTTGAATCGGTCCTTACAAAATCAGTTTTGCATAAAACAAAACTTTGTTTTGAAGTATACAAAAAAGGTTTTACCCTTTACAAAAACAATGAAGTTATATACAAAGAAAACAGTTGCGGTTGAACAAAAATGAATATAATCGTTACAAAAACCGGTTTAGTCGATGCAAAAACCGATTCGGGATATACACACGCTGATTCGGTCCGAACAAAATACCGTTTGACGTATACAAATATCTATTGAGGATGCGCGTGAAAATAGTACTTTATTCTATTTTCTATCTATTGATGTTTAATTTATGATACATTTCAAGTTCGCGTTATTTATTTTTTTTATATAAATTTCGATTTTTTTTTTTTAATTTGTTTTTCTTGTTTCAGCATGTGCTGCTGCCGTCTCATGAAAACAGGAATATGATAATTTTGAATCTGTTTATAAGTCAATTTAATAATAATAATAATAATGAAATAATAATAATAATAATAATAATAATTAAATAATAATAATAATAATAATAATAATAATAATAATAATAATAATAATAATAATAAACACTTAAACAACAACAACAAAAAACTTTTCATTGGAGGAGCTGTAAGTATTATTTTAAGGATGTAATGGTATACGCCGTATGCGTTTTTATATCGCCTTTTCAAACGGTTGTCTCTCGGAAACGTATCTACACGACAGTTCTAAACACCGCGACGATAAGAGTGTAAAAATTTATGGCTCAGATGCATTATTATAGCCAAGACGTCTGCGCGCCGCGGTGATCAGGGTCTAAATTTGTGTGTAGGATTAAATATCGGGCGACCCGTGACCCGACCAGTAAACGAAACGCTCGAACAGCTCCAGTAACGCCTCGTCCGCGTGGCGGGGAGGTCTGTTCTGTTAACTTGTCATTTATAATTAATTACGATCGATAGGAACGGTAGACGCGAAATGGAGCGAGACCGCATGAAATTAGTCTTTAAACTTAGTTTATTCTATTTTCGAATTACGGGTAGTAAATATACGATATTTTAATTTCTCGTTTCGGGTTGGTTTTATTTTCAAACTATAGGCCTTTATTTTATGACGTAATTAAAGTATACTATAAAAATGAAACGACACCGCATGAAATTAGTGTTTAAACATAGTTTATTCTATTTTCGAACTATGGGTAGTCTATAAACGATATTTTAATTTCTCGTTTCGGGCTGGTTCTATTTTCAAACTATAGGACGATATTTTATGACGTTATTAAAGTATACTATAAAAATAAAATATATATATATATTTTTTTTTTAATATTTTTCTCGTTTCGGGTTTATTCTATTTTCTTATTAATGTCATTTATTGATGATGTAATTTTTTCTAAAACATATTATTTTTAAATTTGTTTTTCTCGTTTCAGAATGTGAGCAGCCGCCTGATGTAAATTTTGAAAAAAAAATTAAAAAAATAAAATAAAATTGTATTGTCTTTTTCTAAATAAAAAAATAAAAATAAAACTAACGAACTTGTTGTTACGTCTGTTCAGTACTTTAACTTTAAAATAGGGATACTCGAAAAGATTTTTTTTAGCCTGTTATAGTAATGGAAAATTTTGTTTAGCTCGAGAAATTCCGATAAACGTAAACCGTTAGTAAAAACGGACGCGATACTACGCTTTATGCGTGTAGTTAATATCTTCATCTTTTAATTCATTTTTCTTCTATACTCTCCCCCTCTCTCTCTCTCTCCTCTCTCCCTCTCTCATTCCTAGTTCGTTTATTACTTGATGAGTACGCGCACCGGGAAACGCGTGCTCTCATCGAATCAATGGTGAATACATATATACTATTAAGAAGTCCGGTTAGTCACAGATTTATGATTAATTACCATTAACGCGGTAACAGCGGGGCGGCGGGTTGATACTAAATTTATAATTAATTTAAACGAATAATCAATTACTGCGTCGTAAACAATTATTGATTACTTAAATTATACCCGCTGTCAATTGTGATTAATTAATTATTGGGGAGCTGTCAATTTTAATTAATTAATTATGGGGAACCAGGGAACCAGGCGAACCAGAAAAATTCCCCAACTCCTCGCACTATACTACTTGTACACGTTATGTTGTTCTTTGACGTTAAGTGAGCATGTAATACGTATAAACCAAGAAAAATAATCACCGACTTCCTACAGCTATTTATAATTTCGAAAAAAAGAAAACGAATGTAAATAAATTAGTTACATGTTGTCATCAAGTATTACGTATTGAAAGTGGTATTTAACTTTTAAATATTTAACCCAACGAACAAGCTGGGTTTGACATTTTACAAAGTAAGCACTTTGTGTTCGTTACACATTGTCATTAAGTATTATGTATTGAAAGTGGTATTAAACTTTTAAATATTTAACCCAACGAACAAGCTGGGTTTGACATTTTACAAAGTAAGCACTTTGTGTTTGCCGTTAATCAAAATTGTTTAGCCGACGTACTTTCACTTCAGGTTAATAATCAAGTATATTGTATTGCCTAACAGGTGTTTATATAAGTGTTGCCTAGATCAACACGTTCTTAGCCATGTTATATGTTCCACCCAACAAGCGTAAGTCATGATTTCTAACAGTCATATAAAATAAAGAGAATATTAGTTACCTTGGTTATCCGAGACAGTCTAAAGTGGAAGTCAAATCTCAGTCAAAAACGAGTACAACTTGGTCATACTTTGTTATCTTTGTGCTTACAAAATACTTCCCAATATGTTGCTAAGAAACATAGGATTGCTGGCTAAATTTCATATCAGTGGATATTCTGTATCGCTTGTTTATAACGCTCACTATAGTTCTTACTTAAATGGTTTGTTGTTGTTTTTTCGTATGTTTTTTTCAGCGTAGGAAATGTCGGCTACTGCACTATCGCAGTTGTATAAGAAATAGACACCAGCTGTACGCTGTAACAAGGGGCTACAGGTGATTACGTTTGACTAAGATCGGTATTTAGACAGGCCATTATATCTTTCCTTGTATTTTATCAATTTTCATTTATCACAGATAGTTTATATTATTTCCTTTTTGCTTAAAATTGCATATCATTTTAAATCTATTAACATTTTTCACACAGATGAACAAAAATAACTGCTTTGAAGTGGTGATCTGGTTACATAATATAAAAGTGTGGTAACGGAAAGATGAATAAAAATGCTAGCAAGGGAACCAAGTTCAATCCAAAGCATTAAAACTGAAAGTTTCTCAAGCAGACGAGAACCATCTATGCAATATACAATGGGAACATCTCGGATAATTCACGAATCATCTCGTGGACGTACGATGGAGAAAATCCGCGGAAAAAAAATTCGGTGCCTATGACGTCATAAAAACAACGAGTATTTGTGTTGTTATCTCTACTGAAAAGCAGTAACAGTTGTATATCTAATGGGGTGTGAACAGTTAAATTCATACATAAAAGATTATAGGATGAAACAACTATGTACACTACACCACTCGGAACTCCTCGGGTAATTCCGTCCTCTACGTAATATCCGAAGCTTGCCGGAGATCGCCTAGTAGGTACGATTGACACTACACCTATCGCTTTTTTTTAAGAACTTTTTTATGGCGTATTCTTCTTCCGGCGAGCAAAACTATTGAGAAAATGTAAGTATCAATGCACCGAATGCATCCAAGAGATGAGTGTCCCGAGAACGGAATTACCCGAGGAGTTCCGATTGTGCAATATAATCACTTACTTTCCTTTCATGTACCAGCAGTATGAATGTTGATTCTTTAATCAATCCTTGTTTAATGTTTTCAAAGTTGTATCCGATAGTTTGGACCAAAAATATTGTCATTATACATCTTAGTAAACCATTGTTATCTGAATAGATCTCATAAAATGCTATTTATAAGTGTCCTACACCTGTCGGAAAAGTGAACCATAACGACACAATCGTCATTACCGACATGTATTTGCCTATCTGAGCCACGCTGCACAGTTAGCTATTTTTAAACCATGAAAACCATGTGACCACTTATGTTTTACTTCATCCGATGTGACGTCGATGTCTATTTTTAGCAGGAATACCAATCGTTCTTGTTTCCCATGTTGTATTGTGAGAGGTGTTTGATAGTTAGATATTGTTACATATATAAGATGTAGGCAAACTGTCGGATGCCACATTTTATCAAAAGAACACCAACACAACACATAATTTTGCTTTTATTAACATAATTGTATCACACTGTAAAAGAAAGCACCCGTAGGCATTGCATCTGTTAAGTAATTTCCATACAATCCAAACAACCCATCTTAGTTATGTCAACTTCTCTGGATTGAGGACAAAATAAAAGTTAACAATGGAATCCAACTTTAAACCAACAACTGTCTTTATAGAGATGAAGGCACAACATCAAAGAAACACATTTTAATATGATAATAAAACAAATTAGACACATCCACACCTGATGAAAAAATAATTAGTTTTGATTTTCCTACACTTTTTAAAACTTATGAATTTTAAATGAGCTGTTTGATTTAAAATGATTGTCACAGTGTTAGCAAGGTTGATTTCTGGTTTTATAACCAAGCCACAAAGTTCTGTCGTTGTTTTTCTCAGAACTTAAGTACCGGTATGTTTTATTCATACACAAAGCAACTAAAACAAATTAATGAATAGTTACTGGCATAAAACTGACTCATAATCAAGTGTTTGCATTTAAAATTTCAATTATTTGTATATATTTGTACATGAAATTAACACAGTTTCATAATATAAACATAAAGGAAAAGCCCCACAACCCCCACCCACCCCAACAAACCTGCAAAAAACATCAACAAACTCTTACCTATTTTTAAGCAGTACCATAAAATGTCTTTGTATTGAAGAATATAAACATCCAACTTTTAGAGGACAAATTTCATCCTCACTGTTTGTTTTTCTCTAATATGAGACACAGATCTATAATTGTTTATAGGGTTTAAAGTATGTCAAGAAAATGTCCTATATCTGTCAAGATTTAATGAAATGTGACAAAATGACTTGTACTTGTATGCCATATATTTAAAAACGCACAAAATTAAACTGATATTGATAAAAAATGAAAAACTGACTTTAAAATGTAAACAGAAATGCCAATAATCTGTTTATATTAAGCAGATTTAAGCAAAACTGAACTTATGTATATTTTATTTATATCGAATACTTATTGTCCAAATATAAATAAAGTGTTACCTCAAAAGTTATAGATAAAAAAAGCCACAGATAGATGAACAGGTAAGTATTTTGTATTTTGGGTTTTACAGCAAATCGACCCTTGAAAGGTCATACAGCGCCAAATACATAGAAGTTTAACGAGAACAGGTAAGTCTATACTCTCTATACCATTCTTTGAATGATGGAGGCATAATGATGATTAGAGCTAAGATCTCAAAAGACCCAACAGTAAACACCACACACCTCCTTACATTATAACAAGGTAAATAAAGTAGACAAATATTTTTTTGTCATTTTAAGTGCCTATGAGTATTTTACCAGTATTATAAACTGATTGCTTCAACACTGAAAAAATGTTTGAATCAGTAAAAAAGCAACTCAATAATGAGTGAATAATTATTCATTTATTTGGGTTTTACAACACACACCCACTTAACATGTCATACGGTGCCGGAGTGAATAATTAAAGCAATAGAGATCTTTCTGTAAAAGTAAGCTGTATGTGAGCCAACTAAAAAACAAAACAAAACAAAAACACACAAAAACATTTAGCTGGCATACTGCAACGTGGTTCCTTCACCTTTTAAGACATATGAATTTTATGTGAGTTGTAAATAAAATGTGCAAATGTAATTTCTTAATAATGCAATTGTTCTTAATAATACAACTGTCCTTAATAATAACTTTTAAATAGGTTCCATAGCTCAACAATACTAAAATATAAAACTGTTACATTTACAAAAAACAGACAGACAGACACCTAAACAAACACACCAGTAATTGAACATTTAGTAGAATGTTACAACTTACACTCTTGAAGTAAAACCATTTTTCTAATGGATTTCAATAATGTAGGTTAATTTGCAGACAAACTAAAAAAAAGAATAGATAACATAACCTTTATAAAGCAAACAATACATATTTTACTTGTACATTCCATCTTTCTTTGAATAACAAGTACATCCAGCCAAGATAGAAATGTTTCTTACAATGCTAACAATATACCATGTTTAATCATCTGGTAAAGAGAATACTATTTCAAAACTAAGAAAATGTAACAACAACAAACCATACTCAATGCTTCTTCAATCATTATCCCTTTTTGAATCTTCTTCTTTACAATGTCAGAGAAACACCACCTACTTAATTGACCCATTTCAGAGCACTGGAATGTTAAAATACTTCAGGATACCTTTCACACACACATAATCCATTCAACCATATGGTCCCATTCCTAAAAAGATAAACCTACTTTCCGTAATCATAATTTAATGCTTGCCAGCAATTAAATCCTTTAATGAGCATAAACACAGATTCAAACTTAAGTTTCATGACTGTTAACAGTTCTCTCTATAACAGTGAAATTTGAACAAACATTTAACTACCAACATTTAACTAAGGAAAAAAGTTTCCTTTGTCGACGTTATCTAAGTGAAAATATTGGTAAAGTCAAAAGACATGATAATGACATACTGTATCAACTGATGTTCATTATGCATGTATTGAAATCTGAGATGAATATCATTTGTGCGACATTCTGCATGTTTCAATGTCAAAGTCAAAATCAATTACAGAAGCCAATAACTCAGATTAATGGAATGTCATCATTAATTGAGCTTCGTTCGGAATGTCTTAAGGTCGAGATAAAATGGCCATCAGTCATCATGTCTCAAGGTCAATCCAAATTGGCCATCAGCCATCATGTTTCAAGGTCAATCCAAATTAACCATCAGCCATCATGTTTCAAGGTCAATGCAAATTGGCCATCAGCCATCATGTTTCAAGGTCAATGCAAATTAACCATTAGCCATCATGTTTCAAGGTCAATCCAAATTGGACATCAGCTATCATGTTTCAAGGTCAATCCAAATTAACCATCAGGCATCATGTTTCAAAGTCAATTTAAATTGGCCATCAACCATCATGTTTCAAGGTCAATCCATATTAACCATCAGCCATCATGTTTCAAGGTCAATTTAAATTGGCCATCAACCATCATGTTTCAGCTCAAGATGGTGCCTCCTCGTGCTCCAACAGTGCTGGGACCTTCAGTGATGGGATGGGAAGTTCACTCATAGGGGACAACAACATGATGTTCATGCTAATACTGAGTGGGTACTTGAGATCTTTGTCCAAAACCAGGGCTATGTCCTCCTGAAACAAAACAATAAGCTCATTTATTAGATATATGAACAGGTACATGAACTAAAATTTTATTATGAAGACAAAAGACTATATTTTCAGAAAAATAGTAGGACAAAGAGATACAACTATGAAACTTTAAAATTTATTGTTAAAATGTTTTTTTTAGATTTGCCATGGAAATTAACTCTCAGCTTGCGTAGCTGGAATTGATCACATAGGCTGGAGGAACCGGGCACCAAAAACAAGTTTGTCCTAGGACCTCCGGTTCCGGTTCTAGCGGCCGCGGAAGGGTCTATGGGAATTCTATGTATGTGGTTCCGCATTTGATCGGTGCAAATAGTGTATACCCAGATCAGCCAGCTTCTAATATTATTTCCTATTCTTGCAATATGTCTTGATATCTATGCTATGGGTTGTTAGTAAATATCTAGGAACCATGCATGTGCTAGTAACATACTTAGAGTTTGGACTACATACATTAGGGGCAGCAAGTTGCTGGTCATATTGCACTTCCTGAATTAAGTAAAGATGTTTTCAAACACTACCTATTTTGTTAGAAAGTATTACACTTAATGTTCCTTTCTTACTAATCAATACTTGAGCAAGATAATAATCTCCGCTAAAAATAGATCGATGTAAGAGCAAACTACCTGGCTGACATTATATTGTGATCTCAAAAGGAAGTTGTCTCATTGTTTTTTTTAGTTTAAAAAAAAGCTTTCTTTTCAGTGTGGCTCAGCTGGGTAAGAACCTGATTGTAATGACGAGCTGGGATTTATTTTTCGCTGTTCAAACAGATCTAGGACATCATTGATCAGCAGTTTGTGGGACCTTTTCAGGTAACAATTACTTTTTTGGTTATTTGGGGAAAATATATTTGGTCCAAACTGTCCGATACCACCTTGAACAATGGTTTTGATTGCACTGTCTTGACAAATGTATATCTTAATGATGTAAAAAAGCATGTGTACAATACAACTGAAATAATGTTCGTAAAAGTGGTACTTTGACATTTGTTTAATATTTGCTATCAAGGAAAATGCAGCATTTTTCTCGGACATTATCCAATACTTCAATTTAATATATAATGTTCTTTCTTCCAGATATTCATGATACGCTAATAGGAAGGATATCTTTATTATGTATGTAAATAGTACTGCTGGTGAGAAGAATACCCAGCATGCAATGGATACACACCTCATCCTTTCCAAGTGAGATTTTCTTCACACCTGTTGTTTGGCACTGTACAAAATGGCCTTTCTCATGCTTGCAGGCTATACTGATTCTAGAATTAAAATAAAAACAACAATATTTAAACAACACTGATTCTAATATTTAATTACAACATCCATATTTATTAATACAGGGTTTCCACAATTTCTGAAGGGAAAAATTCAAGGTCTTTTCCAGGTTTTTTCCAGGTATTTTGTCCATTTTCAAGGTCTATGAATCTGAACATTCAAGAGTTATGCGGTAATTATTTATGGGAGTTTACAAATGTATGCCAACAAATACTCTGATTTTTTAAATCAAATTCAGTTAAAATGCCTTATAATTATTAAAACGCAGTTTTCCCGGTAATTTCTCATTTTTTTTCGTATCATGTCAAATTTAAGGTCTTTTCCCGACCGAGAGTGTTTATTTTCGAATTCCCGGCTTTTTCCCGATTTCCCGGTTCTGTGGGAACCCTGTTAATAGTAATGGAAAGTGTGTACTCAACAAGGGAACATGATTATGTTATCTACAAGTTTAATACTATTGAAACTATTCATTATTTTCTACTAGTTTCTTCTTTCTAAAGCAATCTTTTGAAACTTTTGTTTATGACAGTTGTTTTTTTTATTTTAGCAAAACTCTAATTTTATGTGTATAATTATGAGTATGATATTATATCATGATAACAACACTTTTATCAGTGCCCAGTGTAAAGTAAATATCCAAAACCAAAGTAACGAGCCTACAGTTAATCTAAGATGGTTTAGTTTTAAGACTCACACCACTGACAAAAGAACTGTTTGTTTGTTTATTGGGTTGATCGTCCCACCAACAGTATTTCAGTTATCTGGAGACAGTGTCCACTTGAAGCAGATATAGTGCTGCCTTCACTGTGTATAGCATGCCGTGAACCCCTGGCATGATACCACAACCAGTCACATTATCCTGACACCAGGCCAACCAGTCGTGGAACTACCCTTATATTTGCTTGAGCGTTAGCAAGGGAGCTATACCACTACTGTTTTTAACGACTTTGGTATGTCGCGGCCCGGGATTGAACCCGGGGCCTCCCGTACCTGGAGACAAAAGTACTGACATGACGTCTAGCTATTACTGATGGAGAACGACCCCCACATAACTTCTGTCATAACACAATTACCAGCCCACTGCAGGTTGGCTTGAAGACCTCCCAATATGAAAGTTCTTGACCCGACCAGAAAATGAACCCACAAAATTGAGGGGCTGAAGTTACAATTTTAATTTCTTACCATTTAGTCGCAGGTGCTCTTTATCGTATATGTAAAAAGAAGCATAACAGAAGGCCTTTACAGATTTGTAAATAATAAACATATTAACTATTATTTGTAATAATAATTTGTTTAAAAAAAAGTATTCCTATCAAAGTCCATGGGAAAGTGCAGCTTACCTGTAAAGGAGATTGCGTACTGGTTGAAGAGTCACAGATAAGGGACATGACTCTGTATGTGTGTTCCTCTTCACTGTGAGTAATCTATATCATTGGTTAGAAAATAAAATTGAAATAAATTTAAAAAAATACCAAGGTAGGACGACAAAAGTGTCTGTGGATGAATTCTATCAATAAACTGAGAAGTACTGAAGAAAATATGCATTTTTAACCCGAAAAGGTAAATGGGGACTGAAATGACAAAGAGCCGCTAATTAAATAATAAAGAGTTGATGTTGAAAAGATATAAATCTAGCTTATAACTTTAAAATAATTTATCATGGACAAATAATGTCAAGTGAAATTAATATTTGTTTGATAGAAAGGTAAAAAGAATATAACAATACTGCCATTGATGATGTTTTGTGGATTTTTTTTTGTCCTCCTTAAAATCTTCTTGATTCCAAAAAGATAAATGTGCATGCAGCTAACCTACCTATTGACTAGAGAGATGTGTAGATCAATTCCAAAGTTGTAGCCTACCCAACGCCAGCAATACTAGCAAAAGAAGAAAACCACACTTATGGTAATGTATGTATAATTTTTTGTTTTTTTCCCTTCTTTTGGTTTCTTTTTAAGTATTTAGTAAAATAATTTTAACCAGTTACTTGGGTGTGGCATTCTTTATTGAACAAGATTTAAAATGATAAAGTATCGATACCATCATACAGCAAGTAATAAGAACGATTAAAAATTAACTATACTTTATTAGTCCTATACAAAAGCACCTGCCACGTTTAATAACACGACAGGCCTGCTTTAAAACAGTGCCAATATCGATATCACTTATATATATATATAAAGTCCACATCTGAAGTAATTTGATTGGCTAATAGGGCAAGGCTGGAAAATGACATAGATTTATGAAACAAAATATTCTCCGTTTTCAAACATTCACGGCAAGAATTAGTAGTGTTTATTCGAATGTGTTAAAAATTTACAATGTGAAGATTTCACAACAAACACAAACAAGCATTTTCTGGCTTGGATTAATGCAATGTACTGTTATTTTCACAGTTGTTCTTTGTTATAATAAAGTATTAAATAAGAAATGTTGTAAGTACATGTAGTTTTTTAATAAAATTGTCAATAAATAAGTGATTTGATATTGGCCCTATTATTTGTCCTCGGGTCAGTGGTATTTTCACTAAGCCTTCGGCCCTGGGTCAATATGACTGCCCTCGGACAAACAACAGGGCCAATATCAAATCACTTATTTATTTACATATATTAAACTGTCACTTATTTTTTCAATGCCTTATTAGGATGCCTGAACTATTAGTTAGAAAATGAAGCCATTAAAAAAGTATATTACTTTGGCAAATGATGAAGACTGGTTGATAGGTGTCTGGAAAATGAGAAATTTTCAATTTGTTTAAAATTTATATAAACAAAAAAACCATTGAGTACCTTTCCTGCCTGTACAATAACTCGACCACATCTATTGCAGGCTTCATTAAACACCTCTTCTGATATCTCCTCATTAGGTCTGAAATAGAGAGGTAAATAAGTAATTCCATGGGTAAAAATCTAGATTTGCAACAAAAACTTTTCATTTTTTGCTAAAAAGGAATTACTAGATTTACCATTTATAGTAGTGAAGCTCAGAGACAATTCAAGTACATATACATGAACAATACTTCAAAGGCACTCTAACAGACAACGTTAAAGTTGGTTTAACCATAATGAAGAAATTTTTCATTTTTTTAGCATTGCAGTAACATGTCTTGCATTTCACATAAATGGATTATCATAGCACGTAAATTAAACATCTTTAAGACAGATGGTTAAAGAATATGTTCTTAAGGTCAGAGCTTAAGAAAGTTTGATACATATAATCATCATCACTGAAATCAGTTTTAAAAGGACTCAAGTGATAGCATTATGAGATAAGTGACTTCATTAAATATTAAACAAACAAACTGCCATTCAAGGTATGATATACATATCAACATAATCAACTGGTTGATTTATCACAGATGAATGCTGAATGATAAATGTCCATAAGAGGACTGTTTTACAATCAACTGGATGGATTATCACAGATGAAAGCTGAATGATAAATGTTCATAAGAGGACTATTACAGAATCAAATTTATCAGAGATGAAAGCTGAATGATAAAGGATCATAAGAGGACTGTTACAGACTCAAATCTGAAATGGTTGATTTATCAGATATGAAAGTTAAATGATAAAGGCCCATAAGAGGACAGTTACAGACTGAAATGGCTGATTTATCAGAGAGGAAAGCTGAATGATAAATGTCCATAAGAGGACTGTTACAGAATCAACTGGTTGATTTATCACAGATAAAAGCTGAATGATAAATGTTCATAAGAGGACTGTTTTACAATCAACTGGTTGATTTATCACAGATGAAAGCTGAATGATAAAGGCCCATAAGAGGACTGTTACAGAAACAAATGGTTGATTTATCAGAGAGGAAAGCTGAATGATAAAGGCCCATAAGAGGACTGTTACAGAAACAAATGGTTGATTTATCAGAGAGGAAAGCTGAATGATAAAGGCCCATAAGAGGACTGTTACAGAATCAACTGGTTGATTTATCACAGATGGGAGCTGAATGATAAATGTTCATAAGAGGACTATTACAGAATCAAATTTATCAGAGATGAAAACTGAATGATAAAGGATCATAAGAGGACTGTTACAGACTCAAATGGTTGATTTATCAGATATGAAAGTTAATTGATAAAGGCCCATAAGAGGACTGTTACAGACTGAAATGGTTGATTTATCAGAGAAGAAAGCTGAATGATAAATGTCCATAAGAGGACTGACTAGCGAGTACATACCCACTATCTAAGCCCTGTTCCATGGTCAACACTCGCCTCCACCCATAGAGAAACACAGGGTCTAGCCACTCTGTAACAGGGAACATAAAATAGATCAAACAAAGTACACTTATAAGTGTACAATTAGAGAGTAGTTATAAACTATAGGGCCAGTATGATGCCTTGAAATCTGCACCAACATCAGTAGATCAGCTAGATGACCTCTACAAGTGAAGAAGTTGCCCTGGCTTGGACTCAAACCTAACAAGGGAGGAGGGGTAATAGTCTGTCATATATTTAACTGCACATCCTAGGATGCTTTGGGTGTTTTTTGTTACATTGCATAGACACAATTATGGTCATACTGGCGACGTCCAGCTAATAATTGGTGGAGGAAGACCCAAGACTTATATCTGGGTAGAACCACTGGTGAACCACAGGTTAGCTGAAAAACCTCCCCACATGAAAGTTCTAGCCCCGACCGGGACTCAAACCCACGCCGTGATGGCTAGGGAGTTTCAGATCAGCGCCTCTAACCGCTCAGCCACAGGGCGCCCCAGGATGCTTTGTATTAATATAGGTAACATATATGTGAACTGTACAGGAAATACAATCTTCATAAAAAAAGAAGCCATCTACACAATGCAGACTGTGAAGATGTAAAACTTACTGATAGGTAGGACATTATCATGCTCCAAGACTCGTATCGAGTCTATGTCATTGACAACATGGTGCCAGCGTATCTTGGAGAACACTGGGACAAATGCTCGACCTTCCTTTGTTTCTAGGAAACATTTCCCACCTGCAATAAGGAACCACAATACGTCAAATCTTATAACAGTGCTTTATCTAGAGTGTGTTTCTTGTGTTACTGAAGCAATTAATTTGCTGCTGACACAAAGAAAATGTGTGCCTTCTTTGATGCAATGTAATCGAAGCATATTCAATTAATCAAGTGGATATGATCGTTTAAAGACAGTCCACTCTAGCATAGCGACTCAATATTGATCTTATATATTGCCTAATCAGCTATTATTAATAGATACTCAAGATGAATGCATCTGTTAGCATCACGTAATCAAGAAGCTTAAAAAGTCCTTACAGGATCAGTTCACAACTTTTGTCTATCTTTATTTTCCTAAACAAGAAAGCCAAACAATTATATTGCATGTCAAAACTCACAGTTGTCAGATTTAAAAATGGAATCCCCTTCATAAATCTTTTCTTAATTGGTTATATATATAAACATTTCAGTAATTGGTATTCAGAAAGGAAATGCTTTGCATGAATCTTTTTTTTTTCAGGTGGTACATTTACAGTAAGATGTCTAGCTCAAGACAGTAAATAGGTAGTGATTATATATGCAGAAAAATGGAAAGCTGTACGTACTGAAAGTTGAGAAATGCCTGTAAGCACACACATTTAAAAAAATACAACAAGAAGATTTTCAACATGAACATAAATGACCTCCGCAACAGTTCTTTTACAAACGTTTTGAGATGTTAATGTTTTAGTTAGCACATCTAAACCAACTGTCCCGTATAATAAAGCAGTAGATGTTAATAAACTAAATCAATTATGTGCCTGTCTATGTGTACATGTTAGAGATGTCAACGGATATCCGAATATCCGGATATCCGTTCTAATCATCAGATATCCGAATCGACTTTGGTATTCGGATATTCGCTTAAAAAATGTAAAATTTTAAACATTTAATTAAATGTTTTGGCCATTTTGCTAAGTTATCTTTCTGCTGTCACGTCAGTGTGCATTCACGCACACGCAGGTGTAACGGATTATCGACAGGTGGTGACAGGTGGTGACACGCAGTATCGTATATTTGGCTTCACAGTTTTAGAAATGTGCTAAAGCATGATGGTATGTGTAATAACATGCCAATTAACCGCCCCTTGAAGCTTTTACTGATCCATTTTGTTTAGCGAATACCATCTTTAATTTTGTTGATGAACTTCTCAGTTTTAGAAATCTGCTAAAGCTTATGTAAAATAATTTGCCAATTAACAGCCATTGTTTAAAGCTATTACTTATCCATTTTGATTAAGGACTACTATCTTTAATTTCGTTTTCGGCTTTATTAAGAAGAGATAGAGGTACAATTATGTAGACAATTAACAGGTTTGTCGGCAAAGATCAGTTACTCATGTTCAATTAAGTCCGTTTGGATTGTATAAATGAATTTATTATGATTTCATCCGATCACGGTGATCTTGACTTATTCACATCCACTTCCTAAACAAATCATTAGTTATACCTTCCAATCTTCAGTCCGAAGTTTGGCGACATTTTGTGAGGTGCGTAGACAAAATTAATTATTAAAATGATGAAGTGCCTATGCATATGGAAATGTTGATTTAATTATTTCCCTTGAAATGACGATTTAATTATGTCAACGGAAACGTTAGAAACCCCGCACACACCCGACTGCAACATCAGAATTAACTAAGATTTATATCCGGATATCCGGATATCCGTTCGGATCGTTCGACGGATATCCGGATACTAAATTTAGTATCCTTTGACATCCCTAGTACATGTATATTCCTTGTAGCTATAACTGGGATGGATGGGATTTGCCGGCATTTTTGCCGATACTGTGTAGCGACATTTCTATCATTAGAGCACAGAGGCACTTATTACCTAGATACCCAGAGACTGAATCCGGGCAGTCCATTATACTGACACTGACGAGTCAGGTGTAATGCTGTCCCCTTAGAGCCGAGCGTTAGGAGGGAAGCCACTACTACCAACATTAAAGTCTTTTTCCCGATCCGCAAGCCGACGCTCTACCACCTGAGCTATTGCGACCTGTAGGTACAACTGGTTTTGTCAGTCTGATTGTTGTTTGTAACAGCAATACACAAGGAACAATGCACTTGTAATTGTTTCTTTGATAATTTACTTGCATCAAAGTAAATTGAGTGTGCTGTCACCCACACAGCAAAAATAATAATGTTGATCGAACCTGTCTCGTCAGTAACAATAATTTTTTGTGTAAGTCTTAATGTTGAGTAATTTATTCAGAAATCTCCATCAGCCATCAGATAGTGAAGTGGTGCAGGTACCTGTGTTGAGAGCCTTGAAGTACTCTCCAGCCACAGTCTGAAGGTCCTTACAGTCTCCTGACCAGTTCAGGTTCATCAGGAGATACATCCACTGAAATGGACAAGTTTGCGGGTTTGGATACAAGGATTATGGAAACACGGGATGGGTTTAATGTAAATGTCGCTGACATTTTTACTCATACTGCAAAAATGCTTCCCTGATGCTGTGGAAGTTAAAAAACCTTAAAAATATTAGAAAAGCTACATTGTTTATATGTACACTATCTTGTGTGATAGTTTTATGAATGGACTCTGGATCACAGGATCTGCAGTTCAAACTTTTCAGCCAGGTAGCTGAAAATGTCCTGGAGCTCAACATTAGCCACAATTTCCAACCGTGCATATATATGGTTACCTGAATGGGTTTTTTTGGTTTTGTATATGAGATCCAAGTGCCATGTGTCACCAGTTGGTATGAGATTGGAAAATATAAATAATGACCAGGGGATGAAACTAAATTCAACTGTAAAAGCAAATTTTTGTAGTGGTACATTTTTGCAATTTCTGAATTGGGTTAGTTTAGTTTATTTTCGTACTACACCATGGATTAAAATACTTTAAATATAAACCTCCAACCAGGTTGTTTCTAACATTTAATGACTGACTGAATCAGTTCCCATAGTTAAATGAATTCAATAGTCTAGGATCTAACTTGATGTTCACAGATTTTACTTTTGGCATCTCCTTCACAACAAAATCTTTTAGGCTTATAGAAATTCTCAAAACATTGCCTCCCGATCTCAGTAAAAAATATTTTTAGATAATAAAATGTCATTTAAACTTCTGCTGTTTTACACTTTTTTTTATTTTTTAGGAAACACCAATTTTTAAGACAGAAATGTCATTTTTAATTTTTTTTCCAAATAATGTCATTATTGCCCTTTTTTTTTGACTCAAATAAATGTTAAAGGTTCACTCTAATATATTATACATGTATATCTTACTTCAATGTTGCAAAGATTTACAAAACTTGTGATGCTTTGAAAGTTTTATCATATAATTTGAACACCATTTATCGAGTAATAACAATATTAAAATGCACACTACATTTTACATGCAATTGGCATATAGTCATAGATAATTAAAAAGTTTCAATTTAATTAAACAAATGACCCACATACGCATGAGTAGCAATGTAATTAGTACTGATAACCTTCTTTTATCTATAAAGGGCCTTAATACAATGTAAGGCATTTCTCAACTGAAATCTCAACTCAAATTTGAGATCATTCGGAATTCAGATTGAGAATCTTCTCAGGTGACTTGCAAAAACATATCTGGAGAAAATTCCCACCTGAGCTAAGAAAAAATATATTTGAGACAAGATTTGAGTTTGAGAAAAATCTCCATTGAGAAATGGGGCAATTTCAATTTGAATGTCTCTGAGGTTTGAGTTGGAATGTGTAGAGGAAGGCAAGGGGTACCTTTTTAAGCAGTGTGTAGACATCAATTTCCAGTTGGATCACATACATGAAAGGACTGGCCACAATATCTGTCATCAGAGCCAAGCTGTAAATACATCCATACTAGGACATTACAATAACAACATACACAGTGGGCATGAAGTGGTCATGCACAATATTCATATAATGGTCAATGCACAACAGTCATCAAATACTGGTATGCCAAATAAGACAAGCATAAATAAAGATGAATAAAGTGTGAGGCACACATGAATTCAGTCAAAATTTAGCTAAAACAACAATTTAAATAATAAATGAGAACACATGTACATGAACTTTCATAAGTTTTCTTCATTCAAATCATATACAATGTCATAACAACAGAAAATATATGTTCATATTAATAGCATTACCATTATAAGAAGTAGTTAAAGACAGTTTTATTCAAATTTCATATAACCAGGTTATCCAACTGTCCCAATTTGGTCTCAGTCCAAATATGGGCATCAGTTTAACCTTGTTATTACTTTCAATAGATTGTTAATCTGCTTTATAACATTGTAACTTGATTATATATTGTAACCTTCATAACACTCTTTGTTTTGTTTTTTGTTACATCGAACCGACACAAATAAGGTCATATTGGTGACGTCCAGCAAATCATTGATGGAGGAAGACCCCCAGACTTATATCTGGGTAGAACCACAGGCTTACCGCAGGTTAGCTGGAAAACCTGCCCACATGAAAGTTCTCACCCTGACTGGGAGTCAAACCCACACGGTGAGGGGCTGATGAGTTTCAAGTCAGTGACTCTAACCGCTCGGCAACTGGTGCACGCCTTATAACATTGTAACTTGATTATGTATGATAACCTTTACAACTATTTGCGATATTTACATTGGTAAGATTACAATGTTCCAATACCAAAATGTACATTTTACAAACTATGTATATTTATAATGAAAAACAAGTAAATCTAGCAGTTAAGTTTATACCAATATTTTGTGATCCATCCATTGATGACATAATCAACAAAATGATCTTATTATATGCGTAAAGACATAATGAGAACAGGGGAATTAAGTCAGGGCTGCAATTTTATAATGGGTATTGAATAATTTTGTCCCTTAACACATGCCTTTATATAAATAAAATAACAAAGTATTTTTAAAAAATTCTAAGGACCGATTCAAATTCAATCTCTCTTTGTGTAAGGTATCTTTACACAAATTCTAAGCATCATATCTTATACCTTTACACAAATTCTTAGCATCATATCTTATACCTTTACACAAATTCTAAGCATCATACCTCATACCTTTAAGCAAATTCTAAGCATCATACCTCATACCTTTACACAAATTCTAAGAATCATACCTCATACCTTTACACAAATTCTAAGCATCATATCTCATACCTTTTCACAAATTCTAAGCATCATATCTCATACCTTTACACAAATTCTAAGCATAATACCTCATACCTTTTCACAAATTCTAAGCATCATACATCATACCTTTACACAAATTCTAAGCATCATACCTCATACCTTTACACAAATTCTAAGCATCATACCTCATACCTTTACACAAATTCTAAGCATCATATCTCATACCTTTAAACAAATTCTAAGCATCATATCTCATACCTTTACACAAATTCTAAGCATCATATCTCACACCTTTACGCAAATTCTAAGCATAATACCTCATACCTTCACACAAATTCTAAGCATCATACCTCATACCTTTACACAAATTCTAAGCATCATACCTTCACACAAATTCTAAGAATCATATCTCATACCTTTACACAAATTCTAAGCATTATATCTTATACCTTTACACAAATTCTAAGCATCATATCTCATACCTTTACACAAATTCTAAGCATAATATCTCATACCTTTACACAAATTCTAAGCATCATATCTTATACCTTTACACAAATTCTAAGCATCATATCTCATACCTTTAAGCAAATTCTAAGCATCATATCTCATACCTTTACACAAATTCTAAGCATCATACCTCATACCTTTTCACAAATTCTAAGCATCATACATCATACCTTTACACAAATTCTAAGCATCATACCTCATACCTTTACACAAATTCTAAGCATCATATCTCATACCTTTAAACAAATTCTAAGCATCATATCTCATACCTTTACACAAATTCTAAGCATCATATCTCATACCTTTAAACAAATTCTAAGCATCATATCTCACACCTTTACGCAAATTCTAAGCATAATACCTCATACCTTCACACAAATTCTAAGCATCATACCTCATACCTTTACACAAATTCTAAGCATCATACCTTCACACAAATTCTAAGCATAATACCTCATACCTTTACACAAATTCTAAGCATCATACCTCATACCTTTACACAAATTCTAAGCATCATACCTCATACCTTTACACAAATTCTAAGCATCATACCTCATACCTTTACACAAATTCTAAGTATCATACCTCATACCTTTACACAAATTTTAAGCATCATATCTCATACCTTTACACAAATTCTAAGCATCATACCTCATACCTTTAAGCAAATTCTAAGCATCATACCTCATACCTTTACACAAATTCTAAGAATCATACCTCATACCTTTACACAAATTCTAAGCATCATATCTCATACCTTTTCACAAATTCTAAGCATCATACCTCATACCTTTTCACAAATTCTAAGCATCATACCTCTTACCTTTACACAAATTCTAAGCATCATATCTCATACCTTTACACAAATTCTAAGAATCATATCTCATACCTTTACACAAATTCTAAGCATTATATCTTATACCTTTACACAAATTCTAAGCATCATATCTCATACCTTTACACAAATTCTAAGAATAATATCTCATACCTTTACACAAATTCTAAGCATCATATCTTATACCTTTACACAAATTCTAAGCATCATATCTCATACCTTTAAGCAAATTCTAAGCATCATATCTCATACCTTTACACAAATTCTAAGCATCATACCTCATACCTTTTCACAAATTCTAAGCATCATACATCATACCTTTACACAAATTCTAAGCATCATACCTCATACCTTTACACAAATTCTAAGCATCATATCTCATACCTTTAAACAAATTCTAAGCATCATATCTCATACCTTTACACAAATTCTAAGCATCATATCTCACACCTTTACGCAAATTCTAAGCATAATACCTCATACCTTCACACAAATTCTAAGCATCATACCTCATACCTTTACACAAATTCTAAGCATCATACCTTCACACAAATTCTAAGAATCATATCTCATACCTTTACACAAATTCTAAGCATTATATCTTATACCTTTACACAAATTCTAAGCATCATATCTCATACCTTTACACAAATTCTAAGCATCATATCTCATACCTTTACACAAATTCTAAGCATCATATCTTATACCTTTACACAAATTCTAAGCATCATATCTCATACCTTTAAGCAAATTCTAAGCATCATATCTCATACCTTTACACAAATTCTAAGCATCATACCTCATACCTTTTCACAAATTCTAAGCATCATACATCATACCTTTACACAAATTCTAAGCATCATACCTCATACCTTTACACAAATTCTAAGCATCATATCTCATACCTTTAAACAAATTCTAAGCATCATATCTCATACCTTTACACAAATTCTAAGCATCATATCTCACACCTTTACGCAAATTCTAAGCATAATACCTCATACCTTCACACAAATTCTAAGCATCATACCTCATACCTTTACACAAATTCTAAGCATCATACCTTCACACAAATTCTAAGCATAATACCTCATACCTTTACACAAATTCTAAGCATCATACCTCATACCTTTACACAAATTCTAAGCATCATACCTCAAACCTTTACACAAATTCTAAGCATCATACCTCATACCTTTACACAAATTCTAAGTATCATACCTCATACCTTTACACAAATTTTAAGCATCATATCTCATACCTTGACACAAATTCTAAGCATCATACCTCTAGTCTAAATGAATCTTTATGATGGAATTAAAAGGTCGATTTCTGGAGCTTCATTTTCCCATAAACACACACATGCCTCAAGGTCTTTACTTCAATTACTAAAAGATGATTACTATATCTCACAGTACCACAAAGAAGTCAACCGTCCCTCAAAGCTAAAACCTTCCATCTTCTATCTCCGATAAAATGATATACCTTATACAATAATAATATTGATATACCTGATATCTCTGATGTAGGTTATATCTGGCGTTACCAAGATATTTTTCAAGAGCCAATCAAAACATATCTTCCTAGTTTCTTCCAGACCATAGGCTGCACTAGCTGCATGATAGGTTACTATGGTGCTAGGACTGGAAAATAGGTTTAACAAAATAAATCTTATGGTAGCAAAATATGTCTGAGCCAATTTCTACAACAGCAATTTTATCTTATAAAACATTAGGGATGGGATGGGATTAGCCTGCATTTTTGCGAATACTGGGCAGGGGCACTTATGAGGTGCCCAGGGACTGAACCCGGCCGGTCCATAATACTGACACTGACGAGTCACGCGTAATGCTGTTCCCTTAGCCCTGAGCATTAGGAGGGAAGCCACTACTACCAACTTTAAAGTCTTTGGTTTGACCCGGCCAGGGTTTGGACCCACAACCTCCCAATCCGCAAGCCTTCCAGCTGAGCTATTGCGGTCGGTCTATTATAAAACATTAAATTGGCCCCAATATTATATGCAAGATGCAGTCTTGGACAAAACCCAGTGGACCCTGGACCGTCTCCACCAAAATCTCTGTCAGTCCATCAAATTGTATAAGTTAAATGGACCAACAGTCCACCTGAATTTTCAGCCTCATTATTTTCAAAATTCTGAATTATTATGGAAACATACATACTATAATAAAACTAGACGACGCTTTGCAGCCTTTTACTGAACCCAACCACTTGGTTAGCTTACCAACCTTTTGTGTCAAAATTCCAAAATCATACTGGTCCGGTAAAGTTTGGTCCAATCCAGTAGATATTGCCAGCTTGGTGGACCGAAGGTGCAGTGTTTTAAAATTTCTTTCATGAAAACTGAAGATGCATTTTCAAACTTAAGTACATAGTAATGATACCCCAGTGTGTCTTATTTGATTGCAACTTTGAATCAAGGATATTTATAGGAGTAAAAGAATGTCAACTTTTATTAATGCTTGCAACATAAAATATTTGAGATAATACTCACCTTAAAGTTTCCTCAATCATCTTTACACACTGTTTGATCAAAGCATCCTGTAACAGATAAAATTGTACAGCTTATCAAGATGGTTAGGTTTGGTCTATTGTGTATACAGTCAAACTGATTTTTATGTAAAAACACATAATCAAATCAAATAATAAGACCTGATTAATATTATTTATCTATTCTTTATGGGACAATATCTGAGGGAATAAACTGATTTATCACTTTTTAATAAAATACCTTTAAGTAAGTATTTATCTTTGTATGTTATGATTTTTAAGTAAGGTGTTCACTTTAATGTTGAAAATCTCAACTTTTGTACAAGATAATATAGATAGTTCTCATGTGATGTCATAGGCACTGATAAGACAGTTTAAGGCAGCCATGATGGAAGGCAGAAGTTAATGCAGGCTGAAATCTGGAAATATGTGCTGTATTAAACTCACCACTGTGTTTTGATTTTTCTGTATATTTTACTGAATTGTATATCAAATTAAACAGCTTTTACGAAGTATTTTAAATATGAAAACTATATTTTGATTGTTTAAAAAGTAAAACAATACAACCAAAAGAGTTACACTGTTCATTTTGCTTAAGGAAGAGCCAATAATTTTATTTATTTTTGTGTGCATAGCTTTTAATTTTAGGATCACTAATGAAGAAATTTACAAGAAAATAAAATTAACGCTTCCATACAATTCATCTGAAAATCCCTTGAAGTTACCATTCAAGATGGCTGCCAAGATAAGGGATCTTCACTGATGTGGGAACTATCTATTAGTTACATATTATAATAATTTTCCTCAACATTTTTGCTGACAGTTTGATACTTACCATACAATATCAGTAACAGCTCTAAGAATAATAATTACAAAAAAAGGATTAAGCTTATGACTCAGAAGTGAGATAATCAATTTCCTTCCAACATATACAATACAATAACAGAAGCATGAACACTTACTGAAGTAAAGTGGCAGCTGCCAGAACCCCAACAACCTGCAACACCTACTAATAATAAGTGCAGGTCTTCTTATTCACCCGCAGTGTGCCAGTGGTTCTACCCAAACCTTTGTCTGAGGTCTTCCTATACCGAAATAGCTGGACCTTGCTATAATGATCATAACTGGTTGCTGTGATGTATTAAAAAACAACACTACACATTTACCAACTGCAGTATGGTGGCGGCTGCTAGTACACCAACAACCTGAACCGGTTTCAAAAACACATCATCCTTGTACAAGGAACCAAAGGCTATCTTCAAACCTGCAAATATATATTGTATAATTCATAGTTTGAACCTTGCTTTTAGTTTTTTTAAATGAAAAAGGAGCCAGCATATTGGAGAATATTGTACCAAAACTTGAACATAAATAATATAATGCATTCAAAGAATGAATTTAATATGTTTAACTTAATTTAATTCATGACGAGACACCTTTTGTTAATACATGAGTCAAAGCACTTTGAGAATATCAGATTTGTGAATAATTTTGATAAAAAGTGTTGCTGGTCTACAAAATTCATAAACTTAAAAGGGCCCTATCGTATTTTGCACACAAAATAAACTTTTGAATTTTTTTTAAAAAGTTCCTTTGTTCTTTTTTTCTTGTTAAGCATTTGCATGTTCAATTGTCAATATCAAAGACCCCAATACAAATTTAGTGTAAAATTTAATAGAATCACCATAACAATTTTATTAAAGCAACTTTTACTTTAATCAAGACAATATTCAAATTCACTTACTTTCTTCTGTTATGTTTTCATCAACTATCTCAATGGTGATCTTCTCCATTTTTGATTCTTTCCATGATCCACTAAACATTCCTGAGAAGTATGGTGACTGAAAGAAAACATAGTAAGAAAACATCAGAGGTGTGAACTAAATAAAAGAAAGGGAGGAATGACATGTAACAAAATCTTTAAACTCAAGATCTTCTTGGCAGAAGGTATTTTTAAAGGCTAGTACGATATTTTAAGGTCTATAGTTATTCAAGTTTATTTGATTATAAATGGTTTCAATTTCTCAAGTCATTAACCTCATCATCTGAGTATCCATACCTGGTGGAGTGTAACAATAAACACCATTTTGGTGGAGCTACCATGTTTATCTTGCACTGCATATTAATTACTTATCTGAGTAGCGCTAGCTTTTGGTTTATTTATTTACAAAGGTAGAGCCAACCAAATTTTAGCAACCAAAATGCCTTGTTGCTAGTTTTACCAGTAATATTTAAGGAAGTGAGTGTTCTTCACAATGACTGTGTAGGGAATAACCAGGCACCCTAGTTTCACTGGGAACAGATAATTACTCCTGTCTTTCTCTCTACCTAGTCTGCTTATTTTCTTCATTGCACCTTATTACACCTTCAGAGGGCACGGACATTTAAATCGCAATCAGTTTTTTCAATTATTTCAATCAACAAGGCTATCTTTAGGTTTTTCTAAAACATTTTTTTTCTAAAACATGATCAAAGATGAACATCATGATTTCACCTTATTACAAACCTTATCTAGAGGTCTGAGTAATAATTTCAATAGATAGTTTCCACATCAGTAAAAATCCCTTATCTCGGCCATCATCTTTGTTGGTAACTTCAAGGGATTTTCATATGCATTGTATAGAAGGGTAAATTTTACTTGTTATTTCTTCATTTGTAGTTCGAAAATTAAAAGCTATACACCATTGGAAAGCTCTTGAAATTCATATTTTTAGAATACAATATTTTTACATTTAATAAATGCACACAGATTTAATACACAGAAAGAAATAAAACTATTGGCTCATACTTAAAACAAAATGAACAGTGTATCATTTTCGGTTGTATTTCTTTTACCTTTTAAACTATCAATATATAGTTTTGATATTTAAAATACTTTATAAAAGCTGTTTAATTTGATATACAATTCAGTAAAATAAACTGAAAAATAAAAACACAGTGGTGAGTTTAATACAGTACATATTTCCCGATTTCGGCCTGCATTAGCTTCTGCCCACAAAGATGGCTGCCTTAAACTGTCTTATCAGTGTCGATGACATCACATGAAAACTATCTATTGATTATTTTTATCATCAGAAATTTATTCTGTGAACATCTTTACCTGTTTCAAATATAGCTTGTGCAGTTTCCAATCTGTATTCAGTGCATGTATTGTGACATCACTATTTTCTCCATCCAGAAATAGTGTCTGGTAGATGTATTTTGATGTGGACATAAGCTTTTTCCTGTAATGTAGAAATCAACATGATTTTGTTTATATTTAAATGCAAACTAACTGAAAGTATTATGAGTATTGTATTAATTTTAAGGATTTGTTGTCATATGTGTGGAAAAGACTCCATCTAGAGCCACTGATGAACTTTAAAAAGTCACCCAACATTAAAGGTTTTGCCCAGACAAAGGCTAGAAGCTAAACATGCATGTAGTGGGGTGATGGTATACTCATTCTTTACTCTCAAGTCTAACCACTGTGCTACATTGTAACAAGCACCCACTTACCTTACAATGTTATTTTGTTGATCCTGTAACCAGTGTTTACCGATAGTTACTGTGTAACTATCAGAGTAACCGATCAGTGAAATCCTAAGATCACTGGCATCACTCGATTTTTTAGTCAAAGTTAACAGACAAATTTTATTAGAGAGATTTCATGGATGCATCAGTAACTGTAGAGAAGGCTGGAAATGTTTCCTTGATTATACAGAATTTGGATGATGGAACATTTCATTTCTATTACTGAGGGAATGACAATGGGTATTGTCAAGTGTCTTAAAATGACACTGACCTATTTTGAAGTAATATTTTTTGTTTTGCATTATTTATGCCATATTTATGTCATACCTACTAGATACTATAGTACACTTAGAAATATATCATTCAATAAAAACAAGTGGAAAGGTAATAGTAAAACAAATTTGCTTGATATATTTCAATATTACCTTTCCACTTGTTTTTATTGCGCGGCCGGTCCATTAAACTGACACCGATGAGTCAGGTGTAATGCTGTCCCCTTAGCCCGAAGCTTTAGGAAAGAAGCCACAAATACCAACTTTAAAGTCTTTGGTTTGACCCGGCCGGGGTTCGAACCTGTGACCACCAGATCTGCATGCCGACACTCTACCATCTCAGCTATTGCGGCCGGTATATGCAATGATATAATGTTAAAACAAATGTAGTGACAGTAGTGCATAAAGGCACTTCCAACAGCCTTGCTGTTGGGTTAACCCTTTAGTGACGTGGTTGAGTGTCTGGACTACTGATCTGGCGGACCGGGTTCGAATCCCCGTTAGGGCCAGGATTATTTTCTCCTCTCAGATTTACTTTAATGGTGTCAGAAGTAAACGGAAGCCTGGTGTGGCTGTCCTGAGATGGGCTTGGGCCCAGAAAAAAGTAAAGGGGGAGGAGTGTAGTGACAGTAGTGCATAAAGGCACTTCCAACAGCCTTGCTGTTGGGTTAACCCTTTAGTGACGTGGTTGAGTGTCTGGACTACTGATCTGGCGGACCAGGTTCGAATCCCCGTTAGGGCCAGGATTATTTTCTCCTCTCAGATTTACTTTACAAAATTAACTGTTGCAGTGTTAATTACATAAGCGGTCAATACTAAAAATAATAAAGCTTATTCCTCGATGAATATATACCGTTTAGGCGTATTAAGAACATCAAGACTTTCTGTTTCGTTCTGGTCCCTTTCTGGCGTCGATTCGCGTTTTCTTTTTCTATCTGTTGAACCAACGGCTGTTGTGTTTTCCGCATCACCCCGTGGTGAATTTGGAGAATATATGTTTAATCTGTTACCCATTTCGAGTGTTGTATATTCTGTTTAATTAACATTCACCTTTTTACATAAACTTAACATATATGTGCTTTTGTTTGTTTGTTTATTTTTCACTTTCAGTTCAAAATTTTAGTCGTTAGAGTGACCTCCCTTTAAATTAGTTTATTTCGCGGCATCATAAATAAGGTTTATACCATGTTTTATCTATATCGGCTTTGCTGATGTACTCTTTGTAATATGGATACTGCTTCTGATACTGACCTTCTAGCTTAGTGGCAAATTTGTGTCTTAAAGGTTATGGCATTTTTTTTATGAAACATTATAAGTCTATTTATTAAAATATGATTCGTCATTTAAAGTAAAACAAGTGTAAAAGTGAATAGATGTGATGTAAGCCATAAAGGACTTGTGTATTCAACATTTTAACAAAATTGACCGCCAAGGTTTTGATTTTGTCAATATTTTAAATATTATTTTTCTTATCTGAAATTGACCTGAAAGGGTCTCTTTTTCTGAAGTAAGGAAATGCCTAATGTTGTGTCATTTCCTCCAACCCGTTTGCGTATAGTTTCGAAGCAAATGATGAAATTAGACAAACCAAATTGAATATGTTACTTGAATGGTTTGAATCAAACTATCTTGATTAAAAAATCACCGAGATCTATATATCAATACAATTAATTTCAAAGTTGCCCAAAATCATCTATTGGAATTTTTGTTGATCCTGTCAGAAATTGTTTAACTACACGGTTCGATTTTTGTCTACTTTGAAATATATACCAGGTAAAATTTTAGTATCAAATTTAGCACACATTGTTCAATAAACATTTATCAAAAATGAATAAAAAGATGTATGTTCTTCTAAAATTTGGTATAAATGATACGGAAGTAATTGTTAAAGTAGGAAAAAGAAAAAAAAAATACAATGCGTGTCTACATGAGGATTCGAACCCACACACCCCTGTTTTTAAAACTGTTTTTGGATACTTTTGGAGGAGATGCAATTCATTTGCTCTACCTTAAGTTCATTTTGCATAGTGTTAAGACTATTAATATTTGAGAAATCCGATTAAACTTGCACCTCTTCTTTCTATGTTATAAATTTTAAATTATTTCTCTGTGTAAATGGAGACCACAGAGTAGAGTCATATTCTTCCTTTGTAAGCTTATTCTCTAATTTTGAGGTTTAGAGTAGTAATATTTGCTTTTGAGGAAGTTTTTTTTCTTTTGTTAGCACTAGTTGTAATTTTATAATTGTGTTAACTGTAACAGAGGTATAACGTAAGGTCAACAATCAGCTATTTACCTGAGGATACTGGTTCAAGTGCAGTGTCATATAAGTAGTACGTTATTTTTTTATCACCGATCTGCTATGAGATATAAGTGTAACCGCCGCAGAGAAATATAATCACTTCAAACCAGCTTCGTTGCTGGGTTAACTCTTTAGCGACGAGGTTTAAGCGGTTTCCAAAGTTGCGCGGTTAAGCGGTTACCGTGGTTGGTGTATGTATGGGTGTCCGTTGGGGAGCACTGGCCTGCGTTACATATGGATCACCTGACATTTTGTTGGATTGAAGTCCCTGTCAACCATTTTCCCACAGTCTCCCAAGTTTTGACAAAACTGACTATATAATGAAGAAGAGTTTGACAGTGAATTGATAGTCATATAGATGTCATCATCAAAAAAGACGGACCTGAGATTCAAGGACTTCAGAAATGAGAAAACAGAGTGGTCCGAGGACTGGTCCAGGAGGGATAACAGATGTTCCAGGGACACCTGATGGGGATTCTCCTTCTAGTATTACTGTCTACGAAATTTAATCCCCATGTTAAAATCTAAGACAGACACCATAAAGGAGACAGATTTAACAAGACTAACTTTATCACATGCTTTCAAAAAGTCCATTAATATATCATTGTTTAGTTTTCCTGATAAGAGTATGTGCGAGGAATTGAGTTTCACAAGATGCACGGTATTTGAAGCCATATTGTATTTCATACAGTATATTATAATGGCTGAATGGTGGATCTGGACAGATGAGAAGATACACTATTTTCGAAGATCTTATAAATAAAACATGCAGGTGAGATTGGACGGTAATTTCCTAGTTCTGTTTTTTTTTTTACTCAACTTTTTAGCGGTGAACTTTATAGAATGCATTTCTTTCACGTGGACCTTAGTGTAGCTGGCAAAAACAGGACATCGCAGCTTTTCGTGGGACCCTTTTCAGAGTAACGAAATGAGTATCCCGTTTTTTAATACTGTAGCTTGCAACAATGTTTTGCATGCAATTGCAAAAAAGTAGCTGGCATTTATAGAAATTCGTACCTGTTTGGCGAAGTATTGTTTACCAAAAGAAACCCAGGATACCGATGTTAGTAATGAAGCTTGTAAATACAGATGTAGCAGAGAACAAGGAAAACAAAGTAGAAAAAAATACTCCACTTTCCATCAGAGTTTTAGTTTGTAAGTGTCCAATGTTTGATGTAATAAATTGACAGTGTTAAGAGAGTGTTTCGTATCGAGGATAGTCATCTACTTGTTTAAAGCGCACAATCTCTACTGCGCCTTGGGTGTCTCGCATCCTAGCACTTTCTTGTTTAATATTGATTGGCAAATGCTTTAGTCCAGTCAAACGTGAACTCGTCAGAACAAAAAGGATTTTAAATAGAATTGTTACAAGGTCAATGATTTTAATTCTATGTTCTTTTATTAGGATGTGCTCTATATCATATATCATATCTATGTCTGTTCCAGAAACTTTTTCACTTTAATTTAGTTTTAAACAGAAGTTTTAAAACAGTTTTGTCGTTAGTGATTTGATCCATTCGTGGATACTTTCAGAACGTGTTGTGGCTGGTTTGTCTCAGAGTATGAAGGCAAACATGCGAAAGAAACTTTGGGGCTGCCCATATGAATATAGCATGAAAGTGTTTATTTAGAATGTCAGCTTTTTAGAGGTGTCTGTGTAGAGCTTCTTAGCTGGTCTGGTGGTGGAAATCTTGAAAGTTATATTCAGTCTGTTCTCGATGATTTTTGTATTAAGACGTTTTAGAACATTTAATTTGATCCAAAGGCTTTCAATTTCTGATACAATGCATTATTGACCTCTCTGACAAATGAGTTTCACAATACAGGTGTTTAACCATGGTAATGACATCTCGGCCTTACCGCTTTCTCTTTTTTAGTGGTACAAATGTTTGCATTCCTATCACTATTACAATTTTAAAGGAAAACAATAATCCATTAACTGCTACATTTTCTGATTCTTTAATAATCTTGTTTGCCCCTGTTTTCTTGTCGCTTTTGTTTTGTCCAGTTAATCCTTGTATTGTGCTTTGCATATATATTTTGCACGTCATTATTGCTTCAACAATGTCACGGTCAGCGATACTTGGGCAGTTTCTTTTTGTTTCTGTTTCTTTTGTTTTTACAGATTTCACCAGTGCATGATTGGTTGTGAAAAATAGGTCGAAATACATTTTGTAAACTAGTACAATAGACTTCCAGTTGTTTGAGACTATAGTCATTGAGAGATCCAAAATGTATGGAGAGCGCTGTAACAGCTGTGGAGAGGTTTGAAACCAATCGGAACTCCTCGGGTAATTTCGTCCAAGGGACAATCATACCTCGGATGTATCGGGTGCAATGATACTTACAGAAATCACTATCGTTTTGTTCGCTGGAAGTCGGAAGAAGAATATACCTAAAGTGTAGTTCCCATAAAATGTAAACATTGATATGGTTTGACAGCTGTGTGTCTGCTGCGCTGGGTAAGTTAAAACTGGATGATTTAAAGTTGAAGCAGCAACAAATTTAAGTTTTACAGGCCTTGTTTGAGGGGAAAGATACGCTGGCTGTGTTGCCAACAGGCTTTGGAAAAGTTTGATATATCAGATACTACCCTATGTCACTTAGGTGTGCGTTTCTGTTGCTCAATATATCACTATTATTATTTCATTATGTAGAAAAACAATGTTTATTCTCTGCAGTGAGCTGTCATCCGAGCTGCCATCTTTGTTTTGACGTCTGTCAAAAAGTAGTCCCATTAAGGGTAATTGCCGAGGTGATTCGACTACCTACATACATCCGAGAGACGATTCCTGAATTCGCCGAGGTATCTGATTGGTTTGAAACTGGCTGTGTGATACTTTGCCCATTGCTGTTTTGGGATATTAAGATCGCCCATGACAACTTTTGTTCCTCGATGTCAATATAACAAACCTAAAGCAAATTTACCACTTTATATCATATTTAATATAATTTTATACATATATAATCAATTATATTTACAATGGCATTTTAATTAAGCCAACTAATCATCAACTTATCATGCAATTGCATGAGAAAACTAAGATGGAGAGGTCAAATGAACGGTTGAATAGAACATTGGGACTTAGCAACACGGCTGTTCCGGGTACAGCTTGGTAACTGTGGCTGGTTTATTTGAAATTCATCATCGCTTTTATGAATTAGATGTGTAATAGTGACTAAATTGAATCCTGACAAAAGATATAACACATTATTCAGTATTTTATTCTGGACTATTTTCCAAATTTTGACAACTTTTCACCTCAGCTAACTTAAGTTTTACGATTTTTTATGTACTAGGTCGACGTCCTCAAATCTGGCCTTTAAATTATCTCATACATTTCAAAGGATGAATAAAAAATAAAGAAAACACAGTAATGTTATTTGTTTTCTACATTTTTATTAGAGTATACATTTCGAAATAAAAATACAATAAAAAACATGTGAAAACACACTTCTTTCTTTCTTTGCTTTAATTTTGCTTTTTTGACGAATCTTCTTCGCTGATCGCGATTTCTTGTCGCGGTGTTAAGAAATTGACGCGATTTCATTGGATAACATTGGAAAATTAAAATCGGAAGGCCGAGTGTTGACGTTAATGACCGAACATGCAACATCGTAAAACGCTAAATGGCGACATTACACGAATATTCATGAGATTGATTACACATCTTAATACCTTAACATTTTAGTGTAGCAGTATTCGATGTACTTTTATTTTTACAAACCGCATTTGACTCATACGGCGCTAATATGGTCGCATTGTCGCACAACACTCAGAAATACGTAATATACACACACAGGCTAATTAACAAATACGTAAAACACAAACCGTTTTACTATGTATTGAGAACGTATTGAAACTATTGATTCTTATGAACGAATCAGTTCATTATTTAATGCAAAGTGATATATGTTTTGTATGTTGTGTTTCCATTCGAGACTCAAAATACCATGTCCAAGGTTTAACATTAAGAAATTTAATAATTTAATAACATCGTACAAACTTTTTTATACTTTCGAATTTGAACGGTGCAGTACATCATAACCAATAAATATAAATAAAATGCATTCTGTTAGGTGACGACAATCGACTCTACGATTTCTTGAAAGTGAATCATCAAAGGCTCGGGTTCACGGACGGGGGCGGGAGGCGTGGTTGCACGACCTTATCACCAGATCCCCACATAATTGGACATTACAAAAAAATCGAGTAAGACCGTATACTCTGTATGCTCGTGAGCAAGTGCTTCCCCGGAAGTAGTCGTTCTTGTGAACAAAACGTGCCTTTTTTATTTATTGAGCGATATTTCGAATGGAAATGTAAACGAATCACAAGAGAAAAACACACACATTCTACAATAAGAACGTCTTTGGTGGAAGTGGAATTGTCAAGTACGTGCACATTAACCATTTTTATTACCACGTACTTAGTGTATACACAATTGAATTTTGTTTGATCAATCACAAGTTTGTCATTTAATCAATTTTAATAAAATATAAAAAAAATATATATAAATATAAATACATTTGCACCATGATTCCTTTTTAGCATTTATGTAAACCTATGTCTTAATTCTGACACACTTAAAATATTAACTAATAAACATAAGCAAACAAATGCTTTATAAAATATTCGATCAATCAACTTTAAAATGTCACAATGACCCTTGCCACAAATTATCGTGCCAGTATGCAAACACTGACCTAATTATAATACCTGTGTACGGGTTTTGACAAATATATCCTACGTCACTACAGGTGTTCATATGGCAACAATGTGAGAACATGACAGATGCAACGTATTGATTGGGAAAAACAGGACTAAAATAAACAATGATAAATTTATCAAATCAGCTATAATTTGTATTTTATTTAACGTTCCAGCAAAGTTAGTCCGGGATATATGGGTCTAACAATGAAACAAAAAATTAACTTTATTATAACAACAGAACAGAACAGAACAGAACATATTTTTATTCAGTTTTGTACTCATGTACATCATCGTATTGTAAATACAATATACAAATATATTATCCGGTTTAGTTATTGGTATAGAAGCGAAGAAATAATAATGACAATATATGAAGCCTTTTATGTGATAGTTGCATTATAAAAGAATAAAAGGAACAACATTAGAGAATGAACTTTATGTATTATTAACGCTTATGATCCTTCTTGCTTTCTTGATAAAAAGGGCGAGATTATTAAGTATGTTTTTGTCTTTTGAATCAAACAGCAAACACATTTTATATACAGACGGTCTAATATACAAAGTTGAGTTGAGGTATTTTCTTCTTAAATCAATGTATACTGGGCATATACAAATAAAATGTATATAACAGCAACCATTGCGTATGTATTGCGTGTTTTAATTCGAAATGTACAAGCATGATAAATAGTACCGTAATTTATGCAAAAATTGTGCTTGTTAGAACTATTTTTTTGTGGTAATCAAACCTTTTCCTTGCACGAGGAACAATTATCAGGCAATATTTCGAAGTGATGATAGTCTCTCTGAAGTATACAATTGTGTTAATATATTATAAGGGCGACATACGAGCATATTACATAATGGATTAAAACACACAAGGCGATACGTATTGGTTTATTGTTGATTAACAATATTCAAAACAAAACTTAACTATTGCAATCTCAGTATTATTGGATCAGATCTACTGAACAAAAATCATTTTATTGAAGAGACAAACAACACACAAACAAATAAACAACACCAAACAAAGATGCATCGGAGTTAAACCGCCATCGTGACAACTACAGCAACAGGTTTCTTCTGGGTACTTCCTATGTCTGTTGATGTCAGTCGCAGTCTCCCTTCATTTGGGATTTTACAGGCCAGTATGATAGATTATCAACATGCAGGTCATGTAAAACCCCGAGTGATCAGGAGTAGCCCATCGTTCAGCCAACCGGAAAAAAAAAAACAACGTCTGATTATTCATCGAACTCGTATATCCGTTTATCCACGCATCGGTGTATACTCGTTTAGTTTATCCATCAATCCGACCCGTCTCAATCACATTTATTTGTATTCCCTCATATTCCTTATATTTTATCCGTGTATCCAAACATTCAGGGTTATCCTTTGTACATGGGGGATATCTTTCGCTGAATATTTATATCGTGGAATCCAAACTCAAACAGTATATTCATGTTTGAATATCCATTTTTGTACGTCTATCCAAGCAGATCCGCATTGTCCATACAGTCCTTTTGTTTATCCAAACAAGTTGAGTGTATGCATTCCGGATATCCATGATTTCAAATTATGAACTACATCTACAGTATGTATTAAATTATCAGAACGTTCACAAATTTAAGTGCCCATGTATCCACATTTTGTCAGGTATGTAAGCATTCCCATGCAAATGACTTGTGGCTCGGCAGGTGTTTAAATTAAACAAAATGTAATCGTGTTTTTTCTTTTTTAGCATTTTTCTTCGTACACGTCATTCCATCAAAGTTTCATGGATTTTTCAATTTAGGTTGCGTATCCTCGACATTGCCATTTCTGTATGATTTCCTGAAGTTGTTTATACGTAGTTGGACATTGCTTTCATATTTTCGGTCGGATATTCCACGCCTGTTTTTGGTGTTTTTTGCACATCCGCTACGGTGTAGTATATACAATGATTAAAACAGATTCAGTAACAATGTTTTGCTATATATTATACCCAAGACGTTTCTGTATATTAAAGATGCATAATTTTTATTACCAGAGGCGCTCTCTTTCAATACTGTGCATCCTGGTACACACAAAGACACGTTAGTCTTGGACTGTTGGTTACAACACCAACATGTACAAATATTTCGTGTAGATTCATGTAGATTTAAGCCAATTTGTATCAACGTTTTCTCGTCAAATAAATACATTTATTAACGTATTTTAATACTATTTATATATGTGTGTATAAATACCACGTCAGCATACTGTTTTTAGTTTTCTGTTCACGCGATGGTTCTGTTTTATTTTAGCTGTGCTATATTTATGTGTCTTTGAGACATACAGACATAAGCGTCTTTTTTATGACGTTTTTTAAGAGCGTAAATCAAAACAAATTGAAATTAAATCAAATTGTCGTTTTTGCGGGAAATGTAAGGGAAGTAACTCTTACATAGAATACAAGGAGTACGCGTTATTCCCCTTTGGTTTAAATAAACAACAAAGAGTGAAAACGAGAGAAATAAATATCCAAATGTGCATTGAAAATATGACTAAGCTCATTTAAGAAGTCATTTTTTTTGTATCTTATAACTTTAAGTGTTACTTTCTCCTTTACTATGCACTGTAAAAGATTGTTAAGGATAATTTTTTTTTTATTTCTTTCTCTAACAATAACATCTAGGTGTATACCGTATCCAGATAACTGAAATACTGTTGGTGGGACAATAAACCCAATAACAACATTTGGGTGTTATTCTCTTATTTAACAACTGCTATTGTTTATATTCATAGGAATTATAAATTAAATTTTATCACGAAAATTATTTGCATAAAACATGTATGTGCATGCCAAGAAACTAAGCACCGAAATGGACAGACTAGTGTTATTGCAATCTGCAGTGTTTGATTACCTGTACCTTACCTGTACCTTACCTGTATCTTACCTGTACCCTACCTGTACCCTACCTGTACCTTACCTTACCTGTACCCTACCTGTACCTTACCTGTACCTTACCTGTACCTTACCTGTACCTTATTGTAACATGCATATGTTTGTTTGTCTTTACACAAACAAAAATCCTGCCCCCCCCCCCCCTCCCTTGCGCTAGAGATGAACATTATTATTGTGAATATATTTCTTGATATTATTTTGAAGAAGTGATATCATTTCCACAAGTCATGCAGACAAAAGAAGAAAACAACAACAACGACAACAACAACAAAACCATTAAAAAAACAACAAACTTGTTACATATAAAAATATCATACACGAGAAATACCTTTTAAGTATTTCATGGCATGGAGTGTACAAGGTTTTCCAACACAGCATCTTGTTGGTTATTTGTTTGACTGTCATGATACTACATTGTTTTAGTTCGCTGTTTGTGCACTCACACGCTCTGTTTTTTCTGGAAATATGGATTCTTACAAAAGAACAAGGTGCTTACTAGCCGTTATGTATAAAATACGTGTTAATAATATTATACATGTAGTTATATCCAAGAATGATTACAGAAATGCAATATTATTTTAATTACAAGAATGTTATTTCTATTAGGACGATCACAGTCAGAAATTTCAGTAAACTATTGAGAGTTTCAGAACTAAATTAACAAAATAGTGTTAATAATAATAATAATAATAATAATAATAATAATAATGATAATAATAATAATAATAATAATAATAATATTTTTTATTTATTTATTAATTAATTTATTTATTTATGTATTTATTTTGTACAAGTCATACAAAATATCACGTGAAACAGCCCAACTTTAAAGTTAACGAAAGCATTGAATTTTTTTACCAGGTACATTGTTCTACAGTAAATAAATCATGACATCGGCAACCTAGAGAAAGATTTGCCAATCCACGTGTGCATATATGAACATGACTATAAACGGTGTATCCTCTTGCAAACTATTGCGTCAATACAAATGTTCCTGAATCAGTAATTGTCTGGCAATCAATGCCTAAAAGTGGGCCGGTTCTTTGACATGCGTCTGTCTTTTAGTCTATGTTTGGATTGGGAGATAAATTTCGATTTTTGAGCGAAGGCAAACACTACCGCAATCTTCGCGTCGTTTTCTAGTCTGGCGCGTGTTGACAGACGTGCCGGATACCGCTATCACGTGGTCTCAGAACCCGGTACCCGGGTTAAAAGATGTCTCGCGATGTATCGATTAATTTGGCGGGAATTTGTTCAACAGGAAATCGATATAAAAATAACAAACCATGAAAAATTGATAGATTAAAGTACAGTTTATACAAATGTAAAATGAATGTTGTTATGTTGTTTTTTGCACGAGTTAAAATTAAAACATCTACATGAGCAGAAAAAAATGTGAATTTACGTTAATTTAATTCGTTCAAAAAACACTATATACAACACTGTCTACAGCGTAATGATATTCTGTTTTAAAATTTTAATCATGTCAAAATTATTTCACAAAAAAAAGCAAAAGAGGAGAAAGAAATCTGAAAAATAACGTTCGTAGGCACATTTGTAAAGAAATGAGTTCACCAACAAAAGTACTCGTGCTATTGTAAGTACAATAAGGTATACATACATAACAATTACGATTCGTTTTAGAATTAACGACATGTTAAGCAGATTAGGGACGCTTACCATTACGAAGTATTACATTATAAAAATTATTAGTATCCAATATAATAACACCTCCAATAATTTTGAATAACAACGAGAATAAATATCCTATCTGCACAGATCTCGTGGCACACGCGTGATTTCCTTTTACTCTTATGTTCGAGCATTAGCGAATTATACTGTTTCACCGCCCAGTTAGCGAGTTCTTAGGCCTGATGACGAATATATATCCACCCACGTGCATGTGCTGAAATTGCTCAATAATTCTGTGTGATGACATCTGTGTAAAGTTAACAAATGTAAACATTACGCTCTTAATTAAATGACTCTTTGGATAATAAGGGTCATGAGGAAGAACACTTGGTAAAAAGTTATATATAGATTGTTCACCATGACGAATAACACTTGTTAATAAATCATTTAAGGATTGTTGAGCATGAAGAATAACACTTTGTAAAAAGTGTTGTATAGATTGTTGAACATGAAGAATAACACTTGAGATATGTTATTTATAGGTTGTTGACCATGAAGAATAACAATTGGTAATAAGTTATTTATAGATTGCTGAACATGAAGAATAACACTTGGTAATTATTTATTTATAGATTGATGAACATGAAGAAAAACACTTGGTAATAAGTTATTTATAGACTGTAGACCATGAAGAATAACACTTGGTAATACGTTATTTATAGATTGCTGAACATGAAGAATAACACTTGGTAATACGTTATTTATAGATTGTAGACCATGAAGAATAACACTTGGTAATACGTTATTTATAGATTGCTGAACATGATTCTTTTCAAAAATGTTATTGGAACCAACGCTGATTATTCAGTCCGCCAGGTCAGTGTACAGAACATAAGTAAGAACGGGTAATTCTTTCAACATTTTTTACGGGGTTTAAAGTTGGTATCCTACAGTTTGCCTAAATTAGATACATAATAAATATATCGAGCCACAGAGCTCTTTGAAGAATTTGGGCATATTTCTTTTTATATAAATTTATACTTAAGTCTTAATAAATACGATTTTGAACACTAACTAAATAGTTAGACAGAACTTATAGCAAAAAAGAAAATACTCTGAATGTGTATTCTTTCTAACTGTATAAATAACTCGATAGTGGTCTCGTTTATGTATAAACCCATACTTTAGTCTTAATAAATACGATTTCGAACACTAACTGAACTGTTTGACAGAACTAATCACGAAAGAATCACGTTGACTGCGAATTCTTTCCAACTGTATAAAAGGCGCGATAATGGTATCTGCTAAAAATAGATATCGACGTCAGAGCGGATTACCCGGATGACTATATAAAGTGATATCAAAAGTAAGTGTCCACGTGGATTCATAGTTTAAAAATAGATATCTGTGCAGCGTGGCCCGAATAGGAAATACCTGTTTGCAATCAAGGGTACTGATTTATGTTGGACTGGCAACACAGATCTAGGATATCAACGAACAGCATTTTGGCAAGAACTTTTCAGATAACAATGACTTATTTCGTTTTTTAAGAAAATAAAGTTTGGTCCAAACTGTCCGATACCACCCTTAAAGCAACACGTGTAAAATTATTATTGTTGCTAAGGATATACTGCGAGTACGGAAGTTATGTATCATTTACTTGCAAGTAAGTTTTGAACAAGTCAATATCCTTGCGGTGGTCTTAATGATCTACCTAACGAACGTGTATTTGTAAGAAAGACCAGAGAGTATGCTACCTTATAATTTACTAGTTTAAAATTATCGAAAACATTTCAATAGGCAGTGACGAACAACCATTCATAAAATAACTAATTGGTATTCCTAAATTTAACTTTTCGGTAGGTAAATACATTTAAGCAAATGTAACACATCGTTGCAATGCAGCTGTGCATCATAGCTTTTTTAAGAGCCGCGTGATCCTTCTAAATATAGCGTCACTATTTACACAACGTAATAGGCAGGTGTTGCCAATCTTCGCGCCCAAAGTACTTGTCTATAAGAGCAATTTGCCACCAAACTTGTAAATAATTTGAATGACATGTGAAAACGAAATACGTACCGTGGTCTGCGTTTTTAATTGACTATCCTTTAAAAACAGTAGGCAATAAGAGTAATTTAGAACCTATAACAGCTAATACGAGACACATACTAGAGAAAATAAATTACACATTGAGGTAAAAGCGATGACTACATAGTTTAATGAGTTAAAAATACAACAATTAATTGCAAAAAAGGAATCAAAAGTTAAAGCGTGAGTTGTGACAATGTTAAAACCGAGGGTGATGGTAATGTTGGTGGTAATGCTAGTGATGGTGATGTCGGTGATGATGGTGATGGTAATGTCGGTGATGATGGTGATGGTAATGTCGGTGATGAGGGTGATGATGATGTCGGTCATGACAGTGATGGTGATGTTGGTGGTAATGCTAGTGATGGTGATGTCGGTGATGATGGTGATGATGATGTCGGTCATGACAGTGATGGTGATGTTGGTGGTATTGCTAGTGATGGTGATGTCAGTGATGATGGTAATGGTAATATATGTGATGATGGTGATGGTAATGTCGGTTATGGTGATGTCGGTGATAATGATGGTGGGTGATGGTGATGTCGGTAATGATGGTGATGGTGATGTCAGTTATGGTGATGTCGGTGTTAATGATGGCAGGTGATGGTGATGTCAGTTATGGTGATGTCGGTGATGATGACGGGGATGGTGATGTCGGTGATGATGTCAGTGATGATGGTGGGTGATGGTGATGTCAGTTATGGTGATGTCGGTGATAATGATGGTGGATGATGGTGATGTCGGTGATAATGATGGCGGGTGATGGTGATGTCGGTGATGATGGTGATGGTGATGTCAGTGATGGTGATGTCGGTGATGGTGACGGGGATGGTGATGTCGGTGATGATGTCAGTGATGATGGTGTCGGTGATAATGATGGTGGGTGACGATGATTTTAGTGATGATAGTGATGGTGATATCGGTGAGGATGATAAATACGATGCAACGACGATTGAAATGTTGATGATTTAAGCGAATTACAAATGCTACTGAGGTATTCACTTGCACCCCACCCCACTTTTTTCTTGAAACGCCCTTATTATGTAATCTTTGCCCATGATAAACAAACATCTCCAACAAGGTGCATATTAATGCACATTACTCAGCAGAACATGCCACAACAACGCCTTCGCACACTTGTACTTTTAACACTGATAACATTAATGCAGCAACCTGGTCTGCAGTTTTTCTTGAAGAAACGAAACTAAAATATTTTGTCTATTCCAGTTTATTTTCCATATGACTTGCATCGAAATCAACATTGTAAAAAAATGTAATGTATTTTAATAGTAATTTTTTGATGCTTACACTGTTTATTGTAGCGATGTACTTGTGGGATAAACTATCAGGTGTGATATTCATGAAAGGTCTTGGCTATTTTTATACCACATTAAGTTAGATATTTCTTTAAATTTTTGAAAAAAAATGTGCTACGACAACAGGCCATTTCTTATGTTACACGGTCGTATGGACGTAACGTTGAAACGCGTTAGTCTTCGTCAAATACACGTAAAACTGGATTAGGGGAATTGGGGCATAATTTTTGTAAAAAGTCAAACCTTAGTCTAACAAAAGACGATCTGGACCATTGTCTAAATTGTAAGACAGTAGAAATCGTGAACTAGATCACTCTACGCGCCCATTCTGTCTAAAACTATAAACAAGCATGATAGTAATTTCTGCTAAAAAATAGACATCGACGTCAGAGCGAATTACCCGAATGATGCTATAAAGCTTCGTGTCACGTGGTTTTCGTAGATATAAAAAATAGCAACTTCGCATCGTGGCTCAGATAGAAAATGCCTATTTGTAACGACGAGTGATGTGTTATGCTTCACTTTTCTCATAGATGTAGGACATCAATAATCAGCATATTGCAAGATCTTTTCAGGCAACAAAATTTTATTTGGTTCTTTGAGAAAATCTGGCCAAACTGTCGGATATCACCTTTAAAAAAATCTAAATTGAGAAAATAAATAACCAAGATTTTTTACTGTCTACGTCCCTGTTCTGTTCTGTTGTGCTATCTACATTTAAGTAAAAGACAAATACATGATATCGCCTGACCTGAATCCCAGAATTTGTGGTTTCTACATTCACATTTGTCACTGAGGAATTAACGAAGCTAATTAACATACATTTAAATTCTAACGAAGACAACGAGCTGTGGTTTCCTTAACAACGCACATAGAAACTAGACGGCACTGCTTTCTAACGGAGTCCAATGTTGCAAAATTATTAAAGAAATATATGTGCACTAGGTGCATTTATATTATGAATACAAGCCCAGTCATTAAGCAACACGATACAATGGAAGGGCTTTGAATGCTATATCCCGGCCAGGTAGTGTTAGTAACATAGGGTATATCATGTTTGCAGCGGTCACCTGAGATCAACGTACACCGAGTAACCAGCCACGGCGCAGTGTATACAAATATACACAGAAGATTGTAATACCGTTGTCCCCAGCAAAGTTCAAGAACAAGGTCATTCATGATTGTAATATAGAACGATGACGAAACAGACACAAAAAAAGTTCGTAAGTTTATTTTCTCTCAACCACTACATGTTCACATAAAATTGGTCTTTATAGCTATATGCTTTCTAAAATCAGATCATAGGGATGCGTTTCATTATAAATCTTAAGAACGATTGAAAAACGTTCTAAAATTTCAGTCTTACGGTCATTCCTAAGTGCGTTTCATCAAACTGTCGTAAGTGCGATTGGTAGCAAGTCGACCAATAGCAATGTTAAGATTTAAAAGAAGTTTCGCTCTGTGAGGGATTTCAGAAATATTATTGAATCGCCCTTAATGAGGAAAACCATTCTTAAGAGGAAAAAAAAAGATCTTAAAATTTATGCTGAAACGCATCCATTGTCAAGTTTTATTGGGCTCATGAATAAACGAAAGGAAGAAGAGGACAAACTGAAATAAAATGGGGATGCCAAGAAGGGTGCTAAGCGAAAAAAATTACGTATAAATATAGATATCACCAGGCAGAACTTAATTCATAAAAAAAACATTTGAGTCATTGTACACATTTGTCAGGTACAAACAATCATTATGATATTAGAATACATGGGGAAAAGATACGTGTAAGAAAGTACTGCTAGGGCCAAAAATTATGATTACATTGATTCAATAAAAGACATGGAGCGAAATAATGACAACACATAAGAGAAAATAAAACTTCCAATCATTTTTATCATCTACATGTAAACAGTATTATTCAATATTATAAAGAATGAAAAAAAATATTTAAAAATAAACTCACAGTAATACGCATACAAATAAATAAATAAATTATTAATAAATTAATTAATTAATGATATAATAAGCGTCTGTTTCGTCATCTTGGGAAAGTCTGTAGACCCGACAATGTACGTTACCTCGGTCTCAGCTACACAGTCAACAAACACATGTTAATGTATATATACCACCTGACTTTGATTACGAATATTACACATGCCAAGGTTATTTCAAAATGACAAAAGAGAATGCTTTATAAATATTCATAGCATTCAAAGGTACGTCGTCTGCACCGAAAAATCTAAGAAGCCGACATTTTATCTACGAGCAACGTGCATAGCAAGCGCAGTCAATTGTTTCCGTGTTTGCGCGCCTTAATGTCTCCTGACGTCTGCTGATTATGTGTTATGTAGAAATCCGCCCTCTATTCACGCGCGTTTGTCTAATGTCTGCATATCCATTATTTAGGACATGTTTTGACAAGTCATAATCGTATTATTCAACAGAATTAACATGTCAATTGATATGTTTTCTATAAGTTCATTAATGTAACGCAGAGAAAACACACACATACACACAAACGCCATACACCAAAAAATGTATGCCTCTAAATTACATATATGTATGTAATGTATAAACAATTAACTGTCGTTCGATGGTGTGTTTATGGTGTTTTTGGTGTTTATAAAACAATAACCGTTAATGCCCAACCCACCTCCAACCCACCAATACATAGATATCTTGTATGACATTCAAGCATAATAGTGTTTGAAACAACAACAACAACGTTTTAGCTAAGTCCTGTATACACGATACCAATTTACCCATGTATTTATGTCGCTACCTCTATTTTTATGATTAAGCATTTTCCTTCTAATTGAATAAGTCAACATTCGTAATATCCCAGAGATATGATGTCACAATTTAAGACGTGGATATGCTATGTTCATAAAGAAAGCAGTTAGGGTAATATTAATCTGTTAACTTGATTCACCTGAGCGACAAACTATTCAAGTCTCGTTTGGTCTTATGTAAAACAGCATTAATCCACCTGACTATGAATGTATGCAAAACCATTAAACACAATACAACATCAAATTATAAAAATAATAAACTGTCCGGGCCTAACTAAATATAACGACGCGTATATCTACTTTACCTGTGCATGTTTTCCCCAAATTGATTAGGCATTGGCAAATATTGTAGATACAGACCAGCCAGATCCCGCTGTAAACTACTTTCCAATTGAGATTTATATCCCAATATCTGCTATAACTAATGCATGGAGTTGTTAGAAAATAATAAAAAAGTAAGTCATTATTGATAAATGTAGCCCGATAAAGGTGTCCATTGTCAGACTGTTCATCAAAACTGATAACAGATCGATGCATGTTTTGATATTTCACCAGCATGTCATTGTGACACGCGCATGACCTTTTAAACAGACATCAGGTGGTGTATTAACATTTGGAGAAGCAGAGACCGACAAGTATTTTCTTACTCCCAATATACAGATCTTTACAAGATTAACATAATTGCGTAGTTGTAAGACTCCAAATTGAATCCCTGTTATTAATCATCATCGGGCTTACTCCATTTAAACGTTTTAATAATATTTTCTCTATACATGTAGTTAATACTAAACTTATCATCAAACGCTAAAAAATCGACAAATAAGTAATAAGCGATTATCAAGGCTTAAAACAACAAGTAGTGTATATCCTGATTACAAAGGTCCAAACGGGTAAAGGTTGATACGGTTCTACACTAATGCCAAAAAGTCATCGTCGGACACCCACGACCGATCCATTCCGTTACTCTCCGTTCATCGACCGTGGGATATTTAGTTCACTTTTCGCTGTTTCTGGTAATGATATTCCATTGGTCGCTTCATAATTCGATGAAGATTTCAGTCCAATAATAATGCTCGTTCTTTCATTGTTTCGACAGATTTGTCAAAATGGCGACGTCATTGTTATTCTTATAGTCTCCACGCTGAAGAGTATGGATTTTATAAGCAGTATTATGATTCGTCAATTCTTGTCCTATTCAGTTCGATACGACGACAGAAAATTTACCGATAAACCCACGGTCGACGAATGTAGTAAAACGGAATAGTCGAGCGTGGGTATCCGACGATGCAAAAAGTATGATTAATCCCCCAATTAACAGGCTAAAGGTGAAGATAAGTCATAACTAAAAAAAATATCATTGATCATGTTTGTTGTTTGTTCGTAAAAAGAAGACGCTGATGTTATTTATCTACAATAACATTTGTGTATGTGAATATGCTGGATGTTTTGTTTAAGTTCATAATGGTTTCGTAATCCATATAAAATTTATAAACTATACATATCACATAAACAGGACGTACCACGTCAAAATAAAAACTACTCCTAAATGACATTGGTGTATTATTAACATTAGTGGGCTATGATTAGTTTCCATATATTATTGCTTTATAAATTTCAAAATCAATAGAAATGGAAGGAATCACATTGATTATGCAAGGATGTGGCGAAATGGTCCGCTCACTACCTGGGCGGGACAAGTTGACATCGTACGTAGTTACGGGGGTGATTACCTAGCATAACAACCACCCCACCATCACCACATGTCTACTATTCACGATTTGTCTACTTAGTGACCAGACGACCGTGCGGTTTTAACGATAATCAAAAGACTTGCTATGCACGTTTAATATTTCAAAGTGTATAACTGTTACCACATTAAGCGCATGCTGTGCTTAAGTATATTTATCGTTGTATCAAAGTTATATTATTATTAATATAATACGTTTAACTGGTGAATAACTAGTATAGTGTATTTTGCACAGACATCATTATATTGTTATCAATAATGCATAATACTTAAGTTGTGTTTTTTCCCCAGACAGTTCACATTGTAGCTTTGGGACACAATGCAAAGGGCATTCTGTACAGTCGCAAGAAACTGAATCAATACGTTTTATTTCAAGTTAATGCTATGATCGTGAGTAAAATTATATTGTATATTGTTTATATTGTTGTATATTGTAAACATGCTCTTAACTCTGTCTATCTCTTTTACGCCATAACGACACGGTGTAGTTGAACACAATTTACGCGATTGCACGTCTTTAAAGTGAATCTTCCTTTGATCAACCCAACACTGACTTAAAGTTTAATTAAAGTTAACGGAGATCCGGTTCGCAAACACACCTTTCGACTGTGTTCATGAATAACCATTACATGATCAATGTACGTGTAACATTTAGCAGAAGTACGTGATGCACATTCACGCATGCGTAAAACAGTTTATTGCCACACATTTAAGATAGCATTAAATATATACATGTATGTTATGTAGGTAATATGTTGTTTCACCTAAGAAGTTCCGTGTTGTTAGTGTTGTTGTTTTTTAGGGTTATGTTACAGCAACTGGATGAGTAGTTTGTCCATCACGTGTTTCGAAAAACTAAATAGAAATCGTGGTGATGGTTGAATACGTAATTTAATATGATCCCTTAGATCTTAACTCGTGACTGCATAATTAGAATTTATCTCAAACGGCGGCTCTTTATCGTATGCTGTTTAATATGCAATGCGTAACATGTATAATGAATACAGCTATTTTCGTATCTCAACAACTTGCCGAAACTGAAAACATTTAAAGGAAATAACAGGGCCTTGTAAACAACTATTTACCCTAAGAACAATCGAGACTTGATATATAATATAACCCAAGATGTGGTGAAAAGGAGAAATTGACGCCAATCTTCAACTAATGCTCTGCCATACTAGGAAACGACGGGTTTTATAGCTCGACACTCTACATAATCATTATAAACTAAAGCCCTGTCATTACTAGGAAACGACGAGTTTTATAACAAGATACTCCATATCACCATTATAATGAAAGTGCGGACACACATGACAATAACAATGCCTGGTGATCAAGATGTTTTAAACCTGCCGCTACAAGTGAGGCTTGTTTAGATATTGACTTCTCTTATATACACAATGGGGATGTACTTAGTCACTTTAGCAAACAATATGATGTAGGACACATGACTCTGAAATATAATAATCTGTCCGTTTGTTTGCAAATACAATGTCGACGAACATGGTCGTAAAAGTCATACATTTACAGATGGAAAAAACACCAAACAAACAACAGTGATCTACCGATGTCATGAAATTAAATTGCAATTTACAGCCAATAAACGCCGACAGAGAAAAAGAAATTCCGAATATCTTTGATCTTTTTGTATGTATCATCCAAGCAAAGCATCACCCCGTGAGTGTATTGTCTTATCGCCTGGCCATCACATAGATCATGTAAATAGAAACATGGACAAATGGGGTTAAACAGTATCTTTCATAAAACGTAGGGAGCCAATACTTGCATTCAATTAAGCCCAATGTGAGAAACTGTGCCACTGGTGAATTCGTCACTAATACAACCATTTCTTTTACGAGCAACAACAATTAATTTAAACATTTATTAAAACAGAGCAACGAAATAAGGGAGACTGTGTGATAGAAAGTGGATTTGAAATAGTTTAAAGATTCGGTCGTTGATATATACATCATATACATACAAAGCTACACATGTTTAAACTATTCCTTAAAATACAAGAAACCTATTACTGCAACCCGAACCTGTGTTCTGTAGTTGTTCTTAATAGTTCATAAAATTACAAATAAGCTACATTAGAGTTATGCGTACGTTATTATAATTCAGATTGGTTAATTTCAATATTTTTAATTATTATTTCATGATTCATTTTTAAAATTATTCAGTCTCATTATCTTTAAATTCAACTACATGGTAAGGATAACAAAATATCTCAACTTTCAACGTAACAACGCACGTGTTCCACAATCCATTGATCGAAACGTGTCCACGTGTGTATATCATGATTATTTATAGATCTTAAGTCCATGAAACAATACTGTCTAGCTTTGACAAACTCTAACAATGCATGCATAAAGAGAACACTAGATACCGGATATCTACTAGAACCTTCAGAGAACGCCACATTCAGATTTAGTACAATATACGGAGCATTCAAAAGTACAATATGAGATGTACTTCGAACAAATTACTTTTTAACGTGATTGCATGTTCTTAGACACTTCGATCCCTGTACGCGGGATTACGGATTTACTGTTAAAAAATCCGCGAAATCTCATTCCCATATGAAAAAAAAAGAAAGATTGAACATGTTACTGTCAAACTTAAAAGTACGAAACTTAATTTTGGATTAATTAGAATGAAAATTATAAGACTTAATCACAAAAAAAAACGTTGTTAACGCGTTCTGGTTAGTCGGGTTTAAACTTCATTATCACATACGCAATTAAATTGCCTTCTTGACATATTTGTTACAGATATCGAGTATCTGTACTCCGATAGAACTACATACTTTCTGCACCGTACGAAATATGGTAAATTATACAAATTCTAAATAGTCTTTACCAGAACAGAACAGAACAGATCTTCATTTATGACTTGTACATCAGTAAGTCGTCAAAATGGAAATTCAAGAATACAAATAGTACAAATAAGTGGTGCAATGGCAAATAGTGCATGTCGTTCAAAAAGAGTCTCTTTAGATTTTTTTTAAAATGTTATGTCCATGTATGCAATTCAATAAGACAAATTTAAGGTAATTTAATTGCAATACTATTTTTTATCGCAAAAAGTCACGCCACTTAAGTAAAAGCTCATATACGCTTTACTTACTTACTTTAATTCACATTTTTCTTTGCTCCCGAATCATAATATGAAACAACACACACAGCTGTCTACAAATTGTCACTTGGCACCATGAGTTTTCATTTTTTATAGGACATTTTAAAGGTTTTATCTTAAAGAACACATATTTCACGTCAGAACAATAATCATTGAGAAAGAAGAGACAAAATTGACATTTAATTACACACTAATGCAATATATTTTACCCAATTTGCTATATATGTAAAAAATAAATAAAATAGTTCCTTACAATAAGTTTAAACCGGCTTACTGTAAAATAATTATGGCTTAGTTTTGTAAGAAGTAATGCAAAAAGAATTGCCACATACGATCCTTAAATTGATTAAAATTAATAACTAAGTGACGTATATTTAAACATTAAATCTATTTAAAAATTTAAAAAGGTAAATGTGCAATTACAAATATAATCTGTAAATAATTGTTGATACATACAGGTTGATGTATTTTTAAAATTATAAATCGCGCGTAGGAAAAGTTCACCTGGTGTCTCCTTTAAAGTGTTTGTTTTTCCCTCCATTTCAAAAGCGCACCCAAATCACCGCGCCACTCAATCACATCCGGGCTTCCAGGAAAACCCCGGGACTGATTACAGAAACCTTGGCCTTGCTAACCTTTTAAGGAAGTCGCGTCATTTTGAAATAGTTAATCCTCTCGGATACCAGCAACGGAGTCTTTATCGGTTAAAGCGGTATTGTACGGCGGTAATTTAAGTTCATTGCGCAGGTGGTACAGGTGTACCTTGCTTATGAAATATTATATATGAAATGACACCATCTGTTTTGAAAGGAGACTGTATAAAATATATCCAGACATAAAAAACAATCGACATTTTATATATAAAAAAATACCTTAGAAGTAGAAAGTTAGTATTTTCATCATGTTAGTATCAGTGAAGGTCCAAACGTTAACTGGACGACTTTCATTAGTTTGTGGTGGGATACTCAAGTTGAGAAGAAATGTTAAGTTTACGACATTGATATTTTATTTTGCGGATATTTTATTTTATTGATATACACTCCTTTCATATAGCTTATTGTTCTTAAACCGCAGCGTTGGCTATTAATATTGTTTCATTGTTCATTCCTTATCATTATTAATTTCTCCCACCTGGTATGAGTCATGCATGTGCACGTGCCATAGTTTTGGCGCGAAATACATTGCGCTTAACCGGAAATACATGTATATGTTTGCCGCGTTTTTTTTTTTTTTAACCAAGGTTCTTTGGGTAATATTTTTGTGTTCTTTATTAAGTCATACTGAAAATGTTTAATTGCAGTATCATTTTTCAGAGATGAACATATGTCAAAAATCTAAACATTCAATGTGATTCAACCTTAATTTCTCTGAATATAACAGAGTTGGTCATTAAAATATTTAACAAACTTGAGAGACAAAAACACACACTTCTGATAAAAGCCATTTTTTTCCTAAAAATGGCACCAACGAATCATAACCGAAATTGAAAGAAATCTGTTGTTTTATTAATTTTCAATCGGGTTGACGATATGTTCGATAACATGACAAAACGCAATCATACGCAACTAAGCTATGAACTAAACAAATGCACATTTACCATCCGTATTTTCAAAAACGCCGTTGTAAACTAGAACTACACAAAAGAAGATGTTAAATACGGTAGGTGAGCTAATGGAGGTTTTAAGGACGTAATTAACGCCTGGCATGTCTGAAGCAGTACATGTGCGTCCTATTCATGCAAGCAAGTCATGGTTACATACATGTCACTTATGATAGTGCGACAGGTACTGCAGAGAAATCAATAGTGCAACATCAAATCACTGAACGGAACAAAAGTACCTATCTATTCATAGAGAAAGCAACACAAATGCCAGACTGAGCTCAGAATGTACAAATATATACTTGCGGAGTGTCACACTTGCTTACATTTGTCAATATCTGTTGCTGCGTTACGTGAAGTCTGGGTTTTATGTTTAACGTGAATGCAGTGGAAAATAGGTATCAATATATGTATTATCAAAATAAATTTTAGTATCCAACATAAATATATATTTTTATATAAAAAATCAACACAATTCAAAATCTACCTTACCAATCTCTACCCAGACCCCACAACAAATTATACTGCTATGTAAAGGCATTACAGCCACGAGGTTTTTAACAACTAAAAATACAACCACTTTTTTTGCCAAATATCATTATCACTACCACTTCCCCAACCGCTTCAATCGTTTTTGTTCAACCATACCTAGATAAGGTACATGTTCCAATACATTTCATACAAAAAAAGAAGCTGTGTAAATATACGTAAAAAACAAACAAACAACAACAACAACAACAACAACAACAACAACAACAACAACAACAACTAAACAACAAAGGGCAATGTATTTTGGTGCGATTATGTTATATAAATCTTTAAAATAATATCTTTTATCAGAAAATGTCACTTGATTTTGTCTAGTGATAATTGAATTTTAATCAATTAGTGTACTTATATAAAGACGCCAAAACTGCATTTAATATGTTGTTACCATGCATTTCTGTTTTGTTTTGGTTTAGTATATAGCGGGCATACTTGTGGTAGGGCACACATTCTGCAAAAGCATTCACATCCTACTAAGAATGATTTGATCAGGCAAATAAGCGTATTTTTAGTTTAGTGACCCCCGCGGTGCTGTCTGATCAGTATATACATTATTTGACTATATCAATACATCTATTTACATTTGCACTAATTATAACCAAAAACCTACAACTTAAACAACAATAAATAAAAACACCTCGAAATTCGTATTGGTCAATGTGGCAGAATAAGGCATAAACTAGAGACAACGACAGGTGGCAGACAAAGGGCGTGTGATGCCACAGACAAAAAGAAGTTTGAAAACGGAAGATAAATGACACAAAGGTAGGAACGTGTGCGAAACATGAGATACGAGTTATTGTGAAGTGGTCGGGAGCTTCCTCCCTCTCCATAACATGCACGTGACTAGTCTTAACTTAATCTTCCTGTAAGAAAATGCGCAGTTATGATAGACACTGAACATTAGGGCGTTATTGTGCAGAGAAGGATATAAAACATTATTTAGACTTATTGTAAACGAGTGTTTTGTTTCATAATGTTGCAATCTTAGTTTAGGCAGTGAAATAGTAGAGATGTATGTATAAATGAATCGTATTCATCCCTGAATATTATAGCGATTGCGTAATTTCTACAAGTTAACCACGCCAGACGTTTAATGCGGTTTTTAATTTTGAATGCATAAATACAAATGAATCAGAGAATACAGCGTTTAACATGGTAGTTCATTGTATTAATGGTCTAAATTTATCTGAAACACAACACTAACATACACTACATAGTACATGTAAAAACTTGTAAAAAATATGGGTTAACGTTAAAATTCTCTTTCAAAATCAATTTTAAAGTTATTATAATCCCTCGCCTAGTTTTTAGCAATGAACATAATTCTCAATTCACAATTTACTTACCTTTACAGAACTTCCTTCAATTACTGAATTTTACACTAAAAATACTTCACCCATGAAATTTACCTGCCACTCATTAAGTTTCCCTCCTATTAAAATGTTAGTAGATTTCACAATCTGTCACGTTACGATAATACCGGCATTCGTCCTTATGACCACAATAATCACGTGTTTCTATGAAAAACCACGCAGTAATAATGACTTAACAGACGATCACGGTAACCCGCAATATAAACACGTGGTCGTTCTGCGTCGCCATGTTAAATAACCGAACGGAGTTCACGCAATGCAACTCACAACCGTTGTATTTTTTATTCATATTCAAACAAGCCGCGTCGAAATCAATAGAGCACTTCCTGTCCCTATATACGCCGCTGTTTTATCATATGCTTCGTGTACGCTTCAATGGCCAGCCCGCTCTGTCAATATGTTTCACAGGTACAGTGACGTAATAGGGTTACCCACTGGTATAGCTCCAACACAATCAGGCGGCACTACAAAATATCCTTTATACCAAGTTCAACATACCCACCATACATTTAAAGTATTGCGTTACTGTCGAATCACATAGCGCATTTTTTAATGACTGAGGCATACATATGACACATATTACTGCAGGCTCATTTCATTAATATACCAGTTTTTTTTAGTTATAAACGGCTAAACAAGAAGTGAAAAACGTCGCAACCCTTTTTGATTCTTACAACCTTTATTCAACACACCCTTCTGAAGGACAGCGTGTTCACATATAATCTAGAGATCAAGGGGTAATATTTAATTTTTTCACTGTGATTTAACATTTTTTAAACAAAAAGTTAAAAACGTCAATTTGACAAATAAAGACTAAGTCACTTCAATGTCTATCTTTAACAATTTAAACTCAAATCATACAGTTTAAAATGTATTGATATTTGTTTATACTTTATATTTTAATGTTAAAGCGGTTTAGATAGATATTTCATGAAGAACATCAGCTTTGTTTACAAACAAATGACCAGTATTATCTTCTATGCTATAACCACTTGTCATATTTTAGGACATTACGCACATGAATGTAACATGATACGCGAACAAAATAAAATAAAACAAAATTCAATTAAGACGTAAAAAATTGCTAATATATTCACAACCATAATTTTTCGTAACTATCTCTTTACAGATGTACAAAGTATGATACCAAAATGATAAAAAATGGACGAAGCAATTATCGTCTGCTGTTGAAGTAGATGTGTTCTCCATGCGAACGACTCGTCACGATAGTTTGAACTAAATATATACCTTACGGCGCGACGGCCCGTTGACTCACCTCAGCACATAGAAACAAGCGAGGACTGGCTATTTATATCCAGCCAAAGGAAAATAAACAAAAATAAACTGAAACCATGATAAACCTTGGTGATTTTCTTTACTGAACATTCTAGAATATAGCGCCAATAAAAACTTAAGTTGAATTAAACATAAGCATTTACCTGAAAGCGGACATAAAAAGCACAATTTAAAATAGGAAGAAATACAATCTCATGTTTAAGCTATTATAATAGATGGAATAAGCCTTACAAGACTGGTAAATAATGTTATTCCTTTTCAATTAAATAGATGTTCAATGAATACTTTCCTGTTGTGCACATTAATGTTGGCCAGTTAACGATATATTAATTAAATAAGAATAAAATAAGATGATTAAAACACAGATATATCGGTGAAAAGGAAGATGTTTTATCTGCCATAAGAATCATCGACTCGTTTTGTTAAATTAACAAGAATACAATGTTTGAAGAGAAAAAAAAACTTGGAGATGCCGGGGATTGAACCCGGGGCCTCTCACATGCGAAGCGAGCGCTCTACCACTGAGCTACATCCCCACCACTAGCAAGAGGCAGTAAAGCTACATGAAATAGCAAATACAGCTGGAGTAATCTGGGTGCCGATTACACGGAGATCTATTTGGTCAAACTAGCTTGCCAGAATCAAGACGAGCACTTACCTTTTCGACTGATCTTAATTCAGTGTTGCTTGATTGTGATTTTGTTTTCCGCAATCTGTAGTTAGTATTCATTTTCGGCATCATCGACACTGTCAAAAATAGTCACTTGACTTCGGCGTTGCTCGTTAAATGAAGGGGAGGTTATAAGAAAGTTAAGCTTTTGACGTCGATTACGCAGCGTACAGCGTTTAGCGAAAAAACAACAACAACAAAACAACCCTTTAAAAGGAGTTGAGTTGTGAAAACACATACATTTAAGCTTAAAAATACCAAGCTTTTAGAGTAAATTTTGTCTGTCGACTTCTTTGGGTCCTTCTGCTGTGTATATATCTAGTATCTATCCCCCCACCAAAATGTTCTGGATCTGTCCCCGTTTCCTGTGCTATGGTAAAGCTAAGACTCCCACTTTTGTTGATTGTTATATTGCGAGGATTTGTGAGTCGATATTTCTGCAATATAAAACTTAATATTGTTCTGAATATCATCCAGTGCCATATCTGCGCTACAAACCTAACTCCACAAGGCAGTGTTTGTTTCATTTAAGCACGAAATCAGGCACCCTGATCATTTACAGCATCTTCAGCGCTCAGGCAAGTATCAATATTAAATACCTGCTTACTTTCGTGTATTTTTTTTCTTTCTTTTTTTATTGGTTACCGGTCACTTCGGTAAATTCATCTTATGTAAGGATGGGTCCGGTCGTTTCGGTAAATATGTAAACATATAGTATAATACCTGATTGAGACGGAGAATTGGCCCTATGTCCATGTGTTTAATCATTTATTCATTATTTATTGTCTCTTTGTGTCAGCTAGCAGAGATGCGCTATAACTAGAAAACTTAAATGAAATAATGTAACAAAATATAACTTTAAGCATCTAAATATACACCACCTAATTTTAAACATTACAGATACGTTTGATCATAATACATACATAAATATTCATATTTATTATATTTACGTCCTGAGTTTTTGGAGCAAAGAAATTGTGATGGGCCCCGGATGTTAGTATTTTCTAGTTGACACGCGTCTCTGCTAGCTAAAACAAAGAGACATTTAATAAATGATTAAATTGTCTGTCTCGGGCTGATGTGTGAAAATCTTTTCACACTTAGACATATCCAATTCTCCGTCTCAATCAGGTACTATATATACTATATGTTTACCTATTTACCAAAACGACCGGAGTAATCCTTATATAAGATGAATTTACCGAAGTGTTCATTTACCGAAGTGACCGGCACCCTTTTTATTTCTTAAAGCAAACTTGCAATCTGTAAAAATAAACCCATGAAACCTTCATTATAGGTTTAAACTACCGACAATAAATAATCTGCATTAGTTCTACATTAATAAACAAAAAATAAAGGGTCAGGTAATTCCATTTAGATATCTGAGGTGGCGAAAATATGTTTTGACATTAGTTGAAATATTTTAGCTTATTTTAAAATATAGAAATATTTCAAGATTTGTATAACATGCATGGACATAATTGGTAAATGCTTCTTGGTTTGCATTGATTTTGTTGTTTTTCTTCATACCAGTATAGCATATGTTGGCGCAGTTTGGTCACCTAAAGTAATAATGAATTGTTTAGTATCTGCATTACTTTCTTTATTTTTAAATGTAGCTTTATTAAAATTTTGCAACTTTCAAAACAAAGGCAAATTCATTTTGAAAATAATCTTAAATATCTATTATGCGCAGAGGACAGTTTTAAATTCAAGTTCGGCGAAGCATGGAGCTGGATTGTTCAAAGAAAGTTGATTGCTTTACAATGCAAGAAAAGATGACGGAGTCTTATTTTCGATGTGTTTTATGGGTGAAGTGATTTGAGCTGAAAATGCTTGTCATCTCATGATTTATTGAATTAAAATAAAAAATACGAAATATAACTAATTTTCATGACCACAATATAAAATGCTGTTGAAATAGTTTTCAATAAGTGAATTATGAACTAAAACTATGAAGACCCCATTTTTTGTGTGCAAAGTTTCCCAGACATTTTTAATCGTTGGTCGCCAACCCTATTAGTTGTATCAGACACCAATTTGTTGCTTGATACAGTTGAACTGCTACCACTAATGTCATCAGCTGGGTACCACTTGTCACTGCTTGATTCGCCCTTTTTAACCCAGGACAAGCTCAAAGTGGTGGGCGATAGTGTTGATCAGACACTACCCATTAGTGGACGGCTTCCAGCTACTGGCGTTCCTCCTGAGCCACAGCCAGCTGGAGCTCTTTTCAGCAGATTGTGAAGCCTTCTTGATGGCCAACTTTCTTGCCTGTCCCACGATGCCAACATCCTGGAACATCTTCCCCAATGATGGTGCGGGGAACCCTCGACATCCAACCTCGACTGGGTAGTTCCAAGCCTTCCATCCAGCCTGCCTACACTCCTGGATGAGGTCTTCATACTTGGCCTTCTTGCGCTCGTACGCTTGGGTACATCTTTCTTCCCAAGGCACCGTCAGCTCCACAATGACAATCTTTTTTGCCTTGGATGAGGACATCACTATGTCGGGACGGAGGGTGGTGTGGACAATGTCTGGAAATTGTAGTTGTTTCCCAATGTAGTATGCTGCAGGGTTGTCCTCCCTTGTTGCCTTCTATCCTTGCCCCTGCCTGGATAAAGTTGATGTGCCTGGGATTGACATGTACCCGCGCCTTCTTCTTCTGTCTCTCGAGGGTGTCAGCTATCTCCCGAAGTACCTGGTCGTGTCTCCATCGACATCTTCCCTTGGACAAAGCTTCTTTACACGACGACAGAATGTGGTCCAGAGTAGCTCTGCTTCCGCATAGCGCACACTCAGCAGCTTCCGCCAGCCCCCATCTCTGAAGGTTGGCAGGTGTTGGCAAGACATCATATACCGCCCTGATCAGGAATTGGAGTTGGAAAAACTGGTATTTCCAAATGTCTGTCCAGTTTAGTTTCCTTTCTGATGTCTGCCACTTTGTCCAGCTTCCCTGGTTCCCCATCTGAACGCCTTCACTTTCCTTGATTCTTCCTCCTCTCTCCTGATCTCACTCTGGACAAGCGCTCGGCGTTCGCCTGTAGTGGCATAGTTCCATAGTGGCCTGGTGTGGTTTCCAAGGTCCTGTCTGCCTGAGCAGCTTATCCCCACAATGTCCTGGTGTTTCAGTCTGCTCTCCGCCTTCTCCACAGCGCTGGATGCTGACCAGCGTCTACCCGTGCGAACCTCGATCCCTGCTCTACTGATGCTCATGTCGCTAGAATCTCTGAGGGTCAACACAAGCCTTGCCTTGCTGACTTTGTACTCCTTTACAATAGATGATAGAGGGAGCTGCAGCATACCAGTCTTGCTGTAGAGTCCAATGCTTGTCATGGATGGAGGGAGTCCAAACCATCGTCTCAGGTACCTGTTGACCATGGTCTCCAGGCCTTCAACAGTTGATGTTGGTACCTCATACAACGTTAGTGGCCATAGAAGACGAGGTAGAAGTCCATGTTGGAACAACTAGGCCTTAAACTTCCCTGGCAGGCCTGTTCCGTCAATCTTCTTTAGCCCATCCTGTAGCTGCTGCTTAGTGCGCTCAGTGTTGTTAGTGTCACTCAGCGTAGTGTCAAACCATTTCCCTAAGCATTTGAATGGGTTGTTGATCAGCGATGGAATTTCTTCACCCTGGACTCTAAGGGTCGTATTCGGCCAGACCTTGCCTTTCCTCAGGATCAATACCCGGGATTTTCTTGGCTTGAAGCTCATTCTGGCCCATGTGACATCTTCCAGAGCGTTCAGAATCCACCGTGCCTGTATGTGGGACTCAGTTGTGATTGTTAGGTCATCCATAAAACCCCTATTCGGTGGGAGTCTGATGTCTGACTTGGTTTTCGGTCCCCTGGTTTCCCGGTCTCCTGCCTTCTTGATCAGATTCATGGCGGCAATGAACAATATCACTGACACTGTGCAGCCAGTCACAATTCCCTTCTCTAGTTGTATCCAGGATGTTGTGAAGTTCCTGGTTGTTAAGCGCATGTTAATGTCACTGAAGTAGCTTCTAACAATGTTCTGAATGTGTTCAGGCACGTGGTGGTGTTTCAGAGCAAAGTCAATAAGCTGGTGCGGGACTGTCCCATACGCATTTGCCAGGTCAAGCCATACCACTGTCAGATCTTGTTTGTTGATCTTCGCCTCTCGTATCAACTGGCTGATTGCGCTGGTGTGTTCAATACAGCCAGAGAAACCTGGAATCCCTCCTTTCTGTGCTGATGTGTCTATGTACCCGTTGCTGGTCATGTATGTTGTAAGACGTCGGGCGAGCACTGACATGAATATCTTCCCTTCAGCGTTCAACAAGGATATCGTACGAAACTGTCCAACATCCTTGGAGTCTTCTTCTTTTGGTACGAAGATCCTTCAGCCCGTTGCCACTCCGTAGGAACTTCTCCTTTACGCCAGACTACTTTCAGCAGCTTCCACAACCGTCTCAGCAGCTTCGGGCATGACTTGTACACCTTGTAGGGTATTCTATTTGGGCCTGGTGCAGACTTGGACCTTGCTTTCTTCACAATGTCTTGTACCTCCTTGAGTGTTGGTTCTCCCTCAATGAACGCAACTTCAGGCATGGGTACGTCGGCTATCCGTTCGTGGCCTTCCATCTCGACGTGCCTTGACTAGTCAGAGAGGGTATTTCTCAGATGTTCCTCCACTTCCTCTCTAGAGCACAACAGCTGCCCTGTTCTCTTCTGCTTAAGTGTTTCCTTCACAAAACCATAGGGATTGGAGAGGAACCGAGCCCTTTTCCTGGTCTTCTCCCTTCTAGCTTTCCTTATTCTCTCTGCTTTTCTCAGCTCCTTGAGTCTACTTCTGAGGTGGTCTCTTAAACCTTGTAGACCAATCTTCTCCAGCTCTGATGCCTTGACATACTGTTTCCTTAAGTTACGGAGGTCTCTTCTGAGTCTCTCTATTTCAAGCTGCCGCCTGTTCTTCTTGCTTCCTTCAGCCTTCTTCACACCAGATATTCTCAATCCGAATCTTTCTTTACCGACTGTATAGATCAATCTGGTCATGCTCTCTAGCTTTCTCACCACTGTTCCTGCTGACACTTGTTCCAGGATCTTGTCTACATCTGTGTCAAAGTCTCTCCACTGTGTGTCATTCATGACTGGCCATTTGACGTGCTCTAGTCTGCTGCTATCTGGTTCTGCTCGACTGCTCTGGCTGCCAAGACCCGTCCCAGAAACTGGCGACTCGTCTGCCTGTTCTTGATCATCATCGTGAAGATCCTCAGCACTGTGGTGTTCATCCTGGCTGTGGTTCTCCTGTGTCTCACCAGACAAGCCATCAAGCAGGTCTGTGCACTGACTCTGTTCTCGATCAGGTCGAAAACCCATCCTCGACTGGTGGATCTTGAGGCCCTTAGCATTCTTGCACACCTTTCCGCAAACACACCGAGCTGTCTCTTGTAAGGCCTCGCCTGTCAAAGTCCGTTGTACTAGCCGTGTCGTTACCAAATTTTCCGTCTTAGTGGATCTTTCTTCCGCCCCCCACCCCCTCTCGGAAGACCCTGGGGGTATTCTTCTCTTGTGGTACTTGTAGCTGTAGTGTGGGTGAATCCTTGCGAACTCGTCATATTGGGTTGCCGGCCCTTGATGTCCCAATTCCAGTCTCTCCTGGATGTCCACTGGCTCTCCAGTTGTCAGCAGTCTATCCCCGGTTGCCATCCAGTCTTTCCTTGAAGTCACTGATTTCTCAGAAGTAACATGTTGCTTGATACAGTTGAACTGCTACCACTAATGTCATCAGCTGGGTACCACTTGTCACTGCTTGTTTCGCCCTTTTAAACCCAGGACAAGCTCAAAGTGGTGGGCGATAGTGTTGATCAGACACTACCCATTAGTGGACGGCTTCCAGCTACTGGCGTTCCTCCTGAGCCATAGCCAGCTGGAGCTCTTTTCAGCAGATTGTGAAGCCTTCTTGATGGCCAACTTTCTTGCCTGTCCCACGATGCCAACATCCTGGAACATCTTCCCCAATGATGGTGCGGGGAACCCTCGACATCCAACCTCGACTGGGTAGTTCCAAGCCTTCCATCCAGCCTGCCTACACTCCTGGATGAGGTCTTCATTTAAATCTAATTAGCCATACAATAAACGTTTTGAAAGACCGAGGCACATGTAAATTAAGACATGTACGTATACAAATACCAGCTATAGAGTAATTATATCTATAAACTGAAAATATGCAATTGCAAATACATAATTGTTACCTGAAAAGTTCCCGCCAAATGCAACAGATTGATTCGTTTGATAAGTCGAGCATAACACAGTACTCGTCATAATAAATATGAATATTAATAAAATATGTATTTCCTATCTGAGTCATGCTGCACAATTAGCTATTTTTAAACGAATAAAACCACGTGACCACTTTTGAAATCACCTTATATCTTCATTCGGGTAGTCCGTTCTGACATCGATATATCTTTTTAGCAGAAGTCATAGTGCGTATTTAAAGATTTTATCAGAAAGACCATTTAGAGCGACATTTTCACGATTTATTCTGTCTAACACTGACGTAGTGTTCAAAGTCGCCTAAATTTAGACTTAACAGTGAGTTAATGCAGGAATTATGCCCAAACTCCCCCAGAAAATGATACGGCTTTGGTAATTAAATTTGGAAGAGGTACACTGTTGGATACCACCTTTAATATTGCCACAAGATGGATGCAGAATGTTAAACAAATCCTATATCTAAGTCTTCCGGGATATACGGGGATATAAACTGGTAAACGCCTAAATCACATACGTAGGTAACATTTCGGTTCTTGTTCGCTGCACTTCTTATCATCATTATTATTACCTAAATACCAAGTTTACAGCGAATCTATTATTTTTAAGTTATTGTCCAGACAAGAAAAACAAAGAGAAGTAACAAAAAAAAACAAAAAACAAAAAAACTTCTGCACAGCAATCTACTCATCGTGTCGACGCCCAAATTATATATGGAGTCTATTTATTTTCATTTTCCTTATAATTATTTTTGGAATAATCACAATAACATGTTGTTTTTTTTTGTTTTGCCGAACTAAGTGAATTATTTTAAATAACTGAAATAGTTAACCGGACCTGGTAGCGCAATCGGTAGAGCGTCGGCTTCAGGTACGGGAGGCCCCGGGTTCGATCCCGGGCCGCGACATACCAAAGTCGTTAAAAATGGTAGTGGTATAGCTCCCTTGCTAACGCTCAAGCAAATATAAGGGTAGTTCCACGACTGGTTGGCCCGGTGTCAGGATAATATGACTGGGTATGGTATCATGCCAGGTGTTCACGGCATGCTATACACAGTGAAGGCAGCACTATATCTGCTTCAAGTGGACACCGTCTCCAGATAACTGAAATACTGTTGGTGGGACGATAAACCCAATAAACAATAAATAGTTAAGTTCCATAGTGAGAATATTTTATAAATGTCAACTTATTTGAAAACAAATTTACAAATCGCACTATTCTATTATAAAGATTTGCATGTGTATACCTAAGAATACTGAAATAATCTGGTATGAAATGTATTACTAGCATGCCTTTCCAGGACAACATAAAATACTATGATATTTTAAAGTGTTGTATGACGAACACGAAAAAATAATTAATCACATGATCAGTAATATTAGTGTTGTTTATACGATTGCCTGTAAACACAGCACCGATATCATTTCGTAGTATATTTATGTAGAAACAAGACTAAGTATTTAATATACCCACAGACGTGCCAATCATTGTCCGACTAGTCGATTTGTTGGTTTTTGTTTTTGAGGAACATTGCAGCGACCAATTATTATCACTATGGCAACGTCCATCATTTTGTTGGGGGAAGACTCCAGACAAATGTCGAGGTAGAACGACCGGCGCACCGCAGGTCAGTTGGAAGATCTTTCCAAATTAAGTCCTTCACCCTACGGGACTCGAACCCACGCGGTCAGAGGCTAAGCAGTCAGAGAAGTTACACATCGGCGACTCTAGATACCACTACGCCACGGGCGCCCCTCCGGTCGATTTGAAATGGTATTGTATCGGCAGTCGAAGATTGTAATAATAATAATAATAATAATAATAATAATAATAATAATAATAACAACAACAAGAACAACAACAACAACAATAATTATAATAATAATAAGAATAAAAACAACAACAATGACAACATTATGTAACTAAATGGATCTAGGTATCCATATCTACCTATATTCATTTATTTTTTTTTGGAAGAAGATTTAGAACATATAACCACAACAATAAGAAAGTTCAAAAATGAAATCACCGGATTTCAGTGTATAGCAAGTGTTGAATTATTTGGTCGTTGTGGGATTTTGGAAATACATTTTTGATGCCAGATCATTTTTAGTAAGTCCGGGTTCAAGCCATGAGACGTGACGAAATCTGGGCCATGGTATCGACAAGGATCGAGCCTTTGTCGATTGGAATGAAATCCAGGGAATGGTCGTAAGCTATAGCCTAGTTTCTTGATGCACAATGACACATAGACATCCTCTAGATGAAAAAGAGGAACATTGGCTGATATCTCATACACACGTCTCGCAACGTTCATACTTGTCACATAGCCTGTCCCCGAACAGAAACCGGGATAGAATTTGTCTGGGTAGCTGTTTTCTGAAGCGTACCATTTGGAATGTTTATTCCGAATAGGTCTTGCCACATGACTACATGCCCCAACAATGGAGTGTTGAATTATGTCAGTGGACTGTGTGCATATTTTTATTACATTAGGAACGTTAACAAACATGTCATCATCGGTTTTCATAACACACGCAGCTTGACTGCAAAATGTAGACGCCCATTTGTAAGCCATAATAGTTTTATACGTTAAGTTATTATAACTGTCAATAAAGCATTCTTTTAAAATATCACGATGAATGTAGTTTTCTTCTACAATTGCCTGCTCGGCTTTAGCATCCGCAACATATCCAAGTAGAAATGCATATCGAACTTGGGCGGTGTTGTCTTTGTAGGGTGACAGCCAAGTTGCCCGCACTGCGTCCCGTGCAGCACGGTGATGGTGGGTAGTGGTAATCATTATCAGGAGCGTCACTTCATTCGATCGTCGTCCATCCACCCGTGTATCACAAATCTGCTTATTATTAATGATGTAATTAAAGTTGTGCAAAAAGCAAGTCTGGCAACTGTCTTTCCTTTCAATGGTTGAGTTCGATGTAGCCACACTTTTAATGACACTTGTTGAAACATTCGTCCTTCTTTTCTCTGGACGTAATACAAGTTCACCCACCAACTGGGTCTTATTAACTGTTCGGCTATTGTTAGCAAGTTTGGAGCTGCTGCCGAGTAGATTTAAGACTACCAGGACTGAAAGGCCAAGAAACATAATCCAGAGGCTGCGATGAGAACCTGTACAGCAGCGCCTGTCTTTGGTAACAGGGCTCCTCAGGACGTGTTCCGACCGGGAGGCCATGGCAGATTCCGAACTAGATTCTTCTGAAATAGAACACAACATAAAATTAAAAGAAAACATGTATATTGACAACGTTATATGTTCGTCCGATCTATTAATGGTCGACTATAGGTCAAGATAACGTGACTGTGTTTGATATTGGTTTAAACGTCAAAGTATTTCTATTTCATAGATTCAGAAAGAGAATGAGTGATGGATCTATGTTTAGCCAAACGTCAAAATAGCTCCCAATATTATCTATGTTACGCCGCTTACAACTCCTATCTCACATAGCTGATCTATGTTATGCCGCATACAGCCACCGCCCTATCTAGCTACATGGGGAGCTACGTCATGCCGCATACAAATGTTTATCATACAGACGATCAATGGTACGCCGCATAAAGCTACCGCCCTATCTAGCTACACGGGGCTCTATGTCATGCCGCTACCGCCGTATATGTTTACCCTTGAGGGATATTCAGTATATTCTTGAGGTATCAACATACATAGCACTCGGAGTTTTGATACGCCAAAACCATGCATCCGCTTTAAAAGTGATGAATCTCTTCCACAAAAGAGCTCTTCATCATGAGCGAATTGACCACATGATTAACAACAATGTTAACCGCATAAAAAGGAATGCTTACTGCCATCGGATAACTTCATATTATGCACAGTCATTACATTGCAAGCTCACGGAAATTTCCTTGACGATTAAATGGGACTATTTAAAATATCAAAGATGATAATGTGCTGCTGCTGCTGCTGCTGATAATTATAAGGACTAGGAGGGGAGTGGAGGGGTGTGCATTTTAAGAGTCGTTGCGCCGATTTTAGACACATGTGCATACTTTACTTTGATCTGTAGCCAACTTTTGGCAATTTTTAACAAAGCCGTTGCATGTCCAGTGCGCTAGAAATATATCGAAAACAAATTTAACTTAATATAGTCCAGTGCGCTAGAAATATATCGAAAACAAATTTAACTTAATATAAAAGTAAGCTGAGCCTAAATGAGGTCACGAACTTGTTGACCACTTACAGTAAATTTCAAACCACATCTTACATCGAACGAAGAGATTCTATGTTCCAAGTGTTACGACCGGTGTCGTTATTTACGATTTATTAATAAAATGGCACGTTTTACTAAACGACGAAATGGTGTAACAGAACGAACAAGTCAGCATCAAACTAGTACAATAATTTTTTATTTTAATAAAAAAATAAATCTATGGCGTCATAAAACAATAACAAATAAATCAGACACGATTTGAGAATGCAAAATAAATGTTGACTTACAGTTTATCCCTTTAAGGGGTGTCCCTTTAATAGTCTAATCCTACGTTGAATAATCCTGAAGAGTTGTCGGTAGAACGTCCTCGTAGATAGGCACAGTTGAAATAATCCAAAGATAGAGCTATATACGAATGAATTAGTATAATTACAAACCCAACACTTTAATATTTTTTATATCACTGTAGAATTTAATAAGCCAAGGTAAGTTAAAACACAGAAAGGTTCAATATAGAAGCTGCAAGTATTTCCAAACTATATGTCCAAACTTCCTTAAATCGGCTGACAGGCCCTTATATAGACCCAAAGATGTTCTAGAACGCAGAGGTCTCCAGAACATTCACGAAACCCAGTTAAAATAAGCACATGGATTTTCTAGCAGATCCTTTTCTTTCGAGCTGTTACCACAGGGGGCTGACGAAGCGTCACAGGTTGTGGTTCTCATCGAAGTCATTTAGTTGTTGCTGAACCGATATTCTAATCAGTGTTTCTATTTAATTTTACATTTATTTATATATTATTTTTTTTATATTTTACGTAATACAGTCGTTTACTGATCATGTACGAGAAACACAATTGCCATTTTAAACCGCCATTTCGTTTACATGTTTCCTTGGCGAGAGGTGAGGATACGATTATGAGTTTGTTTTAAAGAGTAGCCTTTTACGAGGAATAAAGTAAACATTAAAATCCAAAAGTGATAAAGTGGTGTCAAATAACACACAAAAGACCTAATAAAAAATAAGGCAAAAACACCTGAACGAAATCTATATATTTATTTATCCACATGGTGAAGACAAAAATATGCAAGTGTTAAGACTAGGGATGTTAACGGATATTCGAATATCAAGTCGCTATTCGAATAGAGATTTTGGGATTCGAATATTTTATAATTTTTATTTCATTTTTGTTAAGTTCGAAGGAAAATTGAAAAGACATTTCTTTAGTTTATCGTAATGTCTCCCGGCGACTTAAGACGCTAGCGATGTGTGATCGCGCTCGCTCTAAGACAGAGGGGGTGGGTCATGTCTCCTGATAGCCATCTGGTTAACAGCATGAAATCACCTTACCGCGCACAGCTCCTTCTCTGCCCCCTCTCCCACTTAGACCCAGTCAGGTCACCCACATCACCATACAGCTGTGGAAACCGTTGCCAAAGTACAATAAACACACATGTCAGTTCAATGCTGCGGCAATTAGCTACAGCAATTACGTAACACTGACTCTACCCAGCTTCGGTCGGGATAGTGTGTAATAAATACATTATATAAGGCTATACTTATTGATAACAGTCCACCAGAACTTCTTTATTTTTGGAAAGCACAACTAGATCACTGTCAAACAAACTTTAACTGCAATCACTTTTTTGTTTTTGTCACTCTACTTCATACTTGTTATTTTGTTTCTATACAATACCGCGACATCTGTTATTTTTTGTCACCGCGATTTTCTGTTCTTTGTTTTTGCTTCGTTCTCTCCGAATAACAAAAATGTAAATCAACATACTTTTTAATTAGCATAGCATTTAATTTTAAAACGACGATTTCTTCTTTTTGAAATACAAACGGCAATATTATCGATCCGCCATTAGGGTCCGTTTATACAGAGCGCGAACGCGACCGCGAACGCGGTATTTCGTCCTGGAATAGTTTAGTTATTTGTAGAAGAACCGTTCAAATAGAGTGCGAACGCGAACAATTTTTTGTTCGCGCGAACGACCGCCTTGATTGCCCACAGAGCGAATTTTTTAGAAGGTCGCGCGGCTTTTTTTGCTATTTTCCAATCAGCAAGTATTTTCCTGGCATCGTTTCCACAAATAGAAATGTCAGTTTCATGACAGTTTCCATAAATAACTTGACACTTTTTATAAGTCAACATTGCTTCAAAATGGACATATCAGAAGTCATAATTATTGAAGTAGAAAAAAATAACTCTCCAAATTCATGTCGTATTTGTAAAAGCTCATGCACGGAAACACGCCTCTTTCTTTTCCTACGTTTTGTGTACAAGTACAACACTACAAGTTCCTCCGTGTCTGACTCCATGATTCTAAATGATCAAATTTTTAGCTCTTAAAACGGAAAAAACGAGTCGCCTCGAAAACCGTCGACGGTATTCCGGGTGCGGGTTCGTGCTCTATTTGAATGGCAAAACTGCTAAAAAGTCGCGTTCGTGTTGGACGCGTTCGCGCTGTGTATAAACGGACCAGACGGGGTGTTTCTTTACTTGGTCAGCGGTAATTTGCAAGAAAAATACTGTCAGTGAATAATGCCAGTAAATGTGTAAACAATGTCATTGTTACTTAACAATTATTATTATTATTGAAACTCTTATAAAAACTTTACAGTAACCCATTAATGTTAATATGACCTGCAAAGTCCCGTATAATATATACATTATCAATAAGTCACCTTAACGTTAGGTATCTTTTTGTTACGTGTTGTACTTCGTGTAATAACCTTTACAATTTAAAGGCATTTCGCGTAATTAACTACTTATTTGTATTAACATATTAAAAGGGCTACTTAAGCTCCTTTTAATGTTAACATATCGATTAAATAAAACCATTTTATAATTTTATTATATGAAACTGTAGAACACAATATGCAAAATAGCTGACAATTTTAATATTTTACTCTACTAACCGCAAACAATGTATAACAACAAACAGTCAATTATGTTTTGTGAACTAATCTTACAAAATACATTAATAATTAAAGGAGGCATTTTCAAAGGGACAAAATGCGGGTGATACTAGATCGGCTGTAAGACAATTAGGCAAAACTGTATATATACAGCCAACTCTTGTTATCTCAAATTTCAAGGGACCGTAGAAAAAAGTTTGAAATATCCGAAGTTTGAGTTATCCGAATTTAAGGATAGTTTGTGTTAATCTTAAAAATCTTACCTGCTACACGATGACTGGTAATGACTGAAATTCCTTGTTATATCTGCCACTGTAAACTAAGTTTCTGCAAGTTTGTGTGGTTTTGCATGTTTAAAGTGTTATTAGATTTTTTACAATGATGATAAAAATCACTAACGCGACCTCTCATTTTATTTACAAGTTGGGAAGGCCGTGTCAACAAGTTCTCAAAAACTGTTACAACAACAAGTACAAACTGAAACACTTTAATCAGCGTTAATTGATTAACGAAATTGTTGTTCATTAAATCAGCTAATTAAATAATAATCGATTAACCTCTTCTCTAAATTACGTGACATCCTGAATGCCGACAATTGGCGATAAAACTCGCGCCCAAATCTTCGCGAGTTTCACGGTAGGTGTGAAAATCACTATTGTTGCCGTTTTGCATCTTATAGCAATTTGAAGTTTGAGACAGACCAACTGATTTCAACAGTTTTATACCTTTGGGGACAAAGAATTTAGTTTGATATATCCGATAATTTGACACATCCGAATATGAGTTAAGCGGAGTCGAACTATATAGAAACTATAGGGAAAAAACGGGACCGTAGAAAACAGCTTGACATAGCCGGAAATTTGAGATAACCGATTTTGAGATAACGAGAGTTGACTGTATATATATGTATATAAACTGCCCAAGACGGGATGGGATGGGATTAGCCGGCATTTTTTGCCGATACTGCACAGCGACATTTCTATCATTTTAGCACAGGGGCACTTATGAGGTGCCCAGGGATTGAACCCGGCCGGTTTATTTTACTGACTACAACGAGTCAGGCGTAATGCTGTCCCCTTAGCCCCGAGCGTTAGGAGGGAAGCCACTACTACTAACTTTAAAGTCTTTGGTTTGACCTGGCCGGGGTTCGAACCCACGACCTCCCGATCTGCAAGCTGACGCTCTACCACCTGAGCTATTGCGGCCGGTCTGCCAAAGATGTCATATATATATATATATATATATACACACATATATTTTATTTGGGTAATGTGACCTGCCGGCAAACAGACGCCATTCTGGTGAAGTTCCTACACATTGTTCGTTTACTATGAATAACCACACACACACACACACACACGCACGCACGCACGCACGCACGCTCGCACGCACGCACACACACAGTTTTTTCATTTGGGTAATATGACCTACCAGCAAACATTTTTTAAGTCACAAAGATTTGGGCACAAGTTCTCGTCATATTTGAAATAGACTGCTTTAATATAATAAATATCATGGTAAACGACAACATTAACCTTGATCAAACATTCTATTTTAGCATTAAAGGATATTTTTAAATGACAACAAAAAGACAAATAGCAAATTATGTGTATTTCCAATTCTAAAGGATTCTACATGTAGTGTGATGAACAGTATGTATATATTTACAACTTGTAATAATAAATGTGATCAATTGTGAACATGACCCAGTTTTTCATCCAGATGAAAATAGGCAAATAGTGGAGCTCCAGATCGGCTAGCTCCATGCTGGGACATTGAGATTATATATAGATCAGAAACCTAGTTTAAAATTCTTTGCCTGGAAACCGCGAACTGAGCAGCCTCAGGCAAGTAGTGGAGCTCCAGATCGGCCAGCTCCATGCTGGGACATTGAGATTAAATATAGCTCAGAAATCCAGTTCAAAATTCTTTGCCTAGAAACCTCCAATTGAGCAGCCTCAGGCAAGTAGTGGAGCTCCAGATCGGCCAGCTCCATGCTGGGAAATGTCCGATCAAGATATTCAGTATTTACTATTGGGTTTCTATCCGTATGTCTTGGAACTTTTAGAAGTAGAACCAAGATGAACAAAGAAGCAGTGATTATAGTTATTAAAGGTGGAATTTGACAGTTTATCTTTATCAAATGCATGTAACAATATATTATGTCTGTTTTGGGGAATCAAGGCATGATTTCTACACAACCTAACATTGCAGTCTAAGTAAAAACGATTTTAAACACTGACCCAATTGTAAGACACTACAAATCATGAAAAATGTCTTTAAATTTCGACTATTTCAATAGTCTATATATAATTACAATAGGAATTTCTGCATAAAATAGGTATCAATGTTATAGCGAATTACCCAGATTATGGTATAATGTGGTCTCAAAAATAAGTGGTCACGTGGTTTTCTTAGTTTAAATATAGCTAACTGTGCAGCGTGGCTGGGATAGGACATTAGGATGAGTGGAATGTTTTTTCAGTTCCAATTAGATGTAGGAAATCAATAAACAGAATTGCGTGGGATCCTTTTATGTAACAAATAATTTATTTGGATGTTTACGAGAAAGAAAAAATAGTGAGCAAATTGTCGATTACCATCTTTAATATGTTTGATTGCATACACTAAATTTTGATGCCAGCAATAAGCATTTCATGGTGTACTTTCGTATAGGATGTTTTGGCAGCAGAAAGAGTGACAAAATATTTTATAATTCTGGCTACCATTTCATCTAGTTTCAACAATGAATTAGCATTATTAATCTCTTAGCCTGCTAGACACATATTGGTAGAGCCTAGGAAAATGTGAGCATCAGTGGGAAAGATCTCAAAGCTTGCACCATCTGGCATTAAAGTGTACTAAATGTATTTCATCTGGCTTATAAATACATGCAAACAAAACAAGCCATACTCGCAGGGAAACAATGACACATGTTTGTTTTGTTTTTGAAATACACTGCAGCTACCAATTTTGATCATTATAGCAATGTGCAGCTTTTTTGGTGGAGGAAGACCCCAGACACATGTCTGGGTAGAACCACCGGCGCACCCCAAGTCAGCTGAAAGACCTTCCCACATCTTACGCCCCGAACGGGACTCGAACCCACGCGGTGAGAGGATAAGCACTCAGAGGAGTTACAAATCGATGACACTACCACTACGCCACGGGCGCTACACTTACAAAAGGTGTGGATTCTAATTGGACAGCTCCCAGCAGAAACTGCCTGATATAGAACTACACTATCTGCCTTAGCTTATCAATATGTGTTAAGCTGGGAGATAGAGATACATCTGCTGACAAGAAATAAATTCCCTGAGACAACAAATGAAATAACAAAAATAAATTGTCACTTTACAATGTAAATAATGACATATCTTCAATAAATATTATAAAAAAAAATCACATATACCTATTAAAAAAGTCACATAATAATATTAATTTGACAAATTCCATGTTAAATCATGTGACAAGAAATTTTTTATCCAAATTTACTTGCATGATAATTGTACCCAATGTCACATTCACCTTTACCCAATGTCACATTCGGCTTTACCCAATGTCACATTCACCTTTACCCAATGTCACATTCGGCTTTACCCAATGTCACATTCACCTTCACCCAATGTAATATTCGACTTTACCCAATGTCACATTCTGCTTTACCCAATGTCACATTCGGCTTTACCCAATGTCACATTCGGCTTTACCCAATGTCACATTCTGCTTTACCCAATGTCACATTCACCTTTACCCAATGTCACATTCGGCTTTACCCAATGTCACATTCACCTTCACCCAATGTAATATTCGACTTTACCCAATGTCACATTCTGCTTTACCCAATGTCACATTCGGCTTTACCCAATGTCACATTCGGGTTTCTAGAAAATTAATTAAATAACCACGTATGTTACAATGTTATCACATTACAGAGCAGGTGTCACTAAATAAAATTATTTGACCCTCATATTGAAGAACAGAGAACTGGCATACAATGAGTACAATGGTGTATGGGTCACCAGTCGTCAGATTCTGCGAACATCTTGCCATCATCTGGAACAAAGGACACATACATTAATTATGCAAGTTTATATAATTAAGGCAAGAAACGTGGTCAAGAGTAAACAAATCCAATAACAACCTAGGTCTTCATGCAAGCTGGCTATATCCAAAGTTTCAGCAAGATTGGTTTATCCAAACTGAAGTTCTATACCGGAAACTGTTTTTCTATTTTAAGTAACAGTGACCTTGACCATGACCCGACTGGCCGCTAATGAAATCCTTAGCTAAGTTTGCAAATAAACTACCTACAAACAAAATTTCAAAAATAAAAATATCTCTATTTTAACACAAATTATTAATTGGAAACATTTTTCTATTTTTAGTAACAGTGACCTTGACCAGACTGTCCCTAAAGCCAATCCTAATCTAGGTTTTCATGCAAGCTTGCTATATCTAAAGTTTCAGCAAGATTTGTTTATCCAAACTGAAGTTATTAACCAGAAACCATCTGTTTGATGCCGCCCACCTGCATGCCTCCAGCCCGCCCTAGCCCAATCTAACAACCAGGATTTTTATTGGTTAATAATCTTTGTCATGATTTAGTATTTAGCTCATGATCAATCCTTTCTAATACAAAGCTGTTTTTTTAATATTCTGAGATGTAAACTGTTTAGCAAAGGTTTCCTCAACTTACCAGCTTATACTTTCCCTGACACTTTAAATAATCTCCAACTGAATCGTGAATTACGTGTCCTACTACTAACCATCTCTGTAAACCATACATCAAGCGCTAAAGTCAAACACCAATGGCCATAATATATCATCATGATACAAAAATTTGACTTTCTATTTAATTCAACGCTGGTGTGTTTTTAAAACTCATACTCAATATTTCACTAGTTTAAAGATAATTTCTGTTTAATTGTTAAAAGCACTAAGTTGTTACTGAGGTAGTTAACAATTACATTTCAGTTTTTCTGAAAAATGCTGAAGACAAAACAATAAATTTAGCTAGCACCAGGATACACCTTGGCTAAGCATACTCAATATTTCACTAGTTTAAAGATAATTTCTGTTTAATTGTTTAAAGCTCTAAGTTGTAACTGTTGAAGTTAACAATTACATTTCAGCTTTTTTTTGAAAAATGCTGAAGACAAAACGATGAATTTAGCTAGCACCAGGACACACCTTGGCTTCATTTTTAACAACCAATGAAAGATCATAAGAAGAATTGTCTTGTCTTATTTTTTGCTTATAATCTACATTTATATTCACAATAAATCTTAATGTATACAGTATCAGATACTTGACCATGACCTTAAAATACATACTTTAAAACAGACTTTTATCATCGGAAATCTTACAATTCTAAGCTCATGGTATTCTGAACGGGTATACATTCAATTTTAATTGATCTTTTTGTCTTTTGTTTTCTCATTTTTTACATTTGTCAAGATAAATCAATTTCAAAACATATGGGACAAAAAAACAAACATATTTAGTACTTGGGCATAGTTAAAATAGCATTAATGCAATTATGAGAATTCACAAACCATTTTTTTAAGTGAGCATACATGTGAACTTTTTCTGAGGCCAAAGTGGGAGATTTTCACTTGCAAAGTGAGAGATCTGTTATTTTTTACATAAACAAAGAAGGATGTTATCTATTTTCACGTAGCGAGATTTCTGAAATTGTGTGAAACACCCCTCATTTTCAAATAATTTTGAACCTTAAAAGAGGGAGTCTCTCTCCAGAAGTGGGAGAGTTCACATGTATGGGTGAGTATTAAACTAAACATCTATAGACACAAGTAGACAAATACAAGCACCTAAAAGAAAAATATTTTTATTTCCTAAATATTATTAGGCCGTTGGAACTCAAAATACATTCATAAAAACTAATAACAAAATAGAATTGTGTCTTTAAATGTTTAGTTATGTCATGATAAAGCAACATCACTTTTCAAGAAAAATGTTATGATACAAATATTTTGGTACTCATGAAATTATTATAAACTAAAACATATCTGGAAAAATATGACACTGACTACATGTACTGTGTAGAAGTTTTACATCTATTTAAGGTGAAATAAAATTGGCATTAAATGCTCAATTGCCCGAGACCAATCAAAACCACGAAATAAATACAAAGTAAATCAAGTGGAAAAGAAATACACTTTCAAAATTTTGTTGTACAATATGTATACTATTTATGTAAAAGGCACTGTGTACTCATGCTTGTTTACAAACCTACGTTTTGGGGAAGTCAACCATATATGCTAATGAGCTGCAAGCCAAAATGTTAACGTGATTTTGATGTGTTTTGTGAATGCAGTGCAAGTAAAGAAAACAACATGTTGGGGAAGATGCACTACATACAGGTATACAGGCACACATGGGAAGAAAACATAGCCAAACTTAACATGCACAGTAAAATAGTGTTTATATAACAGAAAATACAATTACACAATACACTTGGTTGCATTAAATTCAGAGTGAATAAAATAATCAAACAGGGCAAGACATGCAAAAAAACAAAAAAAACAAAACAAGATTTTGGGTAATGATTCTATATTTTATATTATAAATTAACAAAACCTTCATAAGGATAAAATTATATTATGTGAATACAATAAAAATATATTATGTTAACCAAAATTAAGACGATAATATTATATGTAAAAAAAAGACAGTTTTTTGTAAGTATTCAATGGGGAAAAATAAGTAAATAACTTTATTTTTTACCCTTACAGTTGATAGCATAATTACGCATACATAAGGAGGCAAACTAAAGCAAATAAAATTAATGTAACTTTATAATGTATATGGAAATACAAAAGAAGGCAACAAGATGACCAATGTTGTGGATTAAATTGTCACTTTCTTTGTTCTAAATTAAATCACATCATTAATGGTTGTCAAATTGTGTATTTTGTTTGTTTTAGTACCGTTTTCATTAATTCAGTTTTCTTATAACCATCATAAAAGAAGCTGAACAGCATTAATCTATAACAGTGTGAGAGTACCTGATGATGAAGTTAAAGGTGCCAACCCACCTACAATCCAATGGTTATCTATAACAGTGTGAGTGTACCTGACAATGAAGTTAAAGGTGCCACCCCACCTACAACCCAATGGTTATCTATAACAGTGTGAGTGTACCTGACAATGAAGTTAAAGGTGTCACCCCACCTACAACCCAATGGTTATCTATAACAGTGTGAGAGTACCTGACAATGAAGTTAAAGGTGCCACCCCACCTACAACCCAGTGGTTATCTATAACAGTATGAGAGTACCTGACAATGAAGTTAAAGGTGTCACCCTACCTACAATCCAATGGTTATCTATAACAGTGTGAGTGTACCTGACAATGAAGTTAAAGGTGCCACCCCACCTACAACCCAGTGGTTATCTATAACAGTGTGAGAGTACGTTACAATGAAGTTAAAGGTGCCACCCCACCTACAACCCAGTGGTTATCTATAACAGTGTGAGAATACCTGACAATGAAGTTAAAGGTGTCACCCCACCTACAACCTAATGGTTATCTATAACAGTGTGAGTGTACCTTACAATGAAGTTAAAGGTGCCACCCCACCTACAACCCAGTGGTTATCTATAACAGTGTGAGTGTACCTTACAATGAAGTTAAAGGTGCCACCCCACCTACAACCCAATGGTTATCTATAACAGTGTGAGAGTACCTTACAATGAAGTTAAAGGTGTCACCCCACCTACAACCCAATGGTTATCTATAACAGTGTGAGAGTACCTTACAATGAAGTTAAAGGTGTCACCCCACCTACAACCCAATGGTTATCTATAACAGTGTGAGAGTACCTGATAATGAAGTTAAAGGTGCCACCCCACCTACAACCCAGTGGTTATCTATAACAGTGTAAGAGTACCTGACAATGAAGTTAAAGGTGCCACCCCACCTACAATCCAATGGTTATCTATAACAGTGTGAGAGTACCTGACAATGAAGTTAAAGGTGTCACCCCACCTACAACCCAGTGGTTATCTATAACAGTGTGAGTGTACCTGACAATGAAGTTAAAGGTGCCACCCCACCTACAACCCAGTGGTTATCTATAACAGTGTGAGAATACCTGACAATGAAGTTAAAGGTGCCACCCTACCTACAACCCAATGGTTATCTATAACAGTGTGAGAGTACCTTACAATGAAGTTAAAGGTGTCACCCCCACCTATAATCCAATGGTTATTTATAACAGTGTGAGAGTACCTGACAATGAAGTTAAAGGTGCCACCCCACCTACAACCCAGTGGTTATCTATAACAGTGTGAGAGTACCTGACAATGAAGTTAAAGGTGCCACCCTACCTACAACCCAATGGTTATCTATAACAGTGTGAGAGTACCTTACAATGAAGTTAAAGGTGTCACCCCACCTACAACCCAGTGGTTATCTATAACAGTGTGAGTGTACCTGACAATGAAGTTAAAGGTGCCACCCCACCTACAACCCAGTGGTTATCTATAACAGTGTGAGAGTACCTGACAATGAAGTTAAAGGTGCCACCCCACCTACAACCCAGTGGTTATCTATAACAGTGTGAGAATACCTGACAATGAAGTTAAAGGTGCCACCCCACCTACAACCCAGTGGTTATCTATAACAGTGTGAGTGTACCTGACAATGAAGTTAAAGGTGCCACCCCACCTACAACACAGTGGTTATCTATAACAGTGTGAGAGTACCTGACAATGAAGTTAAAGGTGCCACCCCACCTATAATCCAATGGTTATCTATAACAGTGTGAGAGTACCTGACAATGAAGTTAAAGGTGTCACCCAACCTACAACCCAGTGGTTATCTATAACAGTGTACCTGACAATGAAGTTAAAGGTGTCACCCCACCTACAACCCAGTGGTTATCTATAACAGTGTGAGAGTACCTGACAATGAAGTTAAAGGTGCCACCCCACCTACAACCCAGTGGTTATCTATAACAGTGTGAGTGTACCTGACAATGAAGTTAAAGGTGCCACCCCACCTACAACCCAGTGGTTATCTATAACAGTGTGAGTGTACCTGACAATGAAGTTAAAGGTGCCACCCCACCTACAACACAGTGGTTATCTATAACAGTGTGAGAGTACCTGACAATGAAGTTAAAGGTGCCACCCCACCTATAATCCAATGGTTATCTATAACAGTGTGAGAGTACCTGATAATGAAGTTAAAAACGCCACACCACCTACAACCTAGTGGTTATCTATAACGGTGTGAGAGTACCTGACAATGAAGTTAAAGGTGTCACCCCACCTATAATCCAATGGTTATTTATAACAGTGTGAGAGTACCTGATAATGAAGTTAAAAACGCCACACCACCTACAACCTAGTGGTTATCTATAACGGTGTGAGAGTACCTGATAATGAAGTTAAAAACGCCACAACACCTACAACCCAATGTTTATCTATAACAGTGTGAGAATACCTGACAATGAAGTTAAAGGTGCCACTCCACCTACAATCCAATGGTTATCTATAACAGTGTGAGAATACCTGACAATGAAGTTAAAGGTGCCACCCCAACTATAACCCAACAGTTATCTATAACAGTGTGAGAGTACCTGACAATGAAGTTAAAGGTGCCACTCCACCTATAACTCAATGGTTATCTATAACAGTGTGAGAGTACCTGACAATGAAGTTAAAGGTGCCACCCCACCTACAATCCAATGGTAATCTATAACAGTGTGAGAATACCTGACAATGAAGTTAAAGGTGCCACTCCACCTACAATCCAATGGTAATCTATAACAGTGTGAGAATACCTGACAATGAAGTTAAAGGTGCCACCCCAACTATAACCCAACAGTTATCTATAACAGTGTGAGAGTACCTGACAATGAAGTTAAAGGTGCCACTCCACCTACACCCCAATGGTTATCTATAACAGTGTGAGAATACCTGACAATGAAGTTAAAGGTGCGACCCAACCTACAACCCAGTGGTTATCTATAACAGTGTGAGAGTACCTTACAATGAAGTTAAAGGTGTCACCCCACCTACAACCCAGTGGTTATCTATAACAGTGTGAGAATACCTGACAATGAAGTTAAAGGTGCGACCCAACCTACAACCCAGTGGTTATCTATAACAGTGTAAGAGTACCTGACAATGAAGTTAAAGGTGTCACCCCACCTACAACCCAGTGGTTATCTATAACAGTGTGAGAATACCTGACAATGAAGTTAAAGGTGTCACCCCACCTACAACCCAGTGGTTATCTATAACAGTGTGAGAGTACCTGACAATGAAGTTAAAGGTGTCACCCCACCTACACACCAGTGGTTATCTATAACAGTGTGAGAGTACCTAACAATGAAGTTAAAGGTGTCACCCCACCTACAACCTAATGGTTATCTATAACAGTGTGAGTGTACCTGACAAGGAAGTTAAAGGTGCCACTCCACCTACAACCTAATGGTTATCTATAACAGTGTGAGAGTACCTGACAATGAAGTTAAAGGTGCCACCCCACCTATAATCCAATGGTTATTTATAACACTGTGAGAGTACCTGATAATGAAGTTAAAAGCGCCACACCACCTACAACCCAGTGGTTATCTATAACAGTGTGAGAGTACCTTATATTGAAGTTAAAGGTGTCACCCCACCTACAACCCAGTGGTTATCTATAACAGTGTGAGAATACCTGACAATGAAGTTAAAGGTGCCACCCAACCTACAACCCAGTGGTTATCTATAACAGTGTGAGAGTACCTTATATTGAAGTTAAAGGTGTCACCCCACCTACAACCCAGTGGTTATCTATAACAGTGTGAGAATACCTGACAATGAAGTTAAAGGTGCCACCCCACCTATAATCCAATGGTTATTTATAACACTGTGAGAGTACCTGATAATGAAGTTAAAAGCGCCACACCACCTACAACCCAGTGGTTATCTATAACAGTGTGAGAGTACCTTATATTGAAGTTAAAGGTGTCACCCCACCTACAACCCAGTGGTTATCTATAACAGTGTGAGAATACCTGACAATGAAGTTAAAGGTGCCACCCCACCTATAATCCAATGGTTATTTATAACACTGTGAGAGTACCTGATAATGAAGTTAAAGGTGCCACTCCACCTACAACCCAGTGGTTATCTATAACAGTGTGAGTGTACCTGACAATGAAGTTAAAGGTGCCATCCCACCTACAACCTAGTGGTTATCTATAACAGTGTGAGAATACCTGATAATGAAGTTAAAAGCGCCACCCCACCTACAACCCAATGGTTATCTATAACAGTGTGAGAGTACCTGACAATGAAGTTAAAGGTGCCACCCCACCTACAACCCAATGGTTATCTATAACAGTGTGAGAGTACCTGACAATGAAGTTAAAGGTGCCACCCCACCTACAACCCAATGGTTATCTATAACAGTGTGAGAGTACCTGACAATGAAGTTAAAGGTGCCACCCCACCTACAACCCAGTGGTTATCTATAACAGTGTGAGAGTACCTGACAATGAAGTTAAAGGTGCCACCCCACCTACAACCCAATGGTTATCTATAACAGTGTGAGAGTACCTTATAATGAAGTTAAAGGTGCCACCCCACCTACAACCCAATGGTTATCTATGACAGTGTGAGAGTACCTGACAATGAAGTTAAAGGTGCCACCCCACCTACAACCCAGTGGTTATCTATAACAGTGTGAGAGTACCTGACAATAAAGTTAAAGGTGCCACCCCACCTACAACCCAGTGGTTATCTATAACAGTGTGAGAGTACCTGACAATGAAGTTAAAGGTGCCACCCCACCTACAACCCAATGGTTATCTATAACAGTGTGAGAGTACCTGACAATGAAGTTAAAGGTGCCACCCCACCTACAACCCAGTGGTTATCTATAACAGTGTGAGAGTACCTGACAATGAAGTTAAAGGTGCCACCCCACCTACAACCCAGTGGTTATCTATAACAGTGTGAGAGTACCTGACAATGAAGTTAAAGGTGCCATCCCACCTACAACCCAGTGGTTATCTATAACAGTGTGAGAATACCTGACAATGAAGTTAAAGGTGCCACCCCACCTACAACCCAGTGGTTATCTATAACAGTGTGAGAATACCTGACGATGAAGTTAAAGGTGCCACCCCACCTACAACCCAGTGGTTATCTATAACAGTGTGAGAGTACCTGACAATGAAGTTAAAGGTGCCACCCCACCTACAACCCAGTGGTTATCTATAACAGTGTGAGAATACCTGATGATGAAGTTAAAGGTGCCACCCCACCTATAATCCAATGGTTATTTATAACAGTGTGAGAGTACCTGACAATGAAGTTAAAGGTGCCACCCTACCTACAACCCAATGGTTATCTATAACAGTGTGAGTGTACCTGACAATGAAGTTAAAGGTGCCACCCCACCTACAACCCAGTGGTTATCTATAACAGTGTGAGAATACCTGACAATGAAGTTAAAGGTACCACCCTACCTACAACCCAATGGTTATCTATAACAGTGTGAGAGTACCTGATAATGAAGTTAAAGGTGCCACCCCACCTACAACCCAGTGGTTATCTATAACAGTGTGAGAGTACCTGACAATGAAGTTAAAGGTGCCACCCCACCAACAACCCAGTGGTTATCTATAACAGTGTGAGTGTACCTGACAATGAAGTTAAAAGCGCCACACCACCTACAACCCAGTGGTTATCTATAACAGTGTGAGAGTACCTTATATTGAAGTTAAAGGTGCCACCCCATCTACAATCCAATGGTTTAGATAATCTATAACAGTGTGAGAGTACCTTACGAAGAAGTTAAGGGCGGGAACTCATCGTCCTTTATCACAAAGCTCTTCTTGCGGGCTGTGACAGCTGGTGGCCTTTTCAGGATGACTAGACATCACAAACATGATATCGTAATTAACCCTTACCATGCTTTGTATTTTCATGACCAATGCTTTATTTTTTTGTTATTTTTTAAACCATTTGATGCACAGGTAAACATGTCTATGGCTTGACACCTGGCAGCAAATAGTGTAGATCCTGATCAATCAGGGTGAATTGACTGGTCTAAATCTGAACTATCTGCCTAAGCCTGATTATTTTGTGGCTAGCAGGCCAAGAATTTACCATCTACACCCAAATGTCATACACCATCAGGCCTACTGGCTAATTATTTCCCAATCACAGTGTTTTATCAGCATGAATGTCAAACAGAGGAAAGCAAACAACTAAATGTAGTTGTAACATATGGTAGTGTTTTTAATACAAATATCTGATGACTGTGTATTGTGATTTCAGATTTGATTTTATTATAAAAAAAAGTCAAGATTTGATTTTATTATAAAAAAAAGTAAATAGTTTTTGCAGTGAAATGTATACAAGAAATACATATACATGCATACCCATAACTAGACACCTATTTCTTTCTATAATTTTAAATAATAAAACACTTTCTAACCACCATCATCAAGGGGTTTCTGTATACCATTTATACATCCACGTACAGCCATATTTCATGTTTTATCAGACCCAACAACAAGCATTCTGCAGTTTTAAACGATGACGTCTTATAGTATTTTTGCTGTTATCAGGCAAGAAAATGTGCATTGTCTGGTTTTAATCAAACCATTCATAATTTCGAAACTATGCAAACATAAAGGTCAAGAGGTAGAGAAGTACCTTTATCAACGTTTTCAAGGGTTATTATTTTGAACAAGTCAATTTTTTAAACAGAAAAAGAAAAAAAACAGTATAATATTAAGTTCAGAAAAGAACTGAAGATAATATGCTGAACATTTTTACACCCATCCTTGACCAGATTTGATGCCTTTTAAACAGATGAAATAACCTGCTCTTTTAACTCAGTGGCTGCGGTAGTGTCACTGAGAGCTGGTAGCAGTGAGTTTATCTGGGGTTATCATGGCATAGCAACTTAGTGAAGAGCACCCTGGAGTGGCGCTGACCACAGTCTTATCTGGAGACCTTGAACTGAAACCATCCTATAGGCATGACCAGGAAGTTGGGACACAGCTACTGTGACCCACATTGTTCATAGCCGACTGGTGACATCACAGGTAGATTGAAGTGAATGCAGGTAAATCAGAGTCATATTGTAGGTTAACCGACTCACAGGTAAATTAATCTAATGATTGGATGTTTCGGGGGCAGGATACATGTAACTGAAACCAATGACAGGTAAGGATTGTTAATAAAAGATAAATAATAGAAGAATATGAGAAGACCCTATAACAATGGCCATATAAATTAAAGTTTGAATTACCACTAGACAAAGGCACACACACTACTAAATGTAAAAGTGGGATGAGACACAACTACTGCCTTGGAATAGTCAGTCTGCGAAAGAGACCAATAGAAGAGCCTAAACCTGGTAAAAACTGATGACAATTGGTTACTGACAGAACTGCTGGTGGAAAAATGTGGGTCAATGGCAGGTAAATAGAATCAATGTCAGGTACTTGGTGCCAATGACTGGTCAAGTGAACCAATACCAGGTATACAGGATCAATGACAGGTAAATGGAACCATTGCCTGGTTAATTAGACTAATGCCAGGTACATAGCATCAATGTCAGGTACTTGGTGCCAATGACTGGTCAAGTGAACCAATACCAGGTATACAGGATCAATGACAGGTAAATGGAACCAATGCCTGGTTAATTAGACTAATGCCAGGTACTTGGTGCCAATGACTGGTCAAGTGAACCAATACCAGGTATACAGGATCAATGACAGGTAAATGGAACCATTGCCTGGTTAATTAGACTAATGCCAGGTAAATAGAATCAATGTCAGGTACTTGGTGCCAATGACTGGTCAAGTGAACCAATACCAGGTATACAGGATCAATGACAGGTAAATGGAACCATTGCCTGGTTAATTAGACTAATGCCAGGTAAATAGAATCAATGTCAGATACTTGGTGCCAATGACTGGTCAAGTGAACCAATACCAGGTATACAGGATCAATGACAGGTAAATGGAACCATTGCCTGGTTAATTAGACTAATGCCAGGTACATAGAATCAATGTCAGATACTTGGTGCCAATGACTGGTCAAGTGAACCAATACCAGGTATACAGGATCAATGATAGGTAAATGGAACCATTGCCTGGTTAATTAGACTAATGCCAGGTAAATAGAATCAATGTCAGATACTTGGTGCCAATGACTGGTCAAGTGAACCAATACCAGGTATACAGGATCAATGACAGGTAAATGGAACCATTGCCTGGTTAATTAGACTAATGCCAGGTACATAGAATCAATGTCAGGTACTTGGTGCCAATGACTGGTCAAGTGAACCAATACCAGGTATACAGGATCAATGACAGGTAAATGGAACCATTGCCTGGTTAATTAGACTAATGCCAGGTACATAGAATCAATGTCAGATACTTGGTGCCAATGACTGGTCAAGTGAACCAATACCAGGTATACAGGATCAATGACAGGTAAATGGAACCATTGCCTGGTTAATTAGACTAATGCCAGGTAAATAGAATCAATGTCAGATACTTGGTGCCAATGACTGGTCAAGTGAACCAATACCAGGTATACAGGATCAATGACAGGTAAATGGAACCATTGCCCGGTTAATTAGACTAATGCCAGGTAAATAGAATCAATGTCAGATACTTGGTGCCAATGACTGGTCAAGTGAACCAATACCAGGTATACAGGATCAAGGACAGGTAAATGGAACCATTGCCTGGTTAATTAGACTAATGCCAGGTACATAGAATCAATGTCAGATACTTGGTGCCAATGACTGGTCAAGTAAACCAATACCAGGTATACAGGATCAATGACAGGTAAATGGAACCATTGCCTGGTTAATTAGACTAATGCCAGGTACGTAGAATCAATGTCAGATACTTGGTGCCAATGACTGGTCAAGTGAACCAATACCAGGTATACAGGATCAATGACAGGTAAATGGAACCATTGCCTGGTTAATTAGACTAATGCCAGGTACATAGAATCAATGTCAGATACTTGGTGCCAATGACTGGTCAAGTGAACCAATACCAGGTATACAGGATCAATGACAGGTAAATGGAACCATTGCCTGGTTAATTAGACTAATGCCAGGTACATAGAATCAATGTCAGGTATTTGGGGCCAATTGCAAGTAAAATAACCCCAAATGACTGGTCAAATGAACTAATGCCAGTTACATAGGACCAGTGACAGGTTAATGTAATTATTGCCTTGTTAATAAGACTAATCCAGGTACAAAGGATCAATGACAGGTAAATGGAACTAATGCCAAGTAAATGGGATTAATGCAAGGTAAATGAGTATAATGCCAGGTAAATGAGTCTTATGACAGTTAAATGAAACTAATGATTGGTTAGATGTAATGCCATGTTAAAAGAACAAATGATTTGTAAATTAAATATTGAACGGTAAATGTATTTTATCACATGCAAATAAAACATATGACAGGTCAAGGTAACCACTGACGGTAAATGATATTAAGGAGACTTTCACAGGTAAACTGGACTATGGGTAAATGATTTTCTTCAGGCAAAATAAAAAAAATGCATGCTATATACCGGTACACCTATATATGTAGTATGTAAAAAAAGTCTTCTGTTCTTCCCAGTTAATTGGACCATCAATTTTCTAAAGAAATATGGTACTAACTCACCTATCTTCTTCCCAGAGTTGTGGTGGTGTTGGCTCCTTCTGGCTCCCCTGCCTGCCCCAGGAAAGTTTCCATCAACTGACTTTGACTTTTGACCACTGTCACTCAGATGGTTTTCACTTGGTGAATGATCCATCTCATTTGTTCCATCTGGGTGCTTCTCAGGGGTTGAGTTTGGGGTGATACGAGATTCGAACACAGGTGCTCTGGATGGAACAAAGCAACAGGGGTGAAAGATATGTCAGAATGTTTTATATCTAAAATTATGTCAGGATGTTTTATAACTCAAGATAAGCCAGGTTGTTTTATAACTTTTATTACTTGCAAGTCAAATTGCCATTTCACCTTTTCTTTAATTAGATGTTCTTGGAATCATTCATGCTTCAGACAGATGTTTTTACAGTGACTGCAGTGAATTTACACGTCAGAAGATACTACAGTTCATCCAGTCCCATTTTTTTCAAGATGAGGTCAACAGTCTTTAAATTACCCATACAAGCAAGAACATTATGTTCAGCTGTAATTTTTTTTTTTCATTTACACAGCAGGAAAAATGCTTAAAAAATTATGCTTGTATATGTTCATAGTTTTGTACTGGCTAAGAAAACCCTTATAGAACCAACCATAAGATATGCAAGAACCTATGGTTTGTGAATTTTCAACAAATTAGATGTATATTCTTTTCAGTGAAAGTTTGTTCCTTTGTTGGGTTTATCGTCTCACCAACAGTATTTCAGTTATCTGGAGACAGGGTCCACTTGAAGCAGATATATTACTGCCTTCACTGTGTATAGCATGCCGTGGACACCTGGCATGATACCACACCCAGTCACATTATCCAGACACTGGGCTAACCAGTTGTGGAACTACCCTTATATTTGCTTGAGCATTAGCAAGTGAGCTATACCACTACCATTTTTAATGACTTTGGTATGTCACGGCCCGGGATCAAACCCAGGGCCTCCCATACCTGGAGCTGATGCTCTACTGATTGTGCTACCATGTCCAGTTTTCAGTGAAAAACTTAGAGTTTGTTTACCAAGGACATGTATGGCCAGCTGTCATCATTATTTTAATATAGAAGTAGACATCACCTTGTGAGAATCTTATGGTATCATTACAAACACATCCAGTAGACAGCTGTCAGAGTCAACATGTTGATGGACTTGGTTACCCAGGCTACCCTATTTACATACAGCAGGGTTGTCACTAGAAATATTTTGAGCAGGCTCAATTAACTTTTGAGGAGGCTAGGCTAGGCGAGCACTGAAGGTGCGAAGCATTGCTAGGGGGGGTCTGGGGCATGCTCTTGACTGATTTTCATTTTTTTCTTTAAATTTGAGGCGGCCCGATTTTCATTTGAGGCGGTCAAATCGGCCGCCAGCCGCCTCCTAATGACAACCCTGATACAGGTGTTTTACTTCTGTTGATGTATACAACCGACAATATTATCACTTCACCACAAAACTATACTATGTAAATAGTGACAATAGTAACATTTAGTTCATTCTGCCATGTATATACCCTAAACTGGTTGCTCAATTAATGTAAGTATATAAATCTTGTATAAGTGCTGTTATTCACATTGTGTTTGTTGGGTTTATCGTCCCATCATCACGTTGTGTGGACATTTAAACAAATAAAAAACCTAGGCATTAAATGGACAAGAATACATGAACAGTTAACACAATATTATTTTATCAGTAAATGTTCTTTATTCAAGGGAAACAATTTGCTTGTCAACTTCTTTTCAAATTGGTATCTCACATTGCCATATCATAAAATAACTATTTTTGTACTTAATCTGCATGTAATTTGCATAATTAAGAAGCTTGCAAAGAAAGTAAGAAAGATCTGGTTTAATGGACTTTATCAAATCATGAAAATCCAGGAAGACCGTATTCTGTTCTAAATACCTACTGTACCAATGCTGGTGTGCATATAAGCTATACATGAATTTCTTAGTAACCAGTATATTTTTTTCACATAACGTAATTTCTTTTTTTTCTTAACCACTGTCAAACAAAAAAATGAATGGACCATGAATAAATGTTATAGCTTTGTAGTAGTATAGATGGTCTTTTATAGAGGGTTTTTTCTGAGACGCCTTAATGTGGAAGGCTAAAATACAACTCACTCCGCATTTAAAGTCTTGGCTCTCTTTGTCTCTGTGACATTTGAATCTTCAGGGGAGTGAGATCGTTTTGGTGCCGCATGGGTCTCAGGTGGGTGGGGTACAGAGAAAGCAGATTGGCTTCCTGAATGGTTTATTGACTGGTTTGCAGACATTGCCCAGCTGGAGTGTTGCTTGTGGTCTTTGTAGGTCATGATTCGATACACTGAACCCTTCTTACACAGAGTCTTCATCACTGCAAGAAATTTTTTGTCTATAAACAAACACATAACAAAAAAAAATAGAGTTCGAAGACCCTTAACTCAAATATAGCAACCCTTGATTGAAATGAGGAATGGCAAGCTTTCATGGGGTTTCAAACTACTTAACTCTGTCATGCAAGCTTAGTGAACGAAATTTCAGTTAAACTGTTACAATAAAATGGGTCAGCAGTTTTTTTTGATACATGTAAGCACATTTAGATTTTGTTACCTAAAAAAAAATCTGCAAGAAAAACATTCCCATACATAAACAATGTCATCATACATTAAGCTGACAGTAGAACACTTCATACAGCCACACAGAGGCACTTCTGAAAAATTTAAAATCAAATTCCAGCACGATGAAAAAACAAATCTGAATCAATGTATCTACAGAGGTGAGAAAAAAACATGAGGCTTCATGGCAACTTTACAACAATCACTGACAAGCTTATTGAGATGGGATGTGGGGGAACAATGATTTCTTATCAATAGCTGACATTCAAACAAAACATGTTTGAGGTGCAGCATTCAGCCATGGCAGTGTGACAACTATTGCCTGTAATCAGCATAAATGGGTCCCCAAGCACATATCTGTCAGGACCTCAGATGGGAAATGTATCACATTTCTGTAGTTACGCCTGGATCATAACATATGCAAGCTTTTTTTATTCAAATGATGGAATGAAATGAAGGAAGAAGTGTTAAACTACAATACTGTTCTTTTTTATTATTATAATTTCTTTAATTAACTTGATTTTATCAAGTCTACAGTGTCAACATTTTATTACAATTTGAAGCATATGCAAAAAAAGGCCAATCATCAGGGAATGGAGCAATTTGATTGGTTGCTGCAACAGGGCCATTATGAAAAAAAACACCTGGGATCGAAATTAAGTTTTAATTAGCAGAATTAGCTAACATCACTACAACACTAATTTCCCTCATTCAGGTATCAGTCTTTTGAAAGATTCTGTTTAAAAAGCTATACCAGCATTGAATATTTCAATTTGAATGATGTAAGTCATGTAGTTAATAAAATTGTTATTAAATGGGTCAATTCACCTGACCATTTGACCTGATTATTTTGCAGAACTAGTAATGTTACGACAGTGGTCTGCATAACAACTGAATTATTATCAAATCCCTAAATTAAATAAACTATATTGTTTTTTTGTTGCAATTAACATTGTTTGAAGAATTTCTCAATTATATAAAAGGGATTTTTTTTAAAGCTGTGTTTAGATTGTTTATTACATAACATAAATTTTCTAACAAATAGCCATATAATTGTATCCTTAGCACCAGTCTTAATGGACCTTGAAAACATACAACTGCATATAAATTTTATTCTTGACTATAGTCCAATCTACAACAAAAACCTTCTGTACATGTCAAAGTGTTTACACCCCATGTAAATTGAGAACATTATTCCAGTGCAGAATACAACGTTCTGTGTCAGTGATTTTCTGTAATCTGCTGCCTAGTCACATGGCTCTACAAAACAGACGTACGCATGATTGATGCTTCCCTGTCATTATTACACATGGCGAGTACATTGTGTTAGTTCAGTGTTGTTGCAGTTGTAATTATAATTAAGCAAGCAAGATTGATGTAAATCTGAGCAGTATATGAAAGAAGATACATAAGTATTGCATCAAAAAATTAAAATAACATGTATAAGCTGCAAGTGCAATAAGTTCATGATCTAACTGGATTGAGGAAAAAAAAACAATGCATCTTCTTTTGCTAAGTCAATCAAAGGGAAGACAACTCCTAATTATTTGTTTTTTGGGTTTATTGTTCCGCCAACAGTACTTCAGTTATCTGGAGACAATGTCCACTTGAAGTAGATATAGTACTCCCCTTACTGTGCATAGCATGCCATGAACACCTGACATTGTACCACACCCAGTCACATTATTCTGACACCGGGCCAACCAGTCGTAAAACTACCCTTATGTTTGCATGAACTTTAGCAAGGGAGCTATACCATTACCATTTTTAATGACTTTGGTATGTTGCAGCCCGGGATAATATATAACTATAAATGTAATAAACATGTTTTAGTTATTTTACCTGGTACTGATGGAAATGTTTGAATAAAATTAGCTATCATGACATCATTATTCAAGCATTTGATTACTGTTAGCATTATGCATTAGCATATATTTATCACATAACATACCACGCCAGCGTGAGGTAGCACTCATGCATTATTTTAGGTAACACACTAGTTAGTTATCATAGTGTGGCGTAATTAAGTATGTGTAGTGTATATGCCATTACCTGATCACTTTGTTGTCGCGGTTGCATTTTGTTGGACATTTTAATTTAAATTAATAAAAATATAACATTTTTAGTAATATTCTAAATGAATCTGTTCCCTTTGTATGGAAAATGGTCGAGTAAAGAGTGGAACTATTTTTCTCCCAAACCGAATTACATATGTCAAGGCTGGTAGTTAATACTATAAAAAGATGATGCATTGTAAATAAAAAAACAGCTGCTGTTTTGATTATTTGATAAATAGAATTTAATATTTGTGTTCATTAGATAATGAAAATATTAAACTCGTTGTCTAAAATTATATTAAACTCGGCAGAGCTCGTTTCGTATCATTACATCCAACTCGTTTAATATTTTCAGTATCTAATGAACACTGATATCAGATCCTCTATTTACAGAATGTGTTTGTCTCCTCGTCAATCTGGAATGATATTAAGATCCAGACATTGTTATAATAAGATAGACACATCACAATATATTACAGGTATACTAGTTAATTATTCTTTATATTGTTAATATTTTGTAAATTTTTTATTTTCAGTTGCATTTATTTTATATTGTTGTGTGATAATATGTATTTTTGTGTGTGTTTTATTTTCATGATAACCCTTTTATGAAGGCTGCAAGTTAGATTAGATAGTGCAAACATGTTTTGCCAGATTTCACACAGGATGAAATAAGAATTTTGTTTTTATTTTATTTTCTTTCTTGTTAATATGTGGTTTTTTTTTTTGGTTTTTTTTTTTTTCATGATAACCTTTCTAAGAAGGCCATATGTTAGATAGGATACTAAGAACATGTTTTGTATTGCTTAATGTGCTACCTTCTCTAAATACACACATGTGAACTTTTTATGAGGCCAACATGGAAAATTTGATATTTTCATATAAACAAAGAAGAAAGTTATCTGTTTCCAAAGTAGGAAGATTTCTGAAATTGTGTTTAACACCACGCGTTTTAAAATAATTTTGAACCTTAAAAGTGGAAGTCTCTCTCCAAAAGTGGGAGAGTTCCCATGCATGTAAATAAAGCTATTATTATTATTATTATTATAGTTTGTATGGCAGTATATTAAACAAAAGGAGAAAGAAACACAAAGAAAACAAATGTATTGTTAATTGTCAGCATGTAAAAGTGTTATTAGTAGAGTGAACAAATATGGGCTGCTTTATTTGGTGAATTGATTTTACAGACAGGCTGTCAAATTACATGTAAAACACATATAACAGCTAGTGATTGTTTTCTGCACTATAACCCATTTATTATATACTTTCTTGTTCCTAAGTTTTTAAAAAAATCAATCAAAAAATAAATTATTGTTGCAATAACAAAATACTGATATGAAAAAACAATATTAATTCCATTTCATTAATGATGGCATTACACTGCCGCATCACAATTTGAAATAATCTTACTATAATTTAGCTAAAATCTTGTAACAAATCTATAAATGGAGGTCTTTTTCTATCAATTTTTTTAAGGAGTGCTTAGTGTCATGTGCATATTCCACTTTGTCAATCATGTCTATTTTATAAAAAAAATTATGCTATTTTAATCAAGCATTAATTACTTGTTAACACCATCTATCTTTATTTTAGAATAATATATGTCATATTTCATCAAAAACAAACAAGCAAACAACAACAGACAATGCATGTTTTACATTTGATTTATTTGAAGACAAAAATGAAGTTGACATATGTGTCACTGGTGCTAAAATTGGAACAGAAATGCCAGATTTGAGACAGGATGAAATAAGAAATAGGAACACGACAATGTGACATATAAACCTTTGTATTCGATCATAAAATATGTGCTGCATTCATCACAGAATTGTCGTAAACATACAAGAGTTTATTGATAAAAAACAGGACACATCATTCTTGTTTATACCATTATGATTGTGAAGTGTCTTCAGTTGAATGTAACAATGAGTGAATTGTGTAATAAAATAGCAAGTGAGACCTACAATGGGTCTTCTCTGTTTGAGTTACATACTTATGCTTAATGGAACAGAACAGAACACAGCCAGGTGGTTGGCAGTAGAATACACGTCCCCTTATGTTTGTCCATACAAATAGTGCACATTATTAAATAAAATTATTTCAGTAGTTTACGTCGGAGTCATTATATTGTCTCAGCCTGACGAAGTCTAAATAAAGAGAGTTAAACAGAAAACAGGTGGTTTCCAGGGGCTGTTTCTTTAAACATAATGGAGCATAAATTTATTAGCAGTCCTATGTTAAATAGTCTCTCCTCCTAAATTTGCATATGCTTTTTAGGTTCAATTCTGTCCTAGTTTTTTTGTTTAAACACAATAACTTAGTAATTTTAAGCCCATAATAAGATGTAATGGCAACCAGATCTGCAACTAGAACAGGATTGATCTGGAGTTGATCAGTTTCTGGCAGTATCAAATCAACAATGGTACAACAACGGCTTACCCATTTTTTCTGTATTTAGCAAACATATTGCAAAACTTGCTTTTTCTTTTCCGAATAAAAATGTAATGCTCACGCTTAATTAAAATGCTAACTTTTAGGAACATAAATCAATTCGTAAAATGAAAATCAAATAAGTGGTAAGCTGATTCAAACCATATTCAAATATTTTATACATCTTTGCATCAGTGTGGTAGGCCACACAATGATTTGTCACTTGACGAGAAACATTGTGACAATAGCTGCATTTGCTTTATGACATACCGCTATCCTAATATTTCACAAAAGGATTGGTTTATTTCAGACCAGGGAATAATTGTAGCACTTAAAAGTGTTGTTAATTAATTTGAATAAATATTAAAATACATTATCCTTTGGCCATTATACTGAATTAAGTTTAGTAATGGAAGCTCCGATATTGTATTACAAAACAGCATAAGCATGAAACTGTGAGAAAATGTGATGTCTGCCATGTTCCTTTTTAAAGTTAGCAAATATGTCATTAAAACAGTTCACTGTCAATAAAGCACTTTTAAGCCTGAAGACTTATTGAAAAATTAATTGTGTTGCCTTTGCAACTTGGGCATCATTTTAAATATACAAAGAGATGAAGAATTTTGATAAGAGGAAAATTGCTCAAGTGTACAAGCAATTTAAGGATTTAGATTACCTGCAATTAGTGGACAGCTGATCAAAGCTCAGACTTTATCCAATAATAAATACCTGGGCTCATTTACGACTTATTACTGGCTTGTAAAATGAGCATCACTTGTAAACCTGATGTCGTTAGGAGCCACTTAGCCAAATAAAGTTATTAATGCGCAACTGACCATTAAAGCACTTTGATTGACGGAATTAATACTCATAAGTAAAGCATGTTAAAATTTAAGCAGTACCACATAAGTTGAGGGATGTCGCAGAAGGCATTAAGAAAACAACAAGAACAAAAACATGTCGGAAAATCGTTGATAAAAAAACCCAAAACTTTACAATGTCAAAAATCAAGCTCTTGCATAAAAAAATTAAATTGATGAAATAAAAAGATGGTTTGATCAGTGTAAACTCATGATGTTTAACCATTTTTGTAAAATTTATACAAATATTCAAGCAGACTTTAAAATTCTGAAAAAGATTACCCTACCAGAAAATCACTTATGTAACAGTGTTAAATGGAAAAAAATAGATTAAATATGCAGACGAATGAGCAAAACTGACTGTATGTTTGTTAATACAGTGATCTAATTGTGTAATCTGAAAATAATACTGAGTTCTGATTGACTGCTATGAAACAGTATGCATAAATGTATGTTTTTAAGTAACAACATGATCAAAAAGGAGACTGGTCAAAGCTAAGTAGTTGTCTCATTACGTAATGGACAACCGATTACTTAAACAATAAACTGACATGTGATTATTGTCAGCTGACAATCCATACCACATCTACATGAGTAAAGTTTTTGTTTTTTGGGTTTATTGTCCCACCAACAGTATTTCAGTTATCTGGAGATGGTGTCCACTTGAAGCAGATATAGTGCTGCCTTCACTGTGTATAGCATGCCGTGAACACCTGTCATGATACCACACCCAGTCACATTATTCTGACACCGGGCCAACCAGTCATGGAACTACCCTTAAATTTTCTTGAGCGTTAGCAAGGAAGCTATACCACTACCATTTGTAACGACTTTGGTATGTCGTGGCTTGGGATCGAACACGGGGCCTCTCGTACCTGGAGGCGAAGCTATACTGATTGCACTATCATGTCTGGTATGAGTAAAGTGTCTCTATCGAGATGGAAGAAGGGTGCAGGGGCTGTGGGCTGTGACATAAAGCCTGCCATCCCACATTGTCTGCTGACTATGTTTCAGGTATTAGGGGACATTACAATTAACTACAGATAGATTTGTTAGTTAGGAATTCAAAGTTATAAAAATGAATAGAAATATTACAAATTCAAATCTCCTTATCTCTATTCATATACCTTTATGATATTTGTATATTAGAATATTGTTTTACATTCCTAGTGTGATCTGATGAGAATTTATGTATAAACAGTTAAAAATATTTATTTTTTCTCTCTCTCTTTACCCCTAACCAACAGAGAAATGAAAAGGTACTCCATATCACAGACTACAAAACAACAAACTTTTAAAAATAATGCAGTACGTTGTCAGAAACGTAGGGGAAAGCCTGCCATTCTCAGTGTAAACCAATTTCGCAATTTATTTAAAGAGCCACATAATTTAAAGTTTGTGCTTTCAATTACTGAATTATCCCACAATTTTGTCAGCAAAGCAGATATTTGGTGACTGATCAAGCTTCATTATCATAGAAAATGAAAATACTGTAATTTTTATTCACTAATATCAGTCTTCGACAAAACCCAGTGGACTGTGACCCAAGTACACCAAAATCTCTGTCGGCCCATTAAATTTTTTAAGTTATATGGACTGAAGGTCCACCAGAATTTTCTGCCGCATTATTTTCAAAATTCTGAATTATTATGGAAACAAATATACTTAACTAAAGTAAACAATGCTATACAGCCTTTAACTGAACCCAACCATTCGTAACACCTTGGTTAGCGTACCAACCTTTAATATCAAAATTCCAAAATCATACTGGTCCATTGAAATTTGGTCCGGTCCAGTAGATATTGCCAGCTTGGTGGACAGAAGGTCCAGTGTTTTCAAACTTCTTTCTTTCTTGAAGACTATCAAATATTTTATATATATTCATTGGTCACTTGGATCTTATTTTGTTTGTTTATTGGGTTTATCGTCCCACCAACAGTATTTCAGTTATCTGGAGACGGTGTCCACTTAAAGCAGATATAGTGCTGCTTTCACTGTGTATAGCATGCCGTGAACACCTGGCATGATACCACACCCAATCACATTATCCTGACACCGGACCAACCAGTCGTGGAACTACCCTCATATTTGCTTCAGCGTTAGCAAGGGAGCTATACCACTACCATTTTTAACGACTTTGGTATGTCGCGGCCTGGGATCGAACCCGGGGCCTCCCGTACCTGGAGCCGACGCTCTACCGATTGCGCTACCAGGTCCGGTCCACTTGGATCTTACCTGATGCTGAAGATGCTGTCATCTGCAGAGCCACAAATGCCGATGTCTCATCGAGCCAGGATATGTTCACAGGACCTGTGGAAGAATCCAGAGTAGAAGAGCTCCAGGAAAGTATTTTCATCACGATATTTCTCACACCCAAAATCTGCTACGTTTGTTAACCTTGTGTTCAAAGCTCATGCTTAAATCTTAGTTTTTAACTTATATATTACATGTCTACATTTTACATATGAAGGGCAATAGGTTAATATGCTTACTGATGGTAACTAAATAATAAATAGAGTAAGCCGTGATCAGACAGCTCCCAGCAGGGACAGACTATATAGGGGTTACTTATAACTTTATGTACAAGCAAAGGGTATTACCAGGCAGCGAATTAATAGTTTACACTTTTGTCAAAGTTAAGAGTAACTTATAATAATTTCATGTACGTTATTAGTTTCATGTACATGCAAAGGGTACTAGATACATATTTAGAGATTGAGCACCAATACAGATCCAGCTCAAACCGCAGCAGAGAGAGACTATATATGAGTTACTTATAACTTTATTTACGAGCAAAGAGTGCTAGATACATTTTTAGAGACTGTACAGCAGTGCCGACCCTGGTTAGACCCCAGCAGGTAGATGGTTGATCTGGATCTACACTATCTGCCTGATTGGCCTGGGCTTGGCAGGCTCAAATATATCATCCAAGCTATTGCTAGCCCTTACTTGTCTTACTGTGCCAATTTAGGGCTTGGTTAAAAATTATGGGATATATTTTGAAACATGTTTTTCTCCAGTTATCTCGAACTCTGACTGGTGCACATATATGGTTATTTCCTTCCTTCCCCAGCCAATAACTCAGTGGGTACTTTAACATATCCCCTTGCAACAGCCGCTGTAAATTATCAGGCTCAATAGAGACGGCAATCAAGACAACAATAAAACCCTTTAATTCTTTTCTGTTTTTCTTGGCTAATTTATTGTGTCTGTCCCATGTGATTGTAGTCCTTGTTTATGTCTCAAGAGTCTAAAATAATCTACACCAGGAGAGCACTGGGGGCACTTTAAACTGAGTATAAATAGTTGTTACTTGCTGCAGTAAAAACAAAGGTACATCACTTTTTATTTAAAAATATGTAACAAATATATGTAAATATAATAAGAAGTATGTTATAAAGAATAATTATTATTAATATATCTTGTCAACAAATACAAAAGTATGGTCATGGTCATGTGACAATCATGGTCATGTGACAATCATGGTCATGTGATGTCATGGTCATGTGACAGGCCAAGTAATGAACTCATGATAATGGCCATGTGATGGTCATGTGATAATCATGGTCATGTGGCAGTCATGGTCATGTGATAATCATGGTCATGTGGCAGGCAGGTCAATTAATGAACTGATGATAATGGTCATGTGACAACCATGGTCATGTGATAATCATGGTCCTGTGACAGTCATGGTCATGTGATTATCATGGTCATGTGGCAGGTCAATTACTGAACTGATGATGATGGTCATGTGACAACCATGGTCATGTGATAATCATGGTCCTGTGACAGTCATGGTCATGTGATAATCATGGTCATGTGGCAGTCATGGTCATGTGATAATCATGGTCATGTGGCAGGCAGATCAATTAAGGAACTGATGATAATGGTCATGTGACAACCATGGTCATGTGTTAATCATGGTCCTGTGACAGTCATGGTCATGTGATTATCATGGTCATGTGGCAGGTCAATTAATGAACTGATGATGATGGTCATGTGACAACCATGGTCATGTGATAATCATGGTCCTGTGACAGTCATGGTCATGTGATTATCATGGTCATGTGGCAGGCAGGTCAATTAATGAACTGATGATAATGGTCATGTGACAACCATGGTCATGTGATAATCATTGTCCTGTGACAGTCATGGTCATGTGATTATCATGGTCATGTGGCAGGTCAATCAATGAACTGATGGTCATGTGACACCATGGTCATGTGATAATCATGGTCATGTGGCAGGTCAATTAATGAACTGATGATAACAGTCATGTGACAACCATGGTCATGTGATGATCATGGTCATGTGACAAGTCAGGAAATGAACTGATGATACTGGTCATGTGATGATCATGTGACAATCATGGTCATGGGATAATCATGGTCATGTGATAATCATTGTCCTGTAGTGGTCATGTGATTATCATGATTGTATTATAACCATGGTCATGTGATAATCATGGCCATGTGGCAATAATGGTTATGTGATTATCATGATTGTATCATAATCATGATTCATGATCATGTGAGGATACCAATCATGTGATGATAGTAAAGATGGTAATATGAAGATATTGGTCAAGTTACAATCATGGTTGTGTGACAATAATTTGATGATCAGGGTCATGTGACAATCAGAGAAATGTGATGATCAGTCATGTGATGATCATGGTCATGTGACACTTACTGAATGGATGGAAGAGCTGGTTGATATCTGATGCTCTCCACTCCAGCGGGAAGGTGAGATGGAACACATGGTCCCGGGATGGACTCACTAAAACATACAAAAATAGACAATTTGCTGTAAAAATGTATTTTTTGTATAGATCTACAGTATTTATTCCAAATCTGTCAGGAAAACAACATTAAAAACATAATGGTATCATGTCATAATGTTTTAATTAATTGAATTATAAATTTAAGTAGAATATTAACACACACATGTAACACAAGGTTTTTTGAACCTATACCTCAAACATACCTGCCTGATATGACCAAGATCAGACAACTTTAGGATCTCTAGATCCTTCCTGCATGTATAATATAATCTAAAGGGCTGCACTATATTTAGTAGGCATACAGACAACACACATTATATAATAAATTATTCCAAAACATCTCTCTCTCTCTCCCTCCCCCCTCTCTCTCTCTCTCTGACTCTGTATGTACAAAAACATTAATAACTTGACATCTCTCTCTGTATGTACAATATAACCATTAATAACCATTAATAACTTTGATCCCTCTCTCACTCTCTCTCTCTGTATGTACAATATAACCATTAATAACTTTGATCCCTCTCTCACTCTCTCTCTCTCTGTATGTACAATATAACCATTAATAACTTTGATCCCTCTCTCACTCTCTCTCTCTCTCTCTGTATGTACAATATAACCATTAATAACTTTGATCCCTCTCTCACTCTCTCTCTCTCTGTATGTAAAATATAACCATTAATAACTTTGACCCCTCTCTCACTCTCTCTCTCTCTCTGTATGTACAATATAACCATTAATAACTTTGATCCCTCTCTCGCTCTCTCTCTCTCTCTCTCTGTATGTAAAATATAACCATTAATAACTTTGACCCCTCTCTCACTCTCTGTATGTACAATATAACCATTAATAACTTTGATCCCTCTCTCACTCTCTCTCTCTCTCTCTGTATGTACAATATAACCATTAATAACTTTGACCCCTCTCTCACTCTCTCTCTCTGTATGTACAATATAACCATTAATAACTTTGACCCCTCTCTCACTCTCTCTCTCTCAGTATGTGTGTATGTACAAAATAAGCTCTTCTCTCTCTCTCAGTATGCAAGTATGTACAAAATAAGCTATGTGTGTGTGTGTTTGTGTGTGTGTGTACAAAATAACCGTTAACTTGACATCCCTCTCTATCTCTCTCTCTCTCTCTCTGCATGTACAAGATTAATAAATTGACATTTGTGTGTGTGTGTGTGTGTCTACAAAATAACCATTAATAACTTGACATCATTATCATTAGCTAGTGCATGCATGTATGCAGACATTTTTGGTGGTACTGTCTTTAAACTTTCAAGGTGATGAACCCATAAAGCAAGCCTAGAAACAGTGGACACCCTAGCAACTTGTAAGTGCCGCAGGAGAAGAGTTGGTAAACATAAACAGGGACCCTCCAAACAGGAAGTGGACGGTTACCATGCAACAAAATATCTGGGTTTTTGTCAAGCCATGAGCATTTTTGGAAAGACCATCAAGTGCAGATAATTTATAACACCTAGTTAAAAGGAGGCATACTACCTGTATGATTTTAGTGTGAATGGTAAAAAAAACAACCTTGAGCATGAACATTTATTATAAAAAAAACATTGGTTTGAGTTCTTTTTTCTCTACATAAAGTTAAACATGCTGTGTTTTTAAAAGATGGTGGTTTATATTTAAAGTCAGACAGTTAGTCAACTTGAAGCGGACACGAGTGGAAGTGAAAGTTCATTTCTCTTGAAAAGTTTAACAGTAGGATGAAATAGAAATGGGTTCGATAAAGCAACAAGAAATGTGACTGGAATTGCCATTGTCCCTGACACCCAAGAGGCACTGACCTCAAATACAATTTTGATAATTTCCTTAACCTTAACAGTTGCACTTTTACGCTCCAAATGGAACAGCAATGATTTAAAAGGCCAGATTGGTTTAAAGCATTATATGGCCAATAGAGATAGCAATAAACAATGACAACAGTTTAAAGCATTATATGACCAATAGAGATAGCAATAAACAATGACAACAGTTTAAAGCATTATATGGCCAATAGAGATAGCAATAAACAATGACAACAGTTTAAAGCATTATATGGCCAATAGAGATAGCAATAAACAATGACAACAGTTTAAAGTATTATATGGCCAATAGAGATAGCAATAAACAATGACAACAGTTTAAAGCATTATAAGGCCAATAGAGATAGATAGAGATAGCAATAAACAATGACAACAGTTTAAAGCATTATATGACCAATAGAGATAGCAATAAACAATGACAACAGTTTAAAGCATTATAAGGCCAATAGAGATAGCAATAAACAATGACAACAGTTTAAAGCATTATATGGCCAATAGAGATAGCAATAAACAATGACAACAGTTTAAAGCATTATATGGCCAATAGAGATAGCAATAAACAATGACAACAGTTTAAAGCATTATATGGCCAATAGAGATAGCAATAAACAATGACAACAGTTTAAAGCATTATATGGCCAATAGAGATAGCAATAAACAATGACAACAGTTTAAAGCATTATATGGCCAATAAAGATAGCAATAAACAATGATAACAGTTTAAAGCATTATATGGCCCATAGAGATAGCAATAAACAATGACAACAGTTTAAAGCATTATAAGGCCAATAGAGATAGCAATAAACAATGACAACAGTTTAAAGCATTATATGGCCCATAGAGATAGCAATAAAAAATGACAACAGTTTAAAGCATTATATGGCCAATAGAGATAGCAATAAACAATGACAACAGTTTAAAGCATTATATGGCCAATAGAGATAGCAATAAACAATGACAACAGTTTAAAGCATTATATGGCCAATAGAGATAGCAATAAACAATGACAACAGTTTAAAGCATTATATGGCCAATAGAGATAGCAATAAACAATGACAACAGTTTAAAGCATTATATGGCCAATAGAGATAGCAATAAACAATGACAACAGTTTAAAGCATTATATGGCCAATAGAGATAGCAATAAACAATGACACAGTTTAAAGCATTATATGGCCAATAGAGATAGCAATAAACAATGACAACAGTTTAAAGCATTATATGGCCAATAGAGATAGCAATAAACAATGACACAGTTTAAAGCATTATATGGCCAATAGAGATAGCAATAAACAATGACAACAGTTTAAAGCATTATATGGCCAATAGAGATAGCAATAAACAATGACAACAGTTTAAAGCATTATATGGCCAAAAGAGATAGCAATAAACAATGACAACAGTTTAAAGCATTACATGGCCAATAGAGATAGCAATAAACAATGACAACAGTTTAAAGCATTATATGGCCAAAAGAGATAGCAATAAACAATGACAACAGTTTAAAGCATTATATGGCCAATAGAGATAGCAATAAACAATGACAACAGTTTAAAGCATTACATGGCCAATAGAGATAGCAATAAACAATGACAACAGTTTAAAGCATTATATGGCCAATAGAGATAGCAATAAACAATGACAACAGTTTAAAGCATTGCATGGCCAATAGAGATAGCAATAAACAATGACAACAGTTTAAAGCATTATATGGCCAATAGAGATAGCAATAAACAATGACAACAGTTTAAAGCATTATATGGCCAATAGAGATAGCAATAAACAATGACAACAGTTTAAAGCATTATATGGCCAATAGAGATAGCAATAAACAATGACAACAGTTTAAAGCATTATATGGCCAATAGAGATAGCAATAAACAATGACAACAGTTTAAAGCATTATATGGCCAATAGAGATAGCAATAAACAATGACAACAGTTTAAAGCATTATATGGCCAATAGAGATAGCAATAAACAATAACAACAGTTTAAAGCATTATATGGCCAATAGAGATAGCAATAAACAATGACAACAGTTTAAAGCATTATATGGCCAATAGAGATAGCAATAAACAATGACAACAACATGGTTAATCAATAAATCATATCAAATATCCTTCTTTATTTCTATGTCCACCGTTAGCCAAGCAGTTCGAGTTTCTGTCATGTAACTTCACATTCCCTCACCGTGTAGGTTTAAGTCAGTCAATATATAGGTTTAGGTCCACTGTGTTAGTTTAAGTTCTCTCCCTATGTGGGTTTAAGTCCCATCACTGTGTGGGTTTATGTTCTCTCAGTATGTGGGTCTATGTTCCCTCACTGTGTGGGCTTGTCCGCTCACTGTGTGGGTTTGTCCCCTCACTGTGTGGGTTTGATTTCCCACTGTGTGGGTGTGTCCCCTCACTGTGTGAGTATGCCCCCTCACTGTGTGGGTTTGATGCCCACATTGTGTGGGTTTGCCCCACATTATGTGGGTTTGACTTCCCACTGTGTGGGTATGCCCCCTCACTGTGTGGGTTTGAAGCCCACATTGTGTGGGTTTGCCCCACATTGTGTGGGTTTGACTCCCCACTGTGTGGGTTTGTCCCCCACTGTGTGAGTTTGACTTCCACTGTGTGGGTTTGTCCCCTCACTGTGTGGGTTTGTATCCCATCACTGTGTGGGTTTGTGTCCCCTCTGTGTGGGTTAAGTACCTCACTGTGTGGGTTTGTCCCCCACTGTGTGGGTATAAGTGCCCTCACTGCATGGGTTAAAGTTTTTCCCACTGTGTGGCTTTGACTTCCCCACTGTGTGGGTTTGACTTCCCCACTGTGTGGGTTTGACTTCCCACTGTGTGGGTTTGCCACCACACTGTGTGGGTTTGCCACCTCACTGTGTGGGTTTGACTGCCCACTGTGTGGGTTTGACTGCCCACTGTGTGGTTTTAAGTCCCCCCTCACTGTGTGGGTTTAAGTTACCCTTACTGTGTGGGTTAAAGTTCTCTCACTGTGTGGGTTTAAGTCCCCACTGTGTGGGTTTAAGTTATCTCACTGTGTGGGTTTGTCCCCCACTGTGTGGGTTTAAGTTCCCTTACTATGTGGGTTTAAGTTACCTTACTGTGTGGGTTTAAGCCCCGCACTGTGTGGGTTTAAGTCTGCTCTGTGTGGGTTTGTCCCCCTCACTGTGTGGGTTTGACCCCTTCCTGTGTGGGTTTGTCCCCTCACTGTGTGGGTTTAAGTCCCCACTGTGTGGGTTTAAGTTATCTCACTGTGTGGGTTTGTCCCCCACTGTGTGGGTTTAAGTTCCCGTACTATGTGGGTTTAAGTTACCTTACTGTGTGGGTTTAAGCCCCGCACTGTGTGGGTTTAAGTCTGCTCTGTGTGGGTTTGTCCCCCTCACTATGTGGGTTTGACCCCTTCCTGTGTGGGTTTATGTCTCCTTACTGTGTGAATTTAAGTCCTCTCTCTGTGTGGAATTTGTCATGGGTCTTCCTCAAACAGTAATAGTCTGGGTTCTCCAATATTCATATTATCTTTAAATCTAAAACCAAACTTCCTTATTGTGTAATGCTGTACCCTTCTTTTTTACAAATCTATTTTAGATTGCAAGATATTGTTACTGCAAACTCACTCCACCCCTATTTATCTGTTGACAACCCCATCTGCTACTTCTTTTCAGAAACACCATTTAAGATCTTAACTCATAAAAATTAAACCAGTTTGCTATCTTTGTTGAATAATTTTAACTGCCTATCATATTTAATCCAATAACAATTACATACTTTCAAATCTCAGTCAGCTAAAACCAATTAACCATGTTTAGGCAATCAATATGGGTCTTAATCAGCATGCACCTGCTAGGAGGCGACTGATCAAGTACTACACTATTTGCGGCTAATTCTATTTCAATATATTTTGTATGCATTCAGAAGTGAGCAAAGATTATGAATTGATAAAAAATGGAGCATGAGAAAAAATAAATCAAAGGAACATTGGGATACTTCACATTAACATTAACCTTGAATATAAAAGCAGTTTTCTAACAGTCTAACAAAATCTTACCCCGTTTTTCAGGGAATTTGGACATAATTTATGCATAAACTTGTACTTGAGTACAAATGATTTTAAACACTACCTCAATTGCTAGACAGTACAAAATGTAGAAAAAACACTCTAAATGATTATTTCTTCTAAATCTATATATACGCATTACGGGAATTTCTACCGCAAAAAGACATCAACAGCATGTTTTTGTTTTTGTTTTGAACTACATCGCAGCGACCAATAACGATCATTATAGCGATGTCCAGCAATTTGGTGGCAGAAGACCCCAGACTCACGTTTGTGTAGAACCACCTTTAGTCCTTTGCCCTGATTGGGGACTCAAACCCACACGGTGAGAGGCTCAGCAGTCGGAGGAGTTGGTGACTCCACCACAACACCATGAGGTTCCCCCTATCAACATCATAGCTGATTACCTGGATGGTCATATAACATGACCAACAAGTAAGTGGTCTCATGGTTTACCAAGTTTAAAAACAACTAACCCGGTAAACCGTGCAGCATAACTCAGACTTGAGGTGTTATACTTGTGGTTTTACACTGATGTAGGACATCAATAAACAGTGGGTCGAGGGACCTTTTCAGGTATAAATTATTCATCTGGTTGTTTCAGAAAAAAATTGCCTTTAAATCTTAAAATCCTGAAGCCGGGAAATAACAGCACATCCTTAAGCAAGCCTGACTTTTGGAAAGAAAAACCTCGGTGTAACTGACACCGCAATTTTAATATGCTAACATCACTTTTGGGACCTGTTGACAATATCTGCAGGTTCTGGCACACCAATCTCTGATCTAAATGTGCCACTTTTCACACCCATAATTCAGAATGACTGTCCTACTGAAACTATCTTAGCCTACAATCTTGCATCCATCTCTAATTTGGCTGATCCATCCTTCTGGCTACTGCACAAAAACAGAGTGCACACCTAATGAAGGGTTCTTATGCAACCCGCATCACAGGATCAAAACCCCTGACACTTCTGAGTGGAACTGAATAATTGGTGTTCATTTCAGCTACCACAACTCAGCTAAAATTGCAAAGACAGTACAGAACTTATATGGACAATTGTATGAGTCGACAGCAAACTTGCTCAGATACTAAGGTTAGGGTGAAAACTTTTGGTGCAGCCATGGTTCTAGACAGGAATTTGTCTTAAGTCCTCCTTCACCATTGGCCTCATGATATCCGTAATTTATATCTTTATTTGACGTACTGGTATATCAAACACAACAACACACCATTTGGATGGGATGGGATTTGCCGGCATTTTTGCCGATACTGTGCAGCAACATTTCTATCATTATAGCACAGGGGCACCTATGAGGTGCCCAGGGACTGAACCGGGCCGGTCCATTATTTTGACACCGATGAGTCAGGCGTAATGATGTCCCCTTAGACCCGAGCATAAGGAGGGAAGCCACTACTAACAACTTTAATGTCTATGGTTTGACCCGGCTGGGGTTTGAACCCGCGACCTCAAGATCCGCAAGCCGACGCTCTACAACCTGAGCTATTGTTGGCGATGCGCACATGATTAGATATTTGCTAGGACAAGAGCATGTCACAAGAAACTTTACTGCAATGCAATTTGAAACTGTGAGAAAATGTTTAGCTTTAACTATATGCCAGTATAATAAAATACTTCCAAAACATTCATATAAATGTAAATTAAAGAGTAATAGTAAAATGTCATGCTTTTGTACACTTTTGTCAACTGGAGGTAGAACTAATATCATCCAAATACCCTTCTTGATAACCTTGCTAAACGAGGACATTTATTCGTAACACACATTTCGGCAGAGGTATTCACATGATACAACAAAAACAGTCCTTAACCTAAACAAATATCATAACACTAAATCTCACACATTATTTCCTGCTTGAAATGATGGATTACAAAGACAAAATTGAAAGAAAAAAAATCTTCCTGTTTAATTTGGCTTTTCTACAATCAGAGCTGTTCAAACAGGTGTTCTGTAATGGAAATAATCATCTTTCTTTGTTCCCTTACCAAATATTTAATGAAAGTTTTTTCTTAAGTCCTCCTTTAAAAACCTTTACAAAAACTTTAATACCATTTTGATAAAAATATATTTTTTTTCCACCCTTTTTAAGAAAAAAGTTTTAATACTAAAAAAAAAATTGCTTCAGAAAACTGTAGTAAATATGAAGAAACGTTTTTTTTATGAGATAGCAAATACAAGTTATTTTTTTATATAAACTAGCATAACAACAACAAAAATTAATTAACCCTTTCAATCATAGTTCATCTATAATTTTAAAAATTTGCTTGACTTTGTTGCTTTTCTTTAAAAGAGATAAAAGTACTTTAATAAATGTATGTTTAACTTGTAATAATAGATTTAAGGCTGAACCAGTCTACATATAAAGCCTTAGACATGGAGATTCTGCTAATGATTGTGAATGGTTCGAAAAGGCGTAAAATGGTTTATAGATGCAGGAAGGGGTAAACAATTACTAGTATTATATACTACTTTATTGTAAATTCAATAACACTTCACATAATTGAACATAGGTACCCATTTTAACTAAAATAAATTGGTAAATGACAAGAAGTGTCTATGATTGCTCAATTAACAGGTGTAAGGGTGAGAGAGCAGTAGTCCATGCCCTCTCAATACAGTCCCCCTGGTTCTCCCACCTTAAACCCACTATATCTTGATAACATGAGGTTTCTAGGGCCTCTGACAGCCACCAATTATCTATAATGATACCCCAACATTACACACTTAAGCAACAACAAAAGCAACTCAACAGGAAGATGGCAATTAAAGTAAAGAGTTGTTGAAAAGTGACAAATAATGCATTGAAGGAAGTCTGTTCACCACGCAACATCAAAGCTGCTTCATAAAAATACTTCAGAAATGCCAGTATCAATATCAATCTTGGAAATCAACAACTTGTAACAAAGCAGTTTTTAGTACGTTAAGATGCACTTTTCACAGTTGATATATTTAAATATAAAATATTAAAAGTGCAGTTAAAAAGAGATAAAGCAATGGCCTCTTTAATTATTTTTTAGTGTTTACATGGATTTTAAGAAACATAGCATTAAAAAATAGAAGAAACATTTTTGTTGTTTCTGTTTGTTTATTTGATTGATCATCCTGCCAACAATATTTCAGTTATATGGAGATGGTGTCCACTTAAAGCAGATATAGTGCTGCCTTCACTGTGTATAGCATGCCGTGAACACCTGGCATGATACCACACCCAGTCACATTATCCTGACACCGGGCCAACCAGTCGTGGAACTACCCTTATATTTGCTTGAGCGTTAGCAAGGGAACTATAACACTCCTTTTTTTATGACTGATATGTCGCAGCCTGGGATCGAACCCGTGGCTTCCCGTACCTGGAGCCGATGCTCGATAGGGCTACCAGATCCGCTTAAAAAAAAACTATTGACGCTGTTGGTTTTACACATGTCATTAAAAAGCTGTAACAGTCGGTAGGTACGTGTTGGTTGTTGATAACTGTGATTCCAGCTTTTTTAATGTGACACAGCACAGTATTTTTATAAAATTCTCTAAATGACCAAAGCAATTTTTTATGTATTTCAGAGATTCACACTATGTAAGAAAATATGTATCATCCAAAAAATCAGTACTTTCGAATCCATTTAACCCAAACATTACTTTTTTAAATAATTTGTTCCCTACCGGGAGCCGACCATCTGCAGATTGCGCTACCAGGTCCTGTATTAAAACGTTGTATCCGACAGTTTAATGCAGATTACAGTATCCTTCCACTGTTTAGGAGGATTTAGGCATAATTTCTGCACAAATTCATACTTAAGTCGAAGTAATGACGATAGTGAACACTTTATTGTTAGATAGTACAAATTGCAACAGAAATCACTCTTAATGTTCTTTCTTTCTAAACCTATAAATAAACACGATAAAGATCTCGGCTAAAAATAGAATACCAACATCAGAGCGGACTACCCGAATGACGATATAAAAGTAAGTTGTCAGGTGGTTTAAAAATAGCTATCCCTGCAGTGTGACTCATGATAGGAAACACGTGTTTGCCATGACGAGTGGGGATTTATGCTTCCTTGTTCACACACGTCTCACAAGGCACCAGCGATGTCTTATATGGGATGGGATGGGATTAGCCGGCATTTTTGCCGATACTGTGCAGCGACATTTCTATCATTATAGCACAGGGGCACTTATGAGGTGCCCAGGGACTGAACCTGGCTGATCCATTATACTGACACCGATGAGTCTAGCGTAATGCTGTCCCCTTAGCTCCGAGTGTTAGAGGGGATGCCACTACTACCAACTTTAAAGTCTTTGGTTTGACCCGGCCGGGGTTTGAACCCGCGACCTCCTGATCCGCAAGCCTACACTCTACCACTTGAGCTATTGCAACCAGTTGTCTTGTACGGCTTTTTAAGAGAAACAATATTTGGTCCCAACTGTCGGATACCACCTTTAAGAAACTTATCAAACAACAAAGCACTTTAATACATTGGCTTACATTTTTCAACTAGAAACTAATGGGAATTTCGCATTTAAGAAAGATTCATTCTTCAGGTTAGTTTTGCTTTATATAAGAATGTACAAAATATTTTAAAAGGAAACTACTAGAGTATTGTTATTAGCAAGGAAGCCTTATGGTTAATGGACATTGTGTATGATAAAATTAGTATGGTTTTTATAGTTTCAGAAACATTATTTCATTCTAATGTTAATTAAATACTGTGCAAATGAAATAATTATATTTTTATTTATTATTTTAGTCTATTTACTGTGACAAGAAATTCAATTAAAGGCACTTAAATGCCAAATTTATCCTATCTTCTTAAAGACACCGTTTCCTGTCAACTGTTATCAGATGATTTATTCAATTAATTCAGTTTCTTGACCCTCATGACTTAATCCCTTGAGAAACATTTTTACTTCAAGATATTCAATGAAGCGACTATTATGTTTTTTTGTGTGTGTTTTTTTTCATGAATCATTTTTTTGTGAATCAATCTTTAGTATAAAAAAAGATAAAAACACAAGGTCACTGTAAAAGGTTAAGCCATTTCCGGTACAACTAGAATAATTACTTAGACAGGCATTCACCTCCACACATCAAAATTTGATGGATTTAAGTTAAACTGTACAAAAATGCAGGCAAAATCAAATTCCTTTGTGGTAACTTTCAAAAACTCTGTTAAATACAGATTGAACAAAAAGAAAGTAGCTGGAACAGAATGAACAGCAAATTGTCAACATTAATTTTGTGTTAAGAACATCTTTTTGTACCAACAGTTACAATCTGAGAGAGGGATTAGCCGGCATTTTTGCCGATACTGCGCTGCGACATTTCTATCATTATAGCACAGGGGCACTTATGAGGTGCCCAGGGACTGAACCCGGCCGGTCCATTATACTGACACCGACGAGTCAGGCGTAATGCTGTCCTATTAGCCCCGAGCGTTAGGAGGGAAGCCACTACTACCAACTTTAAAGTCTTTGGTTTGACCCGGCCGGGGTTCGAACCCACGACCTCCCGATCCGCAAGCCGATGCTCTACCACCTGAGCTGTTGCGGCCGGTTTACAATCTGTCTTTAACCAATAACCAATCATTTAAACATCTTGAAAATCAAAAGGTATCAAGTTACTGGGACCTGAGTTTGGCTACACAAACTGTCACGCTTATTTTAAATATATATGTTAGAAATATCTTCAAAGTGCAATTTTATTTACTTCAATGCATCTTTTTTTTATTTAGTTGAATTAAAGTTAGCTGCCATAATTTGAAATTCCAATAAAGGCTAACATCTTTTTCCTTTATATGTACGTTATTGTAATTCTTTTCATAATTCTTTTCATAAATACATTTGTAAAATGCCATACACAAGAAAACAATAAGTAAACAACACAAATAAATATATTTGCTTTGAAAGTCATGGAAAAGTATTTTGTTTTTTAAATACATTGCAGCAACCATTTATGATCATTATAGCAATGTCCAGCTTTTTGGTGGAGAAAGACCCCAGACAAATGTCTGGGTAGAACCACCGGCACTAGAAGACCTTCCCACATTAAGTCCTTCACCCTTAACGGGAACCCATGCGGTGAGAGGCTAAGCAGTCAGATGAGTTTCAAATCGGCGACTCTACCACTTTGTCATGGGCGCCAACATGGAAAAGTGACAAAACATACAAATAAAATCAATAATTTAATTTTGATATTTAAAATAGTAAAAGTAATCTTTTTTTTAATTGTTTTAGTTTGTATATGTTTATCTAAAAATATGCTTGATGTCAGTCATTGTCTTACACCCATGACCGATCCATTCTGTTACTCTCCATTTATCGCCCGTGGGTTATTTAGTTCACTTTTCAGCATTTTTGGTAATGGTATTTCATTGGTTGCTTCATAATCTGATAAAGATTTCAGTCCAATCATAAAGCTTGTTTCTTTCGATTGTGGCTCTGGGAGCAGCCACTGTTATACTTCTAGTCTCCACGCTGAAGAGTATGAATTTTGTAAGCAGTATTATGATTGGCCAATTCTTGTTCTATTCAGTTTGATGACAGAAAATTTACCAATAAACCCACTGTCGATGAAAGTAGTAAAACTTATAATAGTTGAGCGTGGTATCCGACAATGAAGGATAGTATTGAAATAATTTAATTGTTGTTTTGACTACCAAATAATGAAATAAAAATTACATTTAATGGTTTGTTACAAAAAGATAGTCATTTTAAAATAATAAATGCCAACTAGCATGGGGGTCTATGATGAAATGAAAATTGCACTAAAGAATTTTTCACATAAAGTCATACAAAAAAAAACACAAAAAAACAAACCCAGCTCAACATACATGGACATGTATACCTTATTATTTGTGCAACTAACATGTGTGTTTCCTTTTTTTATATAATGTTGCTATTTTTTTATAAGATAAAGTTATCACCAACAAAAATGTTTAAAATGAAAGTAAATGTCATAGTATCGATTATGCTGATACATTTAAATAACTCGAACAAAAGGTGATTTTGAACTGTGCCTTATATACACTTACAAAATGTATGTTTTTTGTTTGTTTGTTTATTGGGTTCATCATCCCTATAACAGTATTTCAGTTATCTGGAGACGGTGTATATTTGAAGCAGATATAGTGCTGCCTTCACTGTGTATAGCATGCCGTGAACATCTTGCATGATACCACACTCAGTCATATTATCCTGACACAGGGCTAACCAGTTGTGGAACTACCCTTATATTTGTTTGAGCATTAGCAACCCGGGGCCTACAAAATCTGGACCAGACATCTATCGATTGCGCTACCTGGTCGGATAAACAACGGTTAGGACGTGAGTTCAACGCAGCATTTTGATTCTCTTGCTCCACAGCATTATGCATTTTCACATTAATATTGTTTTCATTCTACAAAGAGCCCCTCAGTGAAAGCATACCTTTTAATTATTATTTATAAATCCAATAGTATTTAATGTAATGTTTTTAAAAGTAGAAGGATTTAAATATTTAAAAACAGATAAAACAAATACTAAAAATAAAACTTTTTACAACTTTAAGAGTTGAATTTTTTTGTTAATTTTAAAAAAAACTTTCCTCCTCTTTGAAGTTGAAAAAACAACCTTAAAGTTTTTATCATTAAATTTATAAAATTATCTGTGTATTTGAAAAACTATCTATCTAGACCAACAAATCTCTGAAATATTGATAAAAGAACATCATTTGGGCCACTCCTGTTACATTCAGGTGGTAAATCTTGTCCATGTTTTGCAAGACATATGCCCTCCATCTTTGTTCAGGTAAATGTACAGCCAGGTAGGATAACAGGATGTTAAAATGTTTTTTTAAACCACAAAACAAAATCCACTGATTGGTCAAAATTTAAATTCTCTGCAGACAAAATTGGCGTTCTTTTATTGGATATAGAAACGCGCCAAGGTTACATGAACTATGAGTCAACCCGCTTTTGTGGCGCTTAGTTTCACACGTTAATCATGTAGGCGCCTTCTATTTACCACATATTCTGCCACATTTTCTCGATGATCAATCAAAATTTTTATTTATCTTCTTAAGTGTACATAAAAAAGTGTGTAGACATTGCTAGGTTAAAAATAGTGATGAATCTGATAAAACGGCTTGATCGAGATTATTTGTTTAAGCTTAATCAATTTATCTTAAACAGGCTCATAGTTGAATGTTTTTTTGTTGTTTTTTTTTCTTTTTGAAATACATTGCCGCGACCAATTATGATCATTTTAGCAACGTCCAGCTTTTGGTGGAGGAAGATCCCAGACAAATGTCTGGGTAGAACCACCGGCACACCACAAGTCAGCTGGTAGACCTTCCCACATTAAGTCCTTAACCCCAAACGGGACTAGAACCCAAGTGGTAAGAGGCTAAGAAGTCAGAGGAGTTACAAATTGGCAAATCTACCACTACGCCACTGGCGCCCCCTAGCTGAATATGAAGTGTGAATACAAGGGCAGATCCAGAAAATTTTGGTGGGGTGTGTGTGTGTATGTGTGTGTAAGAATCAAGACCAGGTCTGGTAGACAATTATGTTTCTGCATCAAACTTCCTAAACATTTCAGAACTTCCAACTCATTCAATGAAGATTTCACACTTTTTATGTTAACATACATGTATATAACGAGGCCATGTAAGACTGTGAAACAGTCATAGCTATATACATTTTGTATAGAAAAGGGGATTGACAAGTACTTTTTTCTAAAATTTTAGTCAATTAAAAGGGTTTCAAAAATTACCTGAGAATTTAATTGAATTATTCATGAAACTGTAATTACATTTTTCACTCAAATATAAATTTTCAATCTCCGTCTTTTGGGCCAATATGGATACCTGATCAGCCATTATTAAATAAATGATACAGTGCCCTTTGCAGAAAACACAAGTTTCATGTCATTTGAACCCAAGCCCTTCTTTTAAATTATTTTTGCCTGCAAAGTAGCAATGCTTTTATTTTAAAAATGATGTAATAATAAAAAGATGACACTCTCAGGTAATCAGGACATTGGTTACCTTCCCTGCTTCCCTTTTTTAAGTGATCTTAAATAATATAAACTTGTTGCCCACGGTTTGTTTCACATACTTACACCAACATCTCAATGTTGATAATGTTAGCATGACAATCCTACAACTGTTTATTTCACTATTCTAGAACTAATTTTAGATTCAAATAAACAATTATAGCATCCAGTTACCTTCCTTTTTCAAAATGCTGTAAGCTTTCTTATGATTGATCCCACGCTCAGTTTCACATGCTTGTCATAGATACCTCCTCTAGGGAACCCCATTACTAACACCTCTTGAAAAAAACCCATTTTTTCCCCTTTTACAAATGATGAGCTGGGGAATGTCATGCTAGAGTAACCATGACAATATTATGTGATTAAACATCTTTAGAGTAACCATCCCTCCATTTATCTACCCATCATTGTGTTATATCTACATTGATATATACGTAACGCATTCTTTAAAGTAGAATAAATGACTAACATTAAAAATCTGTTGATCAATTATTTGTCATTTTATATAAAGGCAAGAGGGAAAAAGATCACATTTTAGAAAAATAATTCTAAATGTGTGATTCTAAAGGCATAATAGTAAGAATTTAAATTCTAAACCTAAAGATTTCCGATCAAATAATTTTTTTAACACTTGTTTTGTAAGTTGTATAGACATCGACTTTCAACTATTGTATCTGCTTGAAACTGCCCGAGAAATGTGTGGGAAGAACCATCCACTGACTGAGGCCTTGACTGTGCACATACAGGGTAAGGGTGAGGGGCTGAGGGAATACAGACAACTCTAGCCAATTGACCATAAAACGCCACTACTTTTACTGTCTCTTAAATATTTTTAACACCTTTTGGCTTCATTGAAGTAAGAGGGCAATAAAAGTATATTTTTCTGAAGTCAAGACAAGGGGGTTAAAGCTGTGTTTTTTTGTATTTTTGTTATATCACACTGACCCTATCATGGTCATTGGCGACATCCAGCTAATTATTGGTGGAGGCAGACCCCAGACATTTGTTCAGGTAGAACCACATACGCACCACAGTATTTAAGCTGAGTGGAGGAATAATATAATTATATAGAGGAATATAGTTCTCAACCAAACCCTGTTTTGTGTACTCTTTTCATTCTTATCTGCTAAACATGTTAATGAAGCAAACCAACTATCAGCTACTTACTCATAACTACATATAAAGCAATCTAGACATACTGCAAATAGTGCAAATCTCAATCACAAAGCAATCTTCACAAAAGAAAAATTAAAAACACTGGACCTTCAGTCGACCAAGATGGAAATATCTACTGGACCGGACCAAATTTTACCGATCACTACAATTTTGGTATTTTGACACAAAAGGTTGGTAAGATAACTAAGGTGTTAGGTGTGGTTGGGTTCAGTAAAAGGCTGTAAAACATTGTTTTGTTTAGTTTAATGTACATGTTTTCATAATTCAGAAAATGATGAGGCAGAAAATTCAGGTGGACTGTCGGTCCATTTAACTTATAAAATTGAATGGACCGACAGAGATTTTGGTGGACTCGGACCACAGTCCACCGGGTTTTGTTGAAGACTGAAAGAGCTCCCACCAAAAGCTGGTTGATATGGATCTACACAATTTTGCATATGCCTGATCAATTAATGTTTAGCAGGATGTGAGTCAAGGTGTCACATTTTGACAGTTCTAATAAATCCCCAATATTTTAATTATAGTTGGCAAGGAATATCATAAATAATTTTTTTTTTAAATGCATAAAACAGACTTATGTCAGGTAATGATTTGAGAAAACATGCAACTAGTCACTTGACTTTAAATAATATGTTTACATAGAAAAACTACTACAATTATATTTAATCATGATTATCTAGTCAACTTATAATATGTTTACCTAGAATATATATTACAATTATATTTAATCATGATCATCTAGTCAACTTAATTTTACTTGATGCATAAACTGATAATGTTTTAGTAGTGAAATGCAAGAAACTGCATACATAATTTTTATCGCCTTATAAAATGAATCGAGATATTTTTTTAATGTAAAAAAAACCCTTCTCCAAACCTAATTTTACGTTTTTTTCAAGAAACATACATGTTGCTAAATAAGTAATTTTAAGGTTAACCTGACTTGAAACCTGTAACAACAGCCATGACGTAATGCATTGCAATGTCAGTTCTTTCCCTGCTAAACATAAATTGATAAGGAAAGATGAAACAGTGTCGAACAAGAACAGTCAGCCATTGCAGGGGGCTATCTGACCAGGATCTGCCATTCATGCTTAATAAAAAAAAAATTATAATTGGAAAAAAAAAAAAGCACAGTAAGAGTTTAAATGAGGTGATCTTCTGGTAAGTGGTGATTAATTGATGTTTATTTGACAGTTTAACAAGCCACCCTTCTTACTAAAGAACATAGCTAAACCACAAGAGCTATGTGTTAGGGGAGTGGGTGTTATCACTCATAATAGAATTCAATCATCGTTCTTCAATGGGCAGAAATGAGTGGGCTCCAAGGTTTAATTTTGAGGGACACGTTCAAGGCCAACGTTTTGGCGGGAACTATTTTTTCAGGCAATCCTACCAAATACCTTACCATGGCCTTGGGATAATAATTTTCACACGTGGCAATATATGTACAATGAAAATGTCGACCATGGGGAGTTAGGTAACAAATACTAGTTTACTTGCGTGGGCTTCCGTAGTTTAATGGTTAAGATGCTGATCTCCGGATTAGAGAGTCCTGGATTCAAACACAGAACTTTACCTTGCAATGTTAATCCTTGAGCAAGACTTTTTACTGCACATTGCTCCAGGTACTTAGTACCTGAGTACTGGTTCTACCCAGAAAGTGGGCAGTCGAGAGGACTTTTAACTAGAAAGAACTTGCTTCCCAATAGACTAAATACAAAAAAGACTAAATAAAAAAAGTTTTAAATTAAAATTTACTTTAATTACAACAATTTGGGATATTTGATATTTTATAAAAAAAAAAAAAAGAAAAAAAAGAAAAAAATATAATCAGTAGAGTATGAGAAGATATTGTATTTTTTTGCTTGCTTGACAACATTTCATAATATTAAATTATTAGCTGTGCTGAATCTTGATTTTCAATAACCTTATGTACAAGAAACTGTTAGTCTTACAAGGCAGAAACTGTCCACTATGTGATACTGGGTCATGGCTTTCCACTAACATCATCAGCTGGGGGCTGCCCTGTCATGGCTTGCTTGTTTCGTCTATTTTTTCCTCCAGAACAAGCTCTGAGTGGTTGATGATAGTCATGAATGGTCACTACCCTTAGTGAAAAGCTTCTCTTCTGACAGCTGAAGCTTCTCTGTGCAGCCTGTATGATGGCCACCTTCCTAGCATTTCCAATGAGAGACCTTATTGAATAGTCTCCCCTGAATAATCCCTAAATGAAAGTAGGTCCTTTCATTTGTTTTACTCGGTTTTATGCTTGTACTCTATGTATGTATGTGTATGTTGACTTTTCTACCTTTCTTGTGATACCCAGGTTAACCATTATCAACAAGCACTTCCATTTCCTCTTTTGAATAAAATATTTCTGTAAGTATTTAAATAAATTTTAAGCTCATATTTATGCAAAAGTAAGAAATTTCAATGTAATTGTGATATCCACAAAAAAAACAGGCGATAAGATCAAGAATTCCAGCTAAAAGGACCTACCTACTATTTGGAATACCTTGGATATTAACAAACAATGGAGACAATTTCCATTTCACCAATGTACCCCATTACACCAAGTTCTTGCAGCATTCACCACAGTGAAGGGGCTGAAAAATCCAACGTCTTCAGGGAAGATTGAATATCTCCAGCTTGTGTTCTGGCATTGCTTGACAAGATCTTGGTTTGTTTATTTGGTTTATCGTACCACCAACAGTATTTCTGTTAACTGGAGACGGTGTCCACTTGAAACAGATATAATGCTACCTTCACTGTATAGCATGCCTTGAACACCTGGCATGGTACCACACCCAGTCACATGTCCTGACACCGGGCCAACCAGTCGAGAAACTTCTCTCATATTTGCTTAAGCATTAGTAATGGATCTATACCACTACCACTTTAAAATACTTTCATATGTCGTGGTCCGGGATCGAACCTGGGGCCTCCCCTACCTGGAGCCAATGCTCTACCGATCGCATTAGATTTATACTTTACAGTTTGGTAGCCTGCGTTCACCTCAAATTCCAAGGAACCATCAGTGCAACAAGGAGTATCTTCTTAAAACTTGTATCAAGGAACAGTGTTGTTCGGACACTTCTGGAAATTAGAGCTTTTTCCCCAAGTCTGCCTCTAATCCCAGTCTTTGGATACTCTTAACAGGCTCGTCTACTATATTGTGAACAATATTATTGTATGATAAATATCCTATAACCGTATTTATACTTATTGATCCTTAGAAGTAAAGAATACCTCATGATCACTGACATTTACTTCCCATAGTCCAAAAAAGTTTATCACTTGAGTAATATTTATTGTCTGGCAGCTATCTTTGTAGCATAAACTAAGAAAACATAAACATATGAAAATACAACAATCATTTTTAACCAATAAAAATTATTGCGTTTTTTTTAATGCTTTCAATAAAAGCCTCACTGTTATATGAATGTTATAATCTAAATTAAACATTAATCCCTTGATGTTCACCTGTAGGATTAAGGCAGTGGAAATTCAATTTAAGCTCATGCACATTCAAACCGTCATAAAATGTCCTATCACCTTATCATAAACTCTGAATGGGTTTATCATCTCATCAAAATCAAATGATGTTTTAACTGAAGGGCCAACTTCCTGCAGTTATGTGTCTTCGTGTTTAAATTTTATTTTGATGTAAAACCTTTATGAGGTGTGCATCCTGTTTTGTCGTACAAATTTGAAAAAGGAAATAAATTTCAACAAAATGGAAATTGTTACTCAAACATGTAAAATGGTAGAAAAACCTATCCATTCTTCCGATTGATCTTGTTCAGCAAATGTTATGCCATATTCTGTAGGAGTCATTATTAAGTCATTTCACTAGCATAAATGACCCGACAGCTAATACTTCCTCAGAAAATTAAAGTCAATTCTTTTTTTTTCATACTGTAGTTTGATTTCTAGCCTATTTACTTTCACAAGCTTACAAGTGGAGTTATATGTGTTGATAAAAAATAATTTGAGAATCAGTGAGTATTTTGTAAAATTAAAAAAATGAGATATGCATAATTTTCCTGTTGTATCTCTTAGAAAACCCCTGAGATTATAAAAGCTATGCAAGAAAGACATTGAGTGAACAGGTAGATTCATTATGCAATGTGTTGGAGAATTAGATAAATTCATCAAATACTTTGTTAAGTCCAATAATTCTCATGACAAACCCAGGCTATCTCTGGCAAAAACCAAAGCAGATGGTATGACACAGTTAAAAACAAGTATATGACCCAGAAAAATGAACAAAATCATTGTGCTTGACCTTACTTTAATCCAAATGCACTGCATTGCACTTGTTGCAACCGGTGGATATCATAATACAAATGTATAAGTTTTGATGAAATATATATATGTTAACTTTGTGCTGGGCACATGGTACAATAAACATTTACATAACAACATGCATTTTACAATACTGAGAGGCACAGTCCAAACAGCACCAGGCTTCCATAGAAGTGGTCCAATTTTTGAACCCTTCAACCCTACAGCACTTTTGGTTTTGATTTTTTTATTATATTTTTTTCTGTTTTTCACCATTTTAACAGCTACTGAATATGATCAACAGTTTATTTCTTTAGTATTATTTTAAACCACAGACTATTTAAAAATGTTAGGAATAAGGTAAAATAATATGCCAGCCAGATTTATGGCTGTAAGTACTATCTTATTTATTAAACAAGTTGTTATTTTTAACCTATACACTTATTACATATTTATCAGTCCTTGAGTATCTGCCCAAAACAGTTGTGAGGCTACACTAACAATGATATCATGGCATGGACACATGCTAGGGTACTATACTTCCCATAATCATCATCACATCATCATCATCATCATCCATCATCATCATCATTATCATCTCCATCATCATCATCTCCATCATCATCATAATTATCATCCCCATCATCATCATCATCATCCATCATCTCCATCATCATCATAATTATCATCCCCATCATCATCATCATCATCATCATCATCCATCATCATCATCATTATCATCTCCATCATCATCATCTCCATCATCATCATAATTATCATCCCATCATCATCATCATCATCATCATCTCCATCATCATCATCCCCACCATCATCATCATCATCATCATCATCATCATCATCATCATCATCATAATCATCCCCACCATCATAATCATCATCATCATCATCAACATTATCATCATCATCACCATCATCATCTCCATCATCATCCATCATCATCATCATAATCATCATCCCCACCATCATCATCATCATCATCATCCCCACCACCATCATCATAATCATCATCATCTCCAATCATCATCATCATCATCATCATCATCATCTCCATCATCATCATCATCTCCATCATCATCATCAAGTATTAGCATAGTATAAAGATAAACCATCATCATAAACTATCCAGTATCATTTATATATGCTTAAACTTTGATTCAACATCTGTCGTCTCTTACTGCAATATCAACATCTGATAACAAAGCTGCTCCTGATAGGGTAGTTTGACAAAGCAATCATGCCACAAGTAAACAAACCAAAACTTTTTTTTTTATAAACACATCACAGCTCACAGCAACTTATTATAACCATTATAATGAGGTCCAGCTATTTTGATGGAGGAAGAATCCCAGAAAAATGTCTGGGTAGAACCACTGACACACTGCAGGTCAGCTGGAAGACCTTTCCATGTTAAGTACTTCTATCTGAATGGGACTAATCCATGCCATGACTGATCTGTATCTTCACAGTTTGAATAAATCTCATCAATTTGTGCTTAGTCAGGTAAGAACATTCAAATATAAATTTAGCTCATAAAAACAGGAAAAGAAAATGCATGCCTATTAGTAATTTGTAACCATATGAGGAAGACTTCCTACAAATGATTAGTCACAATCATATCATGATCAACATTATGAATGAAATGACAGGTAGTAAGTGTTTCATAATTGAAGACTGTTTGTTCATGCTAATATATCTTTCTTTGAGGGTGCCTGTAGCTAACTGGACTTGATCAATTCTCCAGCTGCTTGCCATGTGGGTTCGAGCTTTGGTCATAGCGAAAGACTTAATGAAGGAATGTCTTCCAGCTGACCCTTAGTGCGCCGGTGGTTCTATCCAGACGTCTGTCTGGGGTATACATCCACCAACATGGCTGAACATTTGGTGTGTTGCTGCCACGTATGTCCAAAAATAAAAAATAAAAACAACAATTTTCTTAATAACGACACCGTCTCAAACTTTTTTGGACTAACAGTAAATGCATCATGAGATGATTTCATTTAATCTTCCGTCAGATTTAACAATTTTTTAGTATTTACATTTACTTATATTAAGGTTCTTGTATATTTTCATTCAGGTCATTAAAAACATGTTTTAATACAACTACAAATCCTATGACTAGCACAAGTTCTTATTAGGATACAAGTCATGGCGCGATCGACATGCCGTGACATGTCAGCAGAGCGCGCCAGCGTGACATGCCAGACACCAATCCCTGGAGACAATCCAAAATGGCCAATACGTATGACGGCGTGCCAGGCTATGAGTTGAGGCTTACTCATTAAAATGTAATGTTAGACGTACTATCAGATTATCTGAGCAGATTATCGTCCAGTGACTACCTGGGCATGTTCTGTATGTTTAGCAATGCATGAAGGAACTGTCATGTAAGGAGGATTGTCTATGATTGGAATGTGCTCATGCCATGTTATTGTCATTTCACCTTCACCTTTGACCTTAACAGTTGGCTGAGAAGGTTATTGTGTTCATTGCATGATTTGCAAGGTCAGCATGTACTCAATGAATGAAATGCATTTTTTTTCAAATAAACTCAACTTGGTCCCTGCTTAACTCTTGTGGCACATGAATGAAATGCCTTCCAAACTATTTGTTCCAAATTATTTGTCTACTGTCGATATTGTCACACCCACATTCATAACTTAAGACATGCAGTTTATTATTTTTAAGATTCACTGTCAAGCTCATTTATAAATGGTTAAATTTGCAGTGACATGTTTACGTGTTTATTCTACAGACATTTTTTTTTTTCAAAACACTTATACTTGAATATTCACTTTATAAATAAATGCTTTCATAAACAAATTATAGAGCAGAAAGCAGAAGTGAAGTTTACTCCTGTTCTTTAGAAGAATAATTTATAAATTTCTATTTAGCTATTTTAAACTAACAATTTGCATAAAAGGATATAAAAACTGCAAGTAATAGCATCATAATAAATACTATCATGTTGATATTTTCAAAAGGATTTTTCAGCCAGTTAACTCCACAGCTATCTTGTTTGTGTAATTTAGATACAAATAAATCTGCTATGTGGACAATGATCTTCCCCGTCCCACCCAAAATTACATAGAACTATGCTGATATTTTTAAAAGTCTGTACCATCCAGAAAAAAGCTGCAGGTACGTTTTTAAAGTAATTAAGATACGAGAAAAATCTTAACTGTGGTAAATTATCACATAATATTTCATACAGAAAGTTGTGTTGGAACAAAAAAGGTTAAAAATATGAAAATTATCATACTGGTTATTCAAGTAACGTTAACAGTTTTAACGAGTTTTATGATTTAATTTGCATCTTGTTTAAACAGACATTGACATGTTTATTATCAATGTAAACATTAAAAGACTTCATCCTGATACACAATTTATTTTATGTGGCTCTTATTCATTTTACGTAAAGTCATAGAAGTATGTAGAACTACTGTTTCATATCGATGATGACAGGAATAGTCTTATTGTGTTAGATCAGCGGCTTCCTGTATAAAGCAGTTCGCCCTGTTTTTCAATGCTTACTAAAAGAATATTTCTTTCTTTATTTATTGGGTTTATCGTCCCCCCAACAGTATTTCAGTTATCTGGAGATGGCATCCAGTTAAAGTATATATAGTGCTGCCCTCGCTGTGTTTAGCATGCCGTGAACACCTGGCATGATACCACACCCAGTCACATCATCATGACACCAGGCCAACTAGCCGTGGAACTACCCTTATATTTGCTTGAGCGATAGCAAGGGAGCTATACCACTACCATTTTTAATGACTCTGGTAAGTTATGGCTCGGGATCGATCCTGAGGCCTCCTGTACCTGGAGCCGATGCTCTACAGATTGCGCTACCAGGTCCAGTGTGAGTAAAGTGTCAGTATTGAGCTGGAAGAAGAGGCAAGTCAGCAAGGGAGCTATACTACTATACTATACTAAGCTATACAATTGAGCTGGAAGAAGAGGCATGTCAGCAAGGGAGCTATACTACTATACTATACTAAGCTATACTATCGAGCTGGAAGAAGAGGCAAGTCAGCAAGGGAGCTATACTACTATACTATACTAAGCTATACTATCAAGCTGGAAGAAGAGGCAAGTCAGCAAGGGAGCTATGCTACTATACTATAGTAAGCTATACTATTGAGCTGGAAGAAGAGGCAAGTCAGCAAGGGAGCTATACTACTATACTATACTAAGCTATACTATCAAGCTGGAAGAAGAGGCAAGTCAGCAAGAGAGCTATACTATTATACTATACTAAGCTATACTATTGAGCTGGAAGAAGAGGCAAGTCAGCAAGGGAGCTATACTACTATACTATACTAAGCTATACTATCAAGCTGGAAGAAGAGGCAAGTCAGCAAGGGAGCTATACTACTATACTATAGTAAGCTATACTATTGAGCTGGAAGAAGAGGCAAGTCAGCAAGGGAGCTATACTACTGTACTATACTAAGCTATACTATCAAGCTGGAAGAAGAGGCAAGTCAGCAAGGGAGCTATACTACTATACTATAGTAAGCTATACTATTGAGCTGGAAGAAGAGGCAAGTCAGCAAGGGAGCTATACTACTATACTTAGCTATACTATTGAGCTGGAAGAAGAGGCAAGTCAGCAAGGGAGCTATACTACTATACTTTACTAAGCTATACTATCAAGCTGGAAGAAGAGGCAAGTCAGCAAGGGAGCTATGCTACTATACTAGACTAAGCTATACTATTGAGCTGGAAGAAGAGGCAAGTCAGCAAGGGAGCTATACTACTATACTATACTTAGCTATACTATCAAGCTGGAAGAAGAGGCAAGTCAGCAAGGGAGCTATACTACTATACTATACTTAGCTATACTATCAAGCTGGAAGAAGAGGCAAGTCAGCAAGGGAGCTATGCTACTATACTATAGTAAGCTATACTATTGAGCTGGAAGAAGAGGCAAGTCAGCAAGGGAGCTATACTACTATACTATACTTAGCTATACTATCAAGCTGGAAGAAGAGGCAAGTCAGCAAGGGAGCTATACTACTATACTATACTTAGCTATACTATCAAGCTGGAAGAAGAGGCAAGTCAGCAAGGGAGCTATACTATTATACTATACTAAGCTATACTATCAAGCTGGAAGAAGAGGCAAGTCAGCAAGGGAGCTATACTATTATACTATAGTAAGCTATAGTATTGAGCTGGAAGAAGAGTCAAGTCAGCAAGGGAGCTATACTACTATACTATACTAAGCTATACTATCAAGCTGGAAGAAGAGGCAAGTCAGCAAGGGAGCTATACTATTATACTATAGTAAGCTATACTATCAAGCTGGAAGAAGAGGCAAGTCAGCAAGGGAGCTATACTACTATACTATACTAAGCTATACTATCAAGCTGGAAGAAGAGGCAAGTCAGCAAGGGAGCTATACTACTATACTATCAAGCTGGAAGAAGAGGCAAGTCAGCAAGGGAGCTATACGACTATACTATACTAAGCTATACTATCAAGCTGGAAGAAGAGGCAAGTCAACAAGGGAGCTATACTACTATACTATACTAAGCTATACTATCAAGCTGGAAGAAGAGGCAAGTCAGCAAGGGAGCTATACTACTATACTATACTAAGCTATACTATCAAGCTGGAAGAAGAGGCAAGTCAGCAAGGGAGCTATACGACTATACCATACTAAGCTATACTAAGTGAATAAAAAATGAATGGAAACCAACGAGAAATATGTGCAAGCATTTTCTAACCAGATAATTAGTAAGATAAAACATACTTCAGCATTTTCAGTAGTTAACAATTCCAGTAATTAAAATTTGTTAGCTTTTGCCAGGTCCAAAAACTAATGTTATCTGACGACTGAATGGGCTCATTTGTTAAAAGGCGTTGTGGCAAATAACTATACATTCATATTTTTGGCTGCAGTCTTTTGTCCCCTATCTTGGAATGCAATAAGTGCTCTTTGTTCCATGCCTTGTTAGTGATTTAACAACACAATGTCAGTAGAACGGCACAGGGATTTCCCGTCATTTGGAAGTTATTAGCAACACACTGCATTGTTCTTATTGACAGCTCCAGACATAGGCTTGTGGCCTCATCTTGATAACAGCCAACTTTACAAAAATATCCTGTTTGTACTTTTCTCGATCTTTCTCTTCTTTTTTTTTTTTTCATGATATATTTCTTCTGAAATAATAATTATGCTATTCATTTTAAAAATTCACATAAAAATGTATCTTTCCCTCCTAACGCTCAGGGCTAAGGGAACAGCATTACGTCTGATTCGTCGGTGTCAGCATAAGGGACCGGACAGGTTCAGTCCCTGGGCACCTCATAAGTGCCCCTTCGCTATAATGATAGAAATGTCGCTGCACAGTTTCAGCAAAAATGTCGGCAAATCCCAATTCCAATGTCATAATATAAGTTTCAAATGATATGATTATAGTCAACTGATTAGAAGGGAAAGTCTGAATAGCTAACAAAGCCTGACAACAAAGTCTGACCCCATAACATTGTCTGACTCTATGACAAACTCTGATCCTAAGTCAAAGTCTTGATCCACAATGAAGTCTGACCCTATGACAAAGTCTCGATCCACAATAAAGTCTGACCCTATGACAAAGTCTCGATCCACAATAAAGTCTGACCCTATGACAAAGTCATGACCCACAATAAAGTCTAACCCTATGACAAAGTCTTGACCCACAATAAAGTCTGACCCTATGACAAAGTCTTGACCCACAATAAAGTCTAACCCTATGACAAAGTCTTGACCCACAATAAAGTCTGACCCTATGACAAAGTCTTGACCCACAATAAAGTCTGAACCTATGACTAAGTCTTGACCCACAATAAAGTCTAACCCTATGTCAAAGTCTTGACCCACAATAAAGTCTGACCCTATGATGAAGTCTTGACCCACAATAAAGTCTGACCCTATGACAAAGTCTTGACCCACAATAAAGTCTGAACCTATGACTAAGTCTTGACACACAATAAAGTCTGATCCTATGATAAAGTCTTATCCCACAATAAAGTCTGACCCTATGACAAAGTCTTATCCCACAATAAAGTCTGACCCTATGACAAAGTCTTGACACACAATAAAGTCTGATCCTATGATAAAGTCTTATCCCACAATAAAGTCTGACCCTATGACAAAGTCTTGACACACAATAAAGTCTGATCCTATGATAAAGTCTTATCCCACAATAAAGTCTGACCCTATGATAAAGTCTTGACCCACAATAAAGTCTGTCCCTAAGACCAAGTCTTGACCCACAATAAAGTCTGACTCTATGATAAAGTCTGACCCGAAGACATAGTTTTGACCCACAATAAAGTCTGACCCTATGATAAAGTCTGACCCTAAGACATAGTATTGACCCACAATAAAGTCTGACCCTAAGACATAGTATTGACCAACAATAAAGTCTAACCCTATGATAAAGTCTGACCCTAAGACATAGTTTTGACCCACAATTAAGTCTGACCCTATGATAAAGTCTGACCCTAAGACATAGTATTGACCCACAATAAAGTCTGACCCTATGATAAAGTCTGACCCTAAGACATAGTATTGACCCACAATAAAGTCTGACCCTATGATAAAGTCTGACCCTAAGACATAGTCTTGACCCACAATAAAGTCTGACCCTAAGACATAGTCTTGACCCACAATAAAGTCTGACTCTATGACAAAGTCTGACCCTAAGACATAGTCTTGACCCACAATAAAGTCTGACTCTATGACAAAGTCTGACCCTAAGACAAAGTCTTGACCCACAATAAAGTCTGACCCTATGATAAAGTCTTATCCCACAATAAAGTCTGACCCTATGACAGTGAGACCTTACAACACTCATATCCAATGTTTTAACCACAGATCATGACTTACACATTGCTGACAATGTCCTACAATAAAACAGCTTATTAACAAATTATAAATACCATCATCACGTCTGCTTTGTGTTCTTTTATGTCATTTCCTTTCTTGTCATATACTTTAATTTTCCTTTCTTGGTAAGTGTCGTAAATAAATATTTTCACAGTCATAGATGCAGCAATGATGAATACAAGCTGTGAGTGTGGTAAATAAACAACTTAAAATGCGTTGTCATGAAAAAAGACATTTTTTATTACATTATATATTCAAAAATCACATTACCTGTCATATGCATATATTAAAGTAAAGTAAAATACACTTATCTTACACTTTAGTAATAATTGGTTATGTATTAAATAAACTATGGTACACATTGTGCATATATTTAAAACAGTTAAAATATCTTGACAGCATGACAATTTATTAATTTTATTCCATATAAGGATCCTGTCTGCACATAAATTACAATATTAATCTAGTCAGATCAACAAATTTCAGATAACATTACAAAATAGTGTTGTTACAATCCTTGGTTTTCAGCTCGTTCACATGACTATGGCACAATAAATGCTTAAACTTCACTGAATATTCATTTGATGCAACAAATTCTTTGACCTTGAAAGCAGATTATAATGATTTTTTTCCTACTTGATCAATTTTAAAAGTGCTTTCAATTTTTTTCTTGAATGATCCATCAATTAAAAGAAGGGAAGTGTTCATTTTCACACACATATGACAATATCAAATTTAACATTTTTATAATCACAAATTGATCAGGCTTAGACAAACAGTGTAGAACTTTTTGAGCCAGGTCTGGCTGGTTGATGATCAGGATCTACACTATTTGCTGCTCAGTAACCTCCAACTACATGTCTGATCAGGATCTACAGTATTTGCTGCTCAGTAACCTCCAACTACATGTCTGATCAGGATCTACAGTATTTGCTGCTCAGTAACCTCCAACTACATGTCTGATCAGGATCTACACTATTTGCTGCTCAGTAACCTCCAGCTAGATGTCTGATTAGGATCTACTCTATTTGCTGCTCAGTAACCTACTGCTAGCTGTCTAAACAGGATCTACACTATTTTCTGCTCAGTAACCTTCAACTAGGAGATGTCTGATCAGGATCTACACTATTTGCTGCTCAGTAACCTCCAACTAGGAGATGTCTGATCAGGATCTATACTATTTGATGCTCAGTACTTCCAACTAGGAGATGTCTGACCAGGATTCACACTATTTGCTGCTCAGTAACCTCCAGCTAGATGTCTGATCAGGATCTACTCCATTTGCTGCTCAGTAACCTACAGCTAGCTGTCTGAACAGGATCTACACTATTTGCTGCTCAGTTATCTTCAACTAGGAGATGTCTGATCAGGATCTACACTATTTGCTGCTCAGTATACTCCAGCTAGGAGATGTCTGATCAGGATCTATACTATTTGCTGCTCAGTCACTTCCAACCAGGAGATGTCTGATCAGGATCTACACTATTTGCTGCTCAGTAACTTCCAACTAGGAGATGTATGATCAGTATCCACACTATTTGCTGCTCAGTAACCTCAAGCTAGATGTCTGATCAGGATCTACACTATCTGCTGCTCAGTTACAAACAGCTAGCTGTCTGATCAGGATCTACACTATTTGCTGCTCAGTGACCTACATCCAGGAGATGTCTGATCAGGATCCACACTGTTTGCTGCTCAGTAACCTCCAGCTAGATGTCTGATCAGGATCTACACTATTTGCTGCTCAGTTACAAACAGCTAGCTGTCTGATCAGGATCTACACTATTTGCTGCTCAGTAACCTACAGCCAGCTGTATGATCAGTATCTACACTATTTGCTGCTCAGTAACCTACAGCTAGCCGTATGATCAGGATCTACACTATTTGCTGCTCAGTAACCTCTAGCTAGATGTCTGATCAGGATCTACACTATTTGCTGCTCAGTAACCTACAGCTAGATGTCTGATCAGGATCTACATTATTTGCTGCTTAGTCTCTTGGAATATTTGTAGACACCATTTCATGTATATATGAGAAAGAAGTCTTGGACTAATGTACAAGTTTTTAACAAAATATAACAAGCCAAGGGTTGAACCCCAATCTGTTTTTAAAAAAAAGAGGCAGACAGAAAAATAAAATAAACCAAAGACCAGAGCCATCACAGGATTTTTTTCTACCAGGTAACACAGGGGGCAAAGCCTTGTCTTTAAGCGTTTGACTGATGTCTGAAAGCCCTCATTAATGAAAAAGAAGTTTTGTAGACAGACAAATATTTACACATATTTGTCACTGAAAAAATGTTGTTGAACCATTTTTGTTTCTGTTTAAAGCTCTAGGGACAATGAATGTTCGACTGGCTGGAAGCAATTTTAATAAAAGGGAGAAATCTTCTTGAAGTGTATTATATCAAAAACATCAAACACTATGAATGAATCTTTACATGATGAAACTTTATGTTAAGAACATTTACCTGTAACTTGCTATATTACTGGTAGTTACTCCCCCATATACGAGCTCTAAGCTTATAATATCAAGCACTGGTAACAGTAGTTAATACAAGCTACTATACAGCAAATTATGATCTGGATCTACACTACCTGTCCAGGTGTGATAAATGTGGGATAAGCAGGCTAAGAGGTGAAGGTTTATTCTGACTTCAGTTCATGAGGGCCCTGGTTGCCTCCTAAATACTGAAGGGCCCCATGATGACTGCAATTTATTCACTATGTAGACAGTAAAATTTAATGCCTCAATATGGAAACAAATATTTAGGTTAAAAAAAAAAATGTGACTATGCTAAAATGGGGTCTTCATTCTTTCTGAAATGTATGAAGATGAAAAAATAACTTTTAAAAGTAAACATGCACCTATTGATTTATTTTTCATTGAGTTCAAATGTTTGCCAAAGTGTTTTCAGCCAATCGGAGGACATCAATGTTGAACTATAATGTGTTCAATACTTGTTAAATACCAAATTGTTTGTTACAATTGACTATTTTAACAAATCTTCTTGACACTGAGACAGACAGGAAGTAAACAGTAAATTGAGAATAGACAACCTGTAAGTCAGGAAATAAACAGTAAACTGAGAATAGACAACCTGTGGGACAAGAAATAAACAGTAAATTGAGAATAGACATCCTGAAAACAGGAAATAAACAGTAAACAGAGAATAGACAACCTGCAAGATAGGAAATAAACAGTATACTGAGAAAAGACAACCTGTAAGATAGGAAATAAAAAGAAAACTGAGAATAGAAAACCTATGGGACAAGAAATAAACAGTAAACTGAGAATAGACAACCTGTATGACTGGAAATAAACAGTAAACTGAGAATAGACAACCTGCAAGATAGGAAATAAACAGTATACTGAGAAAAGACAACCTGTAAGATAGGAAATAAAAAGAAAACTGAGAATAGAAAACCTATGGGACAAGAAATAAACAGTAAACTGAGAATAGACAACCTGTATGACTGGAAATAAACAGTAAACTGAGAATAGACATCCTGAAAACAGGAAATAAACAGTACACTGAGGTAGGACAACCTGTAAGATAGGAAATAAACAGTAAACTGAGAATAGACAACCTATGGGACAAGAAATAAACAGTAAACTGAGAATAGACAACCTGTATGACTGGAAATAAACAGTAAACTGAGAATATATAGACATCCTGAAAACAGGAAATAAACAGTAAACAGAGAATAGACAACCTGTAAGACAGGAAATAAACAGTAAACTGAGAATAGACAACCTGTAAGACAGGAAATAAACAGTAAACTGAGAATAGACCATCTGTAAGACAGGAAATAATCAGTAAACTGAGAATAGACAACCTGTAAGACAGGAAATAATCAGTAAACTGAGAATAGACAACCTGTAAGACAGGAAATAAACAGTAAACTGAGAATAGACAACCTGTAAGACAGGAAATAAACAGTAAACTGAGAATAGACCATCTGTAAGACAGGAAATAATCAGTAAACTGAGAATAGACAACCTGTAAGACAGGAAATAATCAGTAAACTGAGAATAGACAACCTGTAAGACAGGAAATAAACAGTAAACTGAGAATAGACAACCTGTAAGACTGGAAATAAACAGTAAACTGAGAATAGACCATCTGTAAGTCAGGAAATAAACAGTAAACTGAGAATAGACAACCTGTAAGACTGGAAATAAACAGTAAACTGAGAATAGACCATCTGTAAGTCAGGAAATAAACAGTAAACTGAGAATAGACAATCTGTAAGTCAGGAAATAAACAGTAAACTGAGAATAGACAACCTGTGGGACAAGATATAGACAGTAAACTGAGAACAGACAACCTGTAAGTCAGGAAATGAACAGCAAACTGAGTATAAACAACCTGTAGGACAGGCAATCAACAGTAAACTGAGACAACTCGTGGAACAAGATATAGACAGTAAATTGAGAATAGACAACATGTGGGACAGGAAATAAACAGTAAATTGAGAATAGACAACCTGTGGGACAAGAAATAAACAGTAAACTGAGAACAGATAACCTGTGGGACAATAAATAAACAGCAAACTGAGAACAGATAATCTGTGGGACAATAAATAAACAGTACACTGAGAAAAGACAACCTGTAAGATAGGAAATAAACAGTAAACTGAGAACAGATAACCTGTGGGACAATAAATAAACAGTACACTGAGAAAAGACAACCTGTAAGACAAGAAATAATATCATATTAATTAAGTGTCAAATAATAGAAAGCAGCCTTTAAATTATTTACTATATTAATGAACTGACATGTCAATGAAGTGTCATGAAGCAGAAAGTAATATCTCAATTGTATAAATGAACTGATCATGAAGTGTACAGTACCAGCGAGTGAAGTTCAATTATTTACCAAGTTTATAAATTGACCATGTTAATGAGGTGTACAGTAGCAGGAAAGTAATTGTTCAACTATTTATTAATTAATGAAGATTAATTAGGGAAGAGTCTCCTATTACAATTTACCATATTAACGAAGGGTTTAATTGAGATCAGGTGCCTGTTGAGAAGGCTGACCTCAGGGTCAAGTGTCTTCCTGTGTACTTGCCCATACCCCAGAAATAATGGGTGCAAGTAATTAAACACAGGTGTGAGTCTTTCTAAAGGTGTAAACTGACTAAAAATGCTAAATACACACAAATGTATGCACGAAAGCTGTGAAATAAAAATATCAAATAGTGAAAAGTTAAATGCATAGCCATTTGAGTCGTGTTGAATCACTATACATGCAATTTCAACTATAAAAAGCTGAAAGATATGAATGGCAAAAAAGGCAAAGAGACCTTCTAAAGCTTTTTACAGGTACTAAATTTAAAAAAAACACTAGATTGTTGTTTTATTTATTTAAAAAGGTGTTTTTTTATCAAGGATCTGTGGTAAGCACTAAATGTTTGGGGTTTATTGTCTGACAGCATTTCAGTCATTTGGAGACAGTGTCAACTTGAAGCAGATAAAATGCTGCCTTACTGTGTATAGCATGCTGTGAACACCTGGCATGATACCACATCCAGTCACATTATTCTGACACTGGGCCAACCAGTTGTGGATCTACCCTTATATTTGCTTGAGCATTTACAAGTGAGCTATACCACTACCATTTTTAATGACTTTGGTGTGTCATGGTCCAGGATCAAAGCTTGGGCCTCCTGTACCTAGAGCCACCTCACTACCAATTGTGGTACCAGGCCTGGTGGACACTAAATGGAAATCACATTTGTACTAGTAAAAATAATATTTAAGACGCAAAAAACACTACTGTTATCTAACAATGCTTTATGTTAATTGGTTTTTTTTCACACCAACAGTATTTCAGTTATCAGGAGACATTGTTCCCTTGATGCAGATATAGTGTTGCCTTCTTTGTGTATAGCATGCAATGAACACCTGGCATGATACCACACCCAGTCACATTATCCTGACACTGGGCCAACCAGTTGTCGAACTACTCGTACATTTGCTTGAGCTTTAGCAAGGAAGCTCTTCCGTTACCCTTTTTAATGACTTTGGTAAGTCGCGGCCCTGGATCAAACCCAGAGACTTCGGTACCTGGAGCCAACACTCTACGGATTGCACTACCTGGACCAGTACAATGCTTTGTAACAATATAAATGGACAGGTAAACATAGAAAGGCAGGCTAGAAGAACAACCTTTTATTGGGAAAGGTGGAGTGTTTTTAAGACAATGGTAGAGAAAAAAAAAAGACAAACCAAAGGTAAAAAAAAATATTGGTCAGATTGACATGATGTGGGTGCAGGTGAACTTTTTTAACTATGAGTCACAAATTGCAGAGACCTTGGTAGGGTCATTATCACAAAATCTAAACCACAGATTAGCTGTTAAACCCACTATCATACAATGTCTCAACCTAAATCTGTTCAACTCTGCTTTGTTTTATATATCAGGCCTGTAAGCAGATTTTTATTTATTATTTACTGGCTCTGTTGAATAAAATGTTATAATTTTTTATTTTGCAAAATTGTTACCCATCAATGATTAATTTGACAATTGCTTGTTTCAAGAAGACTTGCTTATTGAAATCAAGGGCCAAGAAAACTGGCAGTCCACTGTGACATGACCTTGTACCAGCATGGTTTGGACTGAAGTTCTGAACATTGTATCCGTGAGAAGAACACTGACTAGTTAACAAAATCTTTAAAAGCTTTTAAGGTATATGGCGTAAACACCAGCTGTTTATGAGATATGGAGCAAACACCAACTGTTTATGAGATATGGCGCGAACACCAAATGTTTATGAGATATGGAGCTAACACCAACTGTTTATGAGATATGGAGCGAACACCAAATGTTTATGAGATATGGAGCTAACACCAACTGTTTATGAGATATGGAGCGAACACCAAATGTTTATGTGATATGGAGCTAACGCCAGCTGTTTATGAGCTATGGAGCGAAAACTAAATGTTTATGAGATATGGAGCAAAGACCAATTGTTTATGAGATATGGAGCGAACACAAATTGTTTCTGAGATATGGAGCGAACACAAAATGTTGATAAGATATGGCGCGAACACCAAATGTTTATGAGATATGGAGCAAACACCAATTGTTTATTAAATATAAAGCGAACACCAGCTTTTTACAAGATATGGAGTAAAGACCAAATGTTTATGAGATATGGAGTGACCACCAACTGTTTATGAGATATGGCATGAACACCAACTGTTTATGAGATATGGAGCAAACACCAAATGTTTATGCGATATATTTAGCAAACACTAAGTCAATGGTTCAAACTGAAGACCTTCAAAATTCATAATGAAACTGTTGCCCTTAAATTACAACTTAATTTTTATCATCAAACCCTTTCAATGTTCCCAATTGTCGTAATGTTGGTTATGTAAACTGCAGGATCACTATCACAGATCAATGATTGCCACCGGAGACCAGCAAGGACACTCCCACCATTAGTAAGGTCAATACTCCATCCAACTTAAGAGCACAGCAAACAAGCCAAGTGCTATAGACTGCCTCAGTATTTGCATAGTTCTTCACCGTACCATGCTACATATGTTAATAAACATTACTTATGTTCTTATTTCCAGTCATCTTCTTACATCTACACGACAAGGTCCCTAGATTATCCTGCCTGATTTATGCAGCATGAGTTGCCAGATCTAGATCTAAATTCTTGCCTAAGCAAAGAGTTCAAGTTGGTGCTTTATAAAAGTATTTTTCTTGACAATATAAATTTTTGCAAGTATTCAAAATTAATTTTGCAACACTGCCAGTTGTATTGTTATTTAGTATTAGTTTGGGTACATGTAGTGATCAGTTTTCATTTCATTGCTAGCATTTGAGAAACCAATCAGGAAGAGCGAGGTTAGAGCTCTGTAAATCCAGTTTAAGCACGCCAGATGGTCCCTTTTAAAGATTGACCGTTCCAATGCAGTAACTGTTGGGTTTGCTCTTTTTGTTTAATGACTCATCACAAATGTGTTCTTGATTTTACATTTGGCTTGCATGTGAATACCTTTGTCCTTTGCCTTTTCAAATTTTGGTAAATGGTGTAATACTCACTGTATGTACTCTGTCATATTTCTTTATTATTGTTGATTTGTTGCTAAAATAAAAATGTCTAAAAACTAGTTTAAAAGTCACAATTCTTATGAGTCTTCCAACCTAAAGACACCGCCTTTTAATGAAGGACAGCATGTTCACCAATAATCTCGAGATCTACACATAATTACTAAAATCTTCTGCAATAGTCACTTGAAAATTCAACACACAGTCAATACTCATAGTCAACATTCATTTGACCTTGATGAAATCGTCAACACAAAAACTTTGATAAAATCTTGAATTCACCGTCCGCCATTTTGTGTAGCCATGCTTACAAGTAAGAACATAAGCCAGAGTATCTGAGGACGATAGATTAAGCAAATTTCTTAAGTTATCACCAATTCATTTAAGAAAATTCACACCTCTGCAAACGTGAAAAAAACACACTTGGAGTCAAAAGTGGCTGACTGCAGCTGTGAAATAGCAACTGGGAATCAGAAAATGGTTTGACACACTGAAATTGTCAACAGCTAAATTATCAATAGATGAATGCTTAAATTATATAGATAAAGAAGAAAGTTGGGATTTGGAAATTAAGAATGATGACACAATCTAAGTCGTAACAAAGAGTACCAACAATATAACTTTTCATCGAAAGAAAAATGTTTTCCAGAAAATTACTGTACACAAAATCTGCATTCCTTGATCCAAATTTTAACTTTTCTTTAAGCAAACGAAAGTATCATGTCTGAGAACAGTTTTCAACCTAAATGATGGCCTGTCAGATTCAACAGTGCCACACATGATGTCATGTTAAGAAATCATATTGTTCAAAATTGTGTCCTCTAAATGTTTTTTCCTACGCAAAAAGGCCATTTGAACATGAGTGGTCTTCTGTAATTATAGTCTGAGTCGCGTATGACTATTGGCAACCAATTGCATCTTCTGTAATTGTAGTCTGAGTAGCATATGACTATTTGCAACCAATTGCATCTTCTGTAATTATAGTCTGAGTCGCGTATGACTATTGGCAATTAATTGCATCTTCTGTAATTGTAGTCTGAGTGGTGTATGACTATTGGCAATTAATTGCATCTTCTGTAATTGTAGTCTGAGTCGCGTATGACTATTGGCAACCAATTGCATCTTCTGTAATTGTAGTCTGAGTAGCATATGACTATGGGCAACCAATTGCATCTTCTGTAATTGTAGTCTGAGTGGTGTATGACTATTGGCAACCAATTGCATCTTCTGTAATTGTAATCTGAGTGGCGTATGACTATTGGCAACCAATTGCATCTTCTGTAATTGTAGTCTGAGTGGCGCATAACTATTTGCAACCAATTGCATCTTCTGTAATTGTAGTCTGAGTAGCATATGACTATTGGCAACCAATTGCATCTTCTGTAATTGTAGTCTGAGTAGCGTATGACTATTGGCAACCAATTGCATCTTCTGTAATTGTAGTCTGAGTGGCGTATGACTATGGGCAACCAATTTCATCTTCTGTAATTGTAGTCTGAGTGGCGTATGACTATGGGAAACCAATTGCATCTTCTGTAATTGTAGTCTGAGTGGCATATGACTATGGGCAATCAATTGCATATTCTGTAATTGTAGTCTGAGCCACGTATGACTATGAGAAACCAATTGCATCTTCTGTAATTGTACTCTGAGTGGCGTATGACTATGGGCAATCAATTGCATATTCTGTAATTGTAGTCTGAGTTGTGTATGACTAATGGCAACCAATTGCATCTTCTGTAATTCTTGTCTGAGCTGTGTATGACTATGGGCAACCAATTGCATCTTCTGTAATTGTAGTCTGAGTTGTGTATGACTATGGGCAACCAATTGCATCCTCTGTAATTGTAGTCTGAGTCGTGCATGACTATGGGCAATCAATTTCATCTTCTGTAATTGTAGTCTGAGTCACGTATGACTATGGGAAACCAATTGCATCTTCTGTAATTGTAGTCTGAGTGGCATATGACTATGGGCAATCAATTGCATATTCTGTAATTGTTGTCTCAGCCACGTACGACTATTGGCAACCAATTGCATCTTCTGTAATTGTAGTCTGAGTGGCGTATGACTATGGGCAATCAATTGCAAATTCTGTAATTGTAGTCTGAGTTGTGTATTGCTATTGGCAACCAATTGCATCTTCTGTAATTCTAGTCTGAGCTGTGTATGACTACGGGCAACCAATTGCATCTTCTGTAATTGTAGTCTGAGTCGCGTATGACTATGGGCAACCAATTGCATCTTCTGTAATTGTAGTCTGAGTCGCGTATGACTATTGGCAACCAATTGCATCTTCTGTAATTGTAGTCTGAGTTGCGTTTGACTATTGGTAACCAATTGCATCTTCTGTAATTGTAGTCTGAGTCGCGTATGACTATTGGCAACCAATTGCATCTTCTGTAATTGTAGTCTGAGTAGCGTATGACTATTGGCAACCAATTGCATCTTCTGTAATTGTAGTCTGAGTAGCGTATGACTATTGGTAACCAATTGCATCTTCTGTAATTGTAGTCTGAGTAGCGTATGACTATTGGCAACCAATTGCATCTTCTGTAATTGTAGTCTGAGTGGCGTATGACTATTGGCAACCAATTGCATCTTCTGAACTTGTAGTCTGAGTAGCGTATGACTATAGGCAACCAATTGCATCTTCTGTAATTGTAGTCTGAGTGGCGTATGACTATGGGCAACCAATTGCATCCTCTGTAACTGTAGTCTGAGTCGCACATGACTATGGGCAATCAATTGCATATTCTGTAATTGTAGTATGAGCCACGTATGACTATGGGAAACCAATTGCATCTTCTGTAATTGTAGTCTGAGTAGCTTATGACTATTGGCAACCAATTGCATCTTCTGTAATTGTAGTCTGAGTAGCGTATGACTATTGGCAACCAATTGCATCTTCTGTAATTGTAGTCTGAGCCACATATGACTATTGGCAACCAATTGCATCTTCTGTAATTGTAGTCTGAGTCACGTATGACTATGGGCAACCAATTGCATCTTCTGTTATTGTAGTCTGAGTCGGGTATGACTATGGGCAACCTATAGCATCTTCTGTAATTGTAGTCTGAGTCGTGTATGACTTTTGGCAACCAATTGCATCTTCTGTAATTGTAGTCTGAGTCGCGTATGACTATGGGCAACCAATTGCATCTTCTGTAATTGTAGTCTGAGTAGCGTATGACTATTGGCAACCAATTGCATCTTCTGTAATTGTAGTCTGAGTAGCATATGACTATTGGCAACCAATTGCATCTTCTGTAATTGTAGTCTGAGTAGCGTATGACTATTGGCAACCAATTGCATCTTCTGTAATTGTAGTCTGAGTAGCGTATGACTATTGGCAACCAATTACATCTTCTGTAATTGTAGTCTGAGTAGCGTATGACTATTGGCAACCAATTGCATCTTCTGTAATTGTAGTCTGAGTAGCGTATGACTATTGGCAACCAATTGCATCTTCTGTAATTGTAGTCTGAGTGGCGTATGACTATTGGCAACCAATTGCATCTTCTGAACTCGTAGTCTGAGTAGCGTATGACTATTGGCAACCAATTGCATCTTCTGTAATTGTAGTCTGAGTGGCGTATGACTATTGGCAACCAATTGCATCTTCTGTAATTGTAGTCTGAGTAGCGTATGACTATTGGCAACCAATTGCATCTTCTGTAATTGTAGTCTGAGTAGCGTATGACTATTGGCAACCAATTGCATCTTCTGTAATTGTAGTCTGAGTAGCGTATGACTATTGGCAACCAATTGCATCTTCTGTAATTGTAGTCTGAGTGGCGTATGACTATTGGCAACCAATTGCATCTTCTGAACTTGTAGTCTGAGTAGCGTATGACTATAGGCAACCAATTGCATCTTCTGTAATTGTAGTCTGAGTGGCGTATGACTATTGGCAACCAATTGCATCTTCTGTAATTGTAGTCTGAGTGGCGTATGACTATGGGCAACCAATTGCATCCTCTGTAACTGTAGTCTGAGTCGCACATGACTATGGGCAATCAATTGCATATTCTGTAATTGTAGTATGAGCCACGTATGACTATGGGAAACCAATTGCATCTTCTGTAATTGTAGTCTGAGTAGCTTATGACTATTGGCAACCAATTGCATCTTCTGTAATTGTAGTCTGAGTAGCGTATGACTATTGGCAACCAATTGCATCTTCTGTAATTGTAGTCTGAGCCACATATGACTATTGGCAACCAATTGCATCTTCTGTAATTGTAGTCTGAGTCACGTATGACTATGGGCAACCAATTGCATCTTCTGTAATTGTAGTCTGAGTTGTGTATGACTATTGGCAACCAATTACATCTTCTGTAATTGTAGTCTGAGTAGCGTTTGACTATTGGCAACCAATTGCATCTTCTGTAATTGTAGTCTGAGTCACGTATGACTATGGGAAACCAATTACATCTTCTGTAATTGTAGTCTGAGTGGCGTATGACTATGGGCAATAAATTGCATCTTCTGTAATTGTAGTCTGAGCCACATATGACTATGGGCAACCAATTGCATCTTCTGTAATTGTAGTCTGAGTGGCGTATGACTATGGGCAATCAATTGCATATTCTGTAATTGTAGTCTGAGCCATGTATGACTATTGGCAACCAATTGCATCGTCTGTAATTGTAGTCTGAGTCGCGTATGACTATTGGCAACCAATTGCATCTAATGTAATTGTAGTCTGAGTCGCGTATGACTATTGGCAATCAATTGCATATTCTGTAATTGCAGTCTGAGTAGCATATGACTATGGGCAACCAATTGCATCTTCTGTAATTGTAGTCTGAGTAGCGTATGACTATTGGCAACCGATTGCATCTTCTGTAATTGTAGTCTGAGTCGGGTATGACTATTGGCAACCAATTGCATCTTCTGTAATTGTAGTCTGAGTCAGGTATGACTATTGGCAACCAATTGCATCTTCTGTAATTGTAGTCTGAGTCGGGTATGACTATTGGCAGCCAATTGCATCTTCTGAACTTGTAGTCTGAGTAGCGTATGACTATAGGCAACCAATTGCATCTTCTGTAATTGTAGTCTGAGCCACATATGACTATGGGCAACCAATTGCATCTTCTGTAATTGTAGTCTGAGTGGCGTATGACTATGGGCAATCAATTGCATATTCTGTAATTGTAGTCTGAGCCATGTATGACTATTGGCAACCAATTGCATCGTCTGTAATTGTAGTCTGAGTCGCGTATGACTATTGGCAACCAATTGCATCTAATGTAATTGTAGTCTGAGTCGCGTATGACTATTGGCAATCAATTGCATATTCTGTAATTGCAGTCTGAGTAGCATATGACTATGGGCAACCAATTGCATCTTCTGTAATTGTAGTCTGAGAAGCGTATGACTATTGGCAACCGATTGCATCTTCTGTAATTGTAGTCTGAGTCGGGTATGACTATTGGCAACCAATTGCATCTTCTGTAATTGTAGTCTGAGTCAGGTATGACTATTGGCAACAAATTTCATCTTCTGTAATTGTAGTCTGAGTAGCGTATGACTATTGGCAACCAATTGCATCTTCTGTAATTGCAGTCTGAGTCGGGTATGACTATTGGCAACCAATTGCATCTTCTGTAATTGTAGTCTGAGTCGGGTATGACTATTGGCAACCAATTGCATCTTCTGTAATTGTAGTCTGAGTCGGGTATGACTATTGGCAACCAATTGCATCTTCTGTAATTGTAGTCTAAGACGCGTATGACTATGGGCAACCAATTGCATCTTTTGTAATTGTAGTCTGAGTCGGGTATGACTATTGGCAACCAATTGCATCTTCTGTAATTGTAGTTTGAGTAGTGTATGACTATTGGCAACCAATTGCATCTTCTGTAATTGTAGTCTGAGCCGCGTATGACTATGGGCAACTAATTGCATCTTTTGTAATTGTAGTCTGAGTCGGGTATGACTATTGGCAACCAATTGCATCTTCTGTAATTGTAGTCTGAGCAACATATGACTATGGGCAACCAATTGCATCTTCTGTTATTGTAGTCTGAGTCGGGTATGACTATTGGCAACCAATTGCATCTTCTGTAATTGTAGTCTGAGTAGCGTTTGACTATTGGCAACCAATTGCATCTTCTGTAATTGTCGTCTGAGCCAAGTATGACTATGGGCAACCAATTGCATCTTCTGTTATTGTAGTCTGAGCCACATATGACTATGGGCAACCAATTGCATCTTCTGTTATTGTAGTCTGAGTCGGGTATGACTATTGGCAACCAATTGCATCTTCTGTAATTGTAGTCTGAGTAGCGTTTGACTATTGGCAACCAATTGCATCTTCTGTAATTGTCGTCTGAGCCAAGTATGACTATGGGCAACCAATTGCATCTTCTGTTATTGTAGTCTGAGTAGCGTATGACTATTGGCAACCAATTGCATCTTCTGTTATTGTAGTCTGAGTCGGGTATGACTATGGGCAACCTATAGCATCTTCTGTAATTGTAGTCTGAGTTGTGTATGACTATTGGCAACCAATTGCATCTTCTGTAATTGTAGTCTGAGTCGCGTATGACTATGGGCAACCAATTGCATCTTCTGTAATTGTAGTCTGAGTCGGGTATGACTATTGGCAACCAATTGCATCTTCTGTAATTGTAGTCTGAGTAGCGTTTGACTATTGGCAACCAATTGCATCTTCTGTAATTGTAGTCTGAGCCACATATGACTATTGGCAACCAATTGCATCTTCTGTAATTGTAGTCTGAGCCACATATGACTATGGGCAACCAATAGCACAATGCAGACTGGCTGCCGGTCACTGACCAGTCTCCAAAAGTTGCCATCCATACTACTAACTTCTCTACAATATAATATAATTTATGAAAAATAAAACAGCATAGACGCATACTTTTTTTGGCTGTACAGCAGTCGCTGATCTGTCACAATACAGGTGTGTCCAATTCAATACAGATTTAAGATTCACTTAGATTATGATTGTCGTTTTTGATTGCATTTTTAACATTTTGTTTTTTCTTTATATTAATAGATGCTTTTAATTACTACATTAAAACAGTATGATGTACTCAATATTATAAATAATATAAAAAATAAATATTGAAAATTTATGGTAGTTAAATTATTTAAATTTATTTGATCAATATCTTTATGTGTAAACATCTGTACACAGAAAAATCAATCTTGTAGTAAGAAAAAAAGGTTAATGAAATTCTGTTAACATATGAATATTAAATGTGGTATCCAACAGTTTGGTCCGAAGTTTTTTTCTCAAATAACCAAGCAAGTCAATGGCACCTGAAAAGGTCTTGCAAAATGTTTTTTATTGATGCCAAAGACCGGTGTAACCAGTCAAAGATAAATCCCCACTGGCCATTGCAAACATCAATCGGAACACCTTGGATAATTCACGAATCATCTCTCGGATGTATGTAGGTAGTCGGATCCCCTTGGCCATTTCCCTCAATAGGACTACTTTTGTGAAAGACCTCAAAACAAAGATGGCAGCTTGGTTGACTGCTCACTACAGTACGATGCCTGTAAAACTTCAATTTGTGGCGGCTTCAAATTTAAATCATCCAACTTTAATTTACCCAGTGCAGCAGACACACAGCTGTCAAACGATGGAAGTGTTTAAGTTTTGTGTGAACTACATAGGCATAATCTTCTTCCGACTTCCGGCAAACAAAACGATCGTGATTTCAGTAAGTTTCATTGCACCAGATACATCCGATGGATGATTGTCCCGAGGACGGAATTACCAGAGGAGTTCCAATTGTGCAAGCAGTGTTTCTTATCCGAGCCACAAAGCAAAGATAGCTATTTTTAAACTTAGAAAACCATGTGACCTTTTACTTTTATACAGTGTTCTAGGTAATCGGTTCTGACATCAGTATCTATTTTTAGCTGAGACCACTGTCGCGCTTTTTATAGACTTGGAAATACTGGACATTTAGAGTTTTTTTTGTTTGTTTTTTTATGACTGGTACAGTCTAACAATCAAGACAGTGTTCAAAATTGTTTTTAAAACAACTAAAATATGTGTTTATGCAAAATGTATAAACAAATTATCTAAAGTGATGGTTAGATATTGGTCAGTGTATTTAATACAGACAGACTGTCGGATACCACCTTTTAAGATTCGACAAGCTTGTAGGACTAATTAAAAACATTGGAGAGTACACTGGTGTCTACATTCCCATGGTTCTCCCCTCTTTGTTGAGCAATGTCTGTTCCCAATTAAAACAAAAAATGTCCACAAAAGATTTACAGATTGGACAAAAAAGAAACTAGAGATTGATTGATTGCACAACTGCCTTGGTACTGCACAACGTCTAGAAGAAGTCAAGGTGTTACTTATGTTAGAAGACAACCGGCAATGAATGGAATACAATCTTTTCATTATGTCGCACGGAGACAATGCATTGTCTTAATAGTCAATGGAATTCTGGTATATTGTTACACCAGACTGAACATGCTTGAGAATGTCTTTTTAGTGTCAAGCACACCTGATAATACTTTATTTAGGTGTTAAAAAGTACAGTCATTCATTGAAGTGACTTATGAAATCTATATATTTTTCATTGACAAATTTTAAATTAAAACAACTAGAAAAAAGAAAAAATCAGCAAACCAAGTTATTAAAAAATACATTTAATGTTTAAATCACAGAAAACAAACATAGCTACTATAATTTGAGTAAAACTTCATAGTATCTAAACACTTATAGAAATATAAATGTAGAATAACGTTAATATTGAAAATCACTACTTAATATTAATGATGTATCAAAAAAATTGTATTGGCAGAATGAAACATATTTTTACTTTAAATTCTTGACTCAGCTTTTGACTTATTTATGGACATAATTAATGCTACAAAGACTTGGTATAATGAATACATTGAGCATAATAATGGCATGTTTGTTTGTTTTTTAATTGTTACATCACACCCACACAATAACGTTAATACTGGCAACATCCAGCTAATTATAGGAGGAGGAAGACCACAGACTTACGCCTGGGATGGGATGGGATTTGCCAGCATTTTTGCTATGCAGCGACATTTCTATCATTATAGCACAGGGGTACTTATGAGATGCCCAGGGACTGAACCCAGCTGGTCCATTATACTGACACCGACGAGTCAGGCATTATGCTGTCCCCTTGGCCAAAGCATTTGATAGGAAGCCACTTCTACCAACTTTAAAGCTTTTGGTTTGACCCTGCCGGGGTTTGAACCCACAACCTCCCGATCCACAAGCTGACGCTCTACCACCTGAGCTATTGCGGCCAGTGACTTACGCCTGGGTAGAACCACTTTAAAGGTTAGCTTGAAAAAAATGAAGGCATGTTTTGACAGCTAAAAAAAACGGATAGACTTAGATCAGACATTAATCTATGCCCGAACTGGATCCACTCTGCTGTTACTTGTTCAGCATCACAATCTCACTCAAATTTGCATCAAATATAAATAAAAGATTCACACATGAATTCAAGTTAACATTTCTTGTTGGCGTATGTTATAAGGTCCTCAAAACTGACACTCAGTAGACTTTGTGTCAAATGTTTATAGAGTAGATCTGAATGTTCAAAATATAATTAATTTTTTTTCCATATATTACCCATTGCCAATTTTTCTCATGAACAATTGGCAAATTTTTTATCTTGAAGTCCCCTTGTGGGGTTTGTACTTTAGAAAGAATTCTTTCTGTGACCTTAAGAAATAACCTCTCATACTTTTCAATTGACTTGATACTAATTACTTTACACTTATGACAATTATACTTTTCCTAAAATACCCACAGTTCTTTTGTTCTCCTGATCTTAAACCTGTACAAGTGCAGGCTTAATCTTCATTTCACTATAGTTTATTAGCCCATACTAATACCCGAGTTGTCTTCTAATGTTTATTTGTTTATTGGTTTTATTGTCCCACCAACAGTATTTCAGCTATCTGGAGACGGTGTCCACTTGAAGCAGATATAGTGCTGCCTCCACTGTTTATAGAATGCCGTGAACACCTGGCATGATACCACACCCAGTCATATTATCCTGAAACTGGGCCAACCAGCCATGGAACTACCCTTATATGTGCTCGAGCATTAGCAGGAAGCCATACAACTACCATTTGTAACGACTTTTGACGCGGTCTGGGACTCGAACCCCGTGCCTCCTTTGCCTGGAGCTAACGCTCTACCGATTGTGCTACCAGGTCCGGTTCATCTTCTTACATTTACATGAAACAATAAGGTGCCTATCTATATTGCAACAAGCGACTCAGCAGGAACAAGTGCAGACCCTGATCAGACAGCTCCAACGCTGAGATGGCAGATCATGATCGTCTCTATTTGCCTTTGCTTGATCAATTCAAGCTTAGCAGGTTAAGAGTTTAAGGAACTCTGATAATAACTTTGAGATTTCTAAGTTCTTTGTCCCAGTAAATGCAATGGCTTTGTTTCTACCAAACAAACACTTCACTCATTTAACACAATTCCTAATTGATCCTGAGACGTTCACTACATGATTTTTAACTGCCATTATCTCATGTTTGTTTTTCAATAGTTCATAGATAAGCAAGTGGCGTGGATGTGAATTCATAAACCTACTGTGCTCAGTGGTGGATTAGGTGTTCATGTACTTTACATAATAAGGTCCTCAAAACTGAAGCCTGTGTAATTTAAATACATTTCCAACACGAAAATATAATCTTAACCCTTACCATAATACATTTTGAATAAGCACAAAGGTGTCCAGACAGAAATTCTGAAGTAAATTATACTAATCACAGTCAAGACAGCTCAGAGCAGCTAGCTGATCCAGATCTACACTTGTTCCTTGAGCAGAGCAGCGAGCTGATCAAGATCTCCACTTGTTCCTTGAGCAGAGCAGCGAGCTGATCCAGATCTCCACTTGTTCTTTGAGCAGAGCAGCTAGCTGGTACAGATCTCCACTTGTTCTTTGAGCAGAGCAGCTAGCTGGTACAGATCTCCACTTGTTCCTTGAGCAGAGCAGCTAGCTGATCAAGATCTCCACTTGTTCTTTGAGCAGAGCAGCTAGCTGGTACAGATCTCCACTTGTTCTTTGAGCAGAGCAGCTAGCTGGTACAGATCTCCACTTGTTCTTTGAGCAGAACAGCTAGCTGGTACAGATCTTCACTTGTTCTTTGAGCAGAGCAGCTAGCTGGTACAGATCTCCACTTGTTCCTTGAGCAGAGCAGCTAGCTGATCAAGATCTCCACTTGTTCTTTGAGCAGAGCAGCGAGCTGATCCAGATCTCCACTTGTTCCTTGAGCAGAGCAGCTAGCTGATCCAGATCTCCACTTGTTCCTTGAGCAGAGCAGGGAGCTGATCCAGATCTCCACTTGTTCTTTGAGCAGAGCAGCGAGCTGATCCAGATCTCCACTTGTTCCTTGAGCAGAGCAGCTTGTTGATCTAGATATACACTTGTTCCTTGAGCAGAGCAGCTAGCAGATTTAGATCTCCACCTGGTCCTTCAGCAGTGCAGCTAGCTGATCCAGATTTACCCTTGTACCTTGAGCAGAGCAGCTAGCTGATCTAGGTCTAGATCTACACTTGTTCCTTGAACTATGTGTGCAGAGCAGGCTAAGAGTAAAATGCAGATCAGGCAAGAGATATGCTTATAAAGTCTAAACATCTACAGGCACATGCTGAGCTAACTTTGCTTGGTTTTTAATGTACATAACAGCTACATAATTACAGTCATGGAGACATCTAGCTATTAAAGGTGGAAGATGACACCATACAAATGCCTGGGTAGAACCACCATACCACAAATCAGCTGGAAGACCTTCCCATATGAAAGTTTTTACCATGACCAGGACACAAAACCTGCACTGCGACTACCTCTTTGCCATGGGTGATGCCTGCATGCCTAGAAGTTTGTAATAAATCTTTTTCACTTTTATAGAAAACATTCCAAAAAACTTGCAAACCAATAACAAGAAATAATACTCTAACTAATATATGGCCCAGAATATGCACTGACCTTAAATATGACCTTGATCTAGTGGGTTGCACTTGCAAATAATAGGTGCAGCACACCTGCAAGTCAGTCAGATGATTGATTCAATATATAAACCTGTGAAAGTTGCATGGTTTTGGCCAAGACACTGAATGAGAGCATTGCAAGTTATTTAAATGATAAGAGAAATATATATGTAAATATAAATATATGATCCTTAATGTGACCTTGAACTTTAGTGTTGATTGTAAATGTTATGTGGGACACATGTTCAAGGGTATGTGCTTAAGTTTAATTTAAGTCCTGTAAACAATTATAGATGTTAGAGCAGAGACACAAAATGGGATGGATGGCATATGTACAGACATACGGATGAAAGGAAGCGCTAAGCTGCCTTTCAGCATCATAATATAGACAACTTTTCAATGAACCCAAAATACATATTTTTGATTTACAATACTGCAATAACCAAAACACATAGCATCATCATTTAAAACCCTTGACATTAATGAGCCTTCAAAGATGAAATCAGAGTCATACTGAAATCTAAGCTATTACATTTTTTAAAATTTTTAGCATATCATTATTTTTTAGCATATCATTATTTTTTAGCATATCATTTTTTAGGAAAAATAAACTTTTTTAACAAAGTGATCATGTGTTATCATGAAATAATTACCCATGAAAGTTCATACTAAAGCCTGTTTAGCATGCATTGATTTTTCTTACTTCAATTATGGCAGATTCACTATTTGCTGTGAAATCTAGCAATATATCAATTTAAGTTTGGGGTGTTGTTGACAAATAAGGAAAATTTTGTATAGGTAATAAAATAATGTAGAATGATAGGGTTACTATTCCACTCATGCATATCTCTGCTCCTTTCATAAGAAAGGACTGCTGATGTTTTAGCTATGTGTTAGAGACTCACACAGAGACCCTGTACAACCTCTCAAAGCTATGTGTTAGAGACTCACACAGAGACACTGTACAACCTCTCAAAGCTATGTGTTAGAGACTCACACAGAGACTCTGTACAACCTCTCAAAGCTATGTGTTAGAGACTCACACAGAGACTCTGTACAACCTCTCAAAGCTATGTGTTAAAGACTCACACAGAGACACTGTACAACCTCTCAAAGCTATGTGTTAGAGACTCACACAGAGACTCTGTACAATCTCTCAAAGCTATGTGTTAGAGACTCACACAGAGACCCTGTACAATCTCTCAAAGCTATGTGTTAGAGACTCACACAGAGACTCTGTACAACCTCTCAAAGCTATGTGTTAGAGACTCACACAAAGACACTGTACAATCTCTCAAAGCTATGTGTTAGAGACTCACACAGAGACTCTATACAACCGCTCAAAGCTATGTGTTAGAGACTCACACAAAGACACTGTACAACCTCTCAAAGCTATGTGTTAGAGACTCACACAGAGACCCTGTACAATCTCTCAAAGCTATGTGTTAGAGACTCACACAGAGACCCTGTACAACCTCTCAAAGCTATGTGTTAGAGACTCACACAGAGACCCTGTACAACCTCTCAAAGCTATGTGTTAGAGACTCACACAGAGACCCTGTACAACCTCTCAAAGCTATGTGTTAGAGACTCAAACAAAGACACTGTACAATCTCTCAAAGCTATGTTAGAGACTCACAGAGACACTGTACAACCTCTCAAAGCTATGTTAGAGACTCACACAGAGACACTGTACAACCTCTCAAAGCTATGTTAGAGACTCACAGAGACACTGTACAACCTCTCAAAGCTATGTGTTAGAGACTCACACAGAGACCCTGTACAATCTCTCAAAGCTATGTGTTAGAGACTCACACAGAGACTCTATACAACCGCTCAAAGCTATGTTAAAGACTCACACAGAGACTCTGTACAATCTCTCAAAGCTATGTGTTAGAGACTCACACAGAGACACTGTACAACCTCTCAAAGCTATGTGTTAGAGACTCACACAGAGACTCTGTACAACCTTTCAAAGCTATGTGTTAGAGACTCACACAGAGACACTGTACAACCTCTCAAAGCTATGTGTTAGAGACTCACACAGAGACACTGTACAACCTTTCAAAGCTATGTGTTAGAGACTCACACAGAGACTCTGTACAACCTCTCAAAACTATGTGTTAGAGACTCACACAGAGACTCTATACAACCGCTCAAAGCTATGTTAAAGACTCACACAGAGACTCTGTACAACCTTTCAAAGCTATGTGTTAGAGACTCACACAGAAACTCTTTACAACCGCTCAAAGCTATGTTAAAGACTCATACAGAGACTCTGTACAACCTCTCAAAGCTATGTTAGAAACTCACACAGAGTCACTGTACAACCTCTCATAGCTATGTTAGAGACTCACACAGAGACTCTGTACAACCTTTCAAAGCTATGTGTTAGAGACTCACACAGAAACTCTTTACAACCGCTCAAAGCTATGTTAAAGACTCATACAGAGACTCTGTACAACCTCTCAAAGCTATGTTAGAAACTCACACAGAGACTCTGTACAATCTCTCAAAGCTATGTGTTAGAGACTCACACAGAGACTCTGTACAACCTCTCAAAGCTATGTGTTAGAAACTCACACAGAGACTCTGTACAATCTCTCAAAGCTATGTGTTAGAGACTCACACAGAGACTCTGTACAATCTCTCAAAGCTATGTGTTAGAGACTCACACAGAGACTCTGTACAACCTCTCAAAGCTATGTGTTAGAGACTCACACAGAGACTCTGTACAACCTCTCAAAGCTATGTTAGAAACTCACACAGAGACTCTGTACAACCTCTCAAAGCTATGTGTTAGAGACTCACACAGAGACTCTGTACAACCTGTCAAAGCTATGTGTTAGAAACTCACACAGAGACTCTGTACAATCTCTCAAAGCTATGTGTTAGAGACTCACACAGAGACTCTGTACAACCTCTCAAAGCTATGTGTTAGAAACTCACACAGAGACTCTGTACAATCTCTCAAAGCTATGTGTTAGAGACTCACACAGAGACACTGTACAACCTCTCAAAGCTATGTTAGAAACTCACACAGAGACTGTACAACCTCTCAAAGCTATGTGTTAGAGACTCACACAAAGACTCTGTACAACCTCTCAAAGCTATGTTAGAAACTCACACAGAGACCCTGTACAACCTCTCAAAGCTATGTGTTAGAGACTCACAAAGACTCTGTACAACCTCTCAAAGCTATGTGTTAGAGACTCACACAGAGACCCTTTACAACCTCTCAAAGCTATGTTAGAAACTCACACAGAGACTCTGTACAACCTCTCAAAGCTATGTGTTAGAGACTCACACAGAGACCCTTTACAACCTCTCAAAGCTATGTTAGAAACTCACACAGAGACTCTGTACAACCTCTCAAAGCTATGTGTTAGAGACTCACAAAGACTCTGTACAACCTCTCAAAGCTATGTGTTAGAGACTCACAAAGACTCTGTACAACCTCTCAAAGCTATGTGTTAGAGACTCACAAAGACTCTGTACAACCTCTCAAAGCTATGTGTTAGAGACTCACACAGAGACCCTTTACAACCTCTCAAAGCTATGTTAGAAACTCACACAGAGACTCTGTACAACCTCTCAAAGCTATGTGTTAGAGACTCACAAAGACTCTGTACAACCTCTCAAAGCTATGTGTTAAGAGACTCACACAGAGACTCTGTACAACCTCTTAAAGCTATGTGTTAAGAGACTCACACAGAGACCCTGTACAACCTCTCAAAGCTATGTGTTAAGAGATTCACACAGAGACACTGTACAACCTCTCAAAGCTATGTTAGAGACTCATACAGAGACTCTATACAACCTCTCAAAGCTATGTAAGAGACTTACACAGAGACCCTGTACAACCTCTCAAAGCTATGTGTTAAGAGATTCACACAGAGACACTGTACAACCTCTCAAAGCTATGTTAGAGACTCATACAGAGACTCTATACAACCTCTCAAAGCTATGTAAGAGACTTACACAGAGACCCTGTACAACCTCTCAAAGCTATGTGTTAAGAGATTCACACAGAGACCCTGTACAACCTCTCAAAGCTATGTGTTAAGAGATTCACACAGAGACCCTTTACAACCTCTCAAAGCTATGTTAGAAACTCACACAGAGACTCTGTACAACCTCTCAAAGCTATGTGTTAGAGACTCACAAAGACTCTGTACAACCTCTCAAAGCTATGTGTTAGAGACTCACACAGAGACTCTGTACAACCTCTTAAAGCTATGTGTTAAGAGACTCACACAGAGACCCTGTACAACCTCTCAAAGCTATGTAAGAGACTTACACAGAGACCCTGTACAACCTCTCAAAGCTATGTGTTAAGAGATTCACACAGAGACACTGTACAACCTCTCAAAGCTATGTGTTAAGAGACTCACACAGAGACTCTATACAACCGCACAAAGCTATGTTAGAGACTCATACAGAGACACTGTACAACCTCTCAAAGCTATGTTAGAGACTCACACAGAGACCCTGTACAACCTCTCAAAGCTATGTGTTAAGAGATTCACACAGAGACACTGTACAACCTCTCAAAGCTATGTTAGAGACTCACACAGAGACTCTGTACAACCTCTTAAAGCTATGTGTTAGAGACTCACACAGAGACACTGTACAACCTGTCAAAGCTATGTTAGAGACTCACACAGAGACTCTGTACAACCTCTCAAAGCTATGTTAGAGACTCACACAGAGACACTGTACAACCTCTCATAGCTATGTTAGAGACTCACACAGAGACACTGTACAACCTCTCAAAGCTATGTGTAAGAGACTCACAGAGACACTGTACAACCTCTCAAAACTATGTTAGAGACTCACACAGAGACACTGTACAACCTCTCAAAGCTATGTTAGAGACTCACAGAGACACTGTACAACCTCTCATAGCTATGTTAGAGACTCACACAGAGACACTGTACAACCTCTCAAAGCTATGTTAGAGACTCACACAGAGACACTGTACAACCTCTCATAGCTATGTTAGAGACTCACACAGAGACACTGTACAACCTCTCAAAGCTATGTGTAAGAGACTCACAGAGACACTGTACAACCTCTCAAAACTATGTTAGAGACTCACACAGAGACACTGTACAACCTCTCAAAGCTATGTGTAAGAGACTCACAGAGACTCTGTACAACCTCTCAAAGCTATGTGTTAGAGACTCACAGAGACACTGTACAACCTCTCAAAACTATGTTAGAGACTCACACAGAGACTGTACAACCTCTCAAAGCTATGTGTAAGAGACTCACAGAGACACTGTACAACCTCTCAAAACTATGTTAGAGACTCACACAGAGACACTGTACAACCTCTCAAAGCTATGTGTAAGAGACTCACAGAGACTCTGTACAACCTCTCAAAGCTATGTTAGAGACTCACAGAGACACTGTACAACCTCTCAAAGCTATGTGTTAGAGACTCATACAGAGACTCTGTACAACCTCTCAAAGCTATGTTAGAGACTCACACAGAGACACTATACAACCGCACAAAGCTATGTTAGAGACTCACACAGAGACACTGTACAACCTCTCATAGCTATGTTAGAAACTCACACAGAGACTCTATTCAACCGCTCATAGCTATGTTAAAGACTCACACAGAGACACTGTACAACCTCTCATAGCTATGTTAGAAACCCACACAGAGACTCTAAACAACCTCTCAAAGCTATGTTAGAGACTCACACAGAGACACTATACAACCGCACAAAGCTATGTTAGAGACTCACACAGAGACACTGTACAACCTCTCATAGCTATGTTAGAAACCCACACAGAGACTCTAAACAACCTCTCAAAGCTATGTTAGAGACTCACACAGAGACACTATACAACCGCACAAAGCTATGTTAGAGACTCACACAGAGACTCTGTACAACCTCTCATAGCTATGTGTTAGAGACTCACACAGAGACACTGTACAACCTCTCATAGCTATGTTAGAAACCCACACAGAGACTCTAAACAACCTCTCAAAGCTATGTTAGAGACTCACACAGAGACACTATACAACCGCACAAAGCTATGTTAGAGACTCACACAGAGACTCTGTACAACCTCTCATAGCTATGTGTTAGAGACTCACACAGAGACTCTATACAACCTCTCAAAGCTATGTTAGAGACTCATACAGAGACACTGTACAACCTCACAAAGCTATGTTAGAGACTCACACAGAGACACTGTACAACCGCACAAAGCTATGTTAGAGACTCATACAGAGACACTGTACAACCTCACAAAGCTATGTTAGAGACTCACACAGAGACTCTCTACAACCTCACAAAGCTATGTTAGAGACTCATACAGAGACACTGTACAACCTAACAAAGCTATGTTAGAGACTCACACAGAGACTCTATACAACCTCACAAAGCTATGTTAGAGACTTATACAGAGACACTGTACAACCTCACAAAGCTATGTTAGAGACTTACACAGAGACTCTGTACAACCTCACAAAGCCATGTTAGAGACTCACACAGAGACTCTGTACAACCTCACAAAGCCATGTTAGAGACTTACACAGAGACTCTGTACAACCTCTCATAGCTATGTTAGAGACTCACACAGAGACTCTGTACAACCTCTCATAGCTATGTTAGAGACTCACACAGAGACACTTTACAACCTCTTAAAGCTTTATGTTAGAGACTCAAATACAGACACTGTACAACTTCTCAAAGCTTCGTGTTAGAGACTCACACAGAGACTCTGTACAACCTCTCAAAGCTGTGTGAGAGACTCACACAGAGACACTGTACAACCTCTCAAAGCTATGTTAGAGACTCACAGAGAGACTGTACAACCTCTCAAAACTATGTTAGAGACTCACACAGAGACACTGTACAACCTCTAAAAGCTATGTTAAAGACTCACAGAGAGACTGTACAACCTCTCAAAACTATGTTAGAGACTCACAGAGAGACTGTACAACCTCTCAAAACTATGTTAGAGACTCACACAGAGACACTGTACAACCTCTCAAAACTATGTTAGAGACTCACACAGAGACTCTGTACAACCTCTAAAAGCTATGTTAGAGACTCACACAGAGACTCTGTACAACCTCTCAAAACTATGTTAGAGACTCACACAGAGACTCTGTACAACCTCTCAAAGCTATGTGTAAGAGACTCACAGAGACACTGTACAACCTCTCAAAACTATGTGTTAGAGACTCACACAGAGACACTGTACAACCTCTCAAAGCTATGTTAGAGACTCACACAGAGACTGTACAACCTCTCAAAGCTATGTGTAAGAGACTCACAGAGACTCTGTACAACCTCTCAAAGCTATGTTAGAGACTCACACAGAGACACTGTACAACCTCTCAAAGCTATGTTAGAGACTCACACAGAGACTGTACAACCTCTCAAAGCTATGTGTAAGAGACTCACAGAGACACTGTACAACCTCTCAAAACTATGTTAGAGACTCACACAGAGACACTGTACAACCTCTCAAAGCTATCTTAGAGACTCACACAGAGACTCTGTACAACCTCTCAAAGCTATGTGATAGAGAGACTCACATGAGAGACTTTGACTTACAATCTCTCAAAGCTATGTGCTAGAGACTCACACATAGATGCTGTACAACCTCTCAAAGCTATATGCTAGAGACTCACACAAAGACTGTACAACCTCTCAAAGCTATGTGATAGAGAGACTCACATGAGAGACTTTGACTTACAATCTCTCAAAGCTATGTGTTAGAGACTCACACAGAGACTCTGACTTACAACCCCTCAAAGCTATGTGTTAAGAGACTCATACAGAGACCACATAGTCAAGTTCCACATAGAGACCTGATTCTGATAGACAACCTTTCCAGCTATGTGTCAAGTCCCCCAAAGAGACCTGGCTCTGACAGACGACCTTTCCAGCTGTGTGTCAAATCCACCATAGAGACCCGGCTCTGACTGACGACCTTTCCAGCTGTGTGTCAAGTCCCCCATAGAGACCTGGCTCTGACAGACAACCTTTCCAGCTGTGTGTCAAGTCCCCCATAGAGACCTGGCTCTGACTGACGACCTTTTCAGCTGTGTGTCAAGTCCCCCATAGAGACCTGGCTGACTGACGACTTTTCCAGCTGTGAGTCAAGTCCCCCATAGAGACCTGGCTGACTGACGACTTTTCCAGCTGTGTGTCAAGTCCCCCATAGAGACCTGGCTCTGACAGACAACCTTTCCAGCTGTGTGTCAAGTCCCCCATAGAGACCTGGCTCTGACTGACGACCTTTCCAGCTGTGTGTCAAGTCCCCCATAGAGACCTGGCTCTGACAGACAACCTTTCCAGCTGTGTGTCAAGTCCCCCATAGAGACCTGGCTCTGACTGACGACCTTTCCAGCTGTGTGTCAAGTCCCCCCATAGAGACCTTGCTCTGACAGACAACCTTTCTAGCTGTGTGTAAAGTCCCCCATAGAGACGTGGCTCCGACAGACAACCTTTCCAGCTGTGTGTCAAGTCCCCCATAGAGACGTGGCTCCGACAGACAACCTTTCCAGCTGTGTGTTAAGTCTTCACAGCAGGAGTTGACTGATCTAGATCTGCACAATTTGCCTTTGCCTTATCAATACTTATACAGTGGACCAGAAGTTAGGCTACATTATACGAGGGGTAGAGATTTTATACCGGGTGATTTGGCTTTTGCATCTTTCAAGATTTGTAGTATTTGTATGGCAAATGTATGAAGAGCCATTCAGCCATGATATGTCTTTACTACTTAATATCCAAATGTGTATCTATTAAACTATATTTACTCGCTCATGCTGTACTGAGTCATCATCATGAGGTGAGAAACGAGAACATGTTTTAGTAATCTATGTGTTTATCATTATAGAAATTTTTAAAATTGTTTTCAACAAGAAAGGTCTCATGAAAATCTGTTGATGCGTGGTAAAGACATTGAACTTTGTATTAAAACTTCACCAGCTTCAACCCTCTTCAGTCGACAGTCATTTGTCCTTCATAAATGCAAGGGTCAATGCAGTTTTCCAGTTTTGTTTGTTTTGTTTTTTAAATACATCACAGTGACCAGTTATGATAATCATAGCAACGTCCAGCTTTTTGGTGGAGAAATACCCCAAACAAATGTCTGGGTAGAATAGCAGCGCATCGCAGGTCAGCTGGAAGACCTTCCCACATTAAGTCCTTCAAACCAAATGGGACTCGAACCCACGCCATGAGAGGCTAAGCAGTCAGAGGAGTTACAAGTCTGATCGCCTGTGGTGACTAAATTAAAGAGAACATATGAATTTTTATTATATAAGTTTATCACCCTATGAGCAAGCGTTTTTTTTCTTGATCTTGAAATTGAGGTCATAAAGAAATTGGTTGGATTTTGCACAGTTGGTGCCTCTTTTAACAGAACTATAACAAACACTAAACCTTACAAAAGACCTTATTGTTGTTGTTTCTGACACCAAACTTCAGGAATGTAAACTGTGTTTCGCGTCAATGAATCTCCAAATGTTACATGTCCGAATGGCATGTAATTTCGAAAATTGGATTTATGTTCATAAAGCTGTTATAGAGACAAGGACATTTAGAGTGTAGATCCCAGCCCTGAAAGAGACCTTGTGCCTTACTATCAGACCTTAAAAGGCTAAAAAATATCAAGTTTTGTTAATATTTTAAGTTCACCTTGAAAACATAACTATTGTTTATATCCTGGTGACCCTCAGCATTACTATGACCCTTGTTTACATGTACTTTAAAAAGTCCTTGACATTGACATTACTGAGCTTAGAAGAAGTGTATTATTTTAAATCCTGAGGGACATGATGTCATCAGCATGCTATCATGACCTTCCAGTGACCTTACTAATCTCTCTATGAAGCTGGGGACTAGAGTCACGCAATAATAAGCTTGAAACCCTAATTTGACAGACGCTTGAGACTTGGAACAAGTTTTGATAAATTGCAGTTAAAATGTAAATCGGTTGTGATCTCTGTTCCAGGTACAAAAAGCATACATTGTTTGTTTATTGGGTTTATTGTCCCACCAATAGTATTTCAGTTATCTTGAGACACTGTCCACTTGAGGCAGATATATTGCTGCCTTCAGTGTGCATAGCATGCCTTGAACACTTGGCATGATACTACACCCAGTCACATTATTCTGACACAGGGCCAACCAGTCGTGAAACTACCCTTGTATTTGCATTAGCGTTATCAAGGGAGCTATACCATTACCATTTGTTAAAGACTTTAGTAAGTTGCTGCTCAGGATCGAACCTGGAGCCGACGCTCTATCGATTGCGCTACCAGGTCTGGTACATACATCATCGTATTCAAGAGTAGTTCCAGGACTTCTTGATCTGGGTGATGTTAGTATGCCAACTAAATTTCTTTTGCATTGGGATGAGGTTAAAAAATGTTTAAAAATTTATTAGGATAAGTCAGGTAAAATCATCAAAGGGAGATAAATAAAAAAACTTAACAAGTAAGAGTTATGGTCTTTTACGCTCTTCACTCTGCCTCATCACAAGTATGAAGCGAATATGTCCAAAAAAATTGCAATTTATAATGGAACTTACTTATAATGAAACATGTATCAAAAAGTTAACAAATTAGGCTAATAAACATTTTCTGTTACTGAACCCTGTAATGTTGCACCTTACACACATTCAGGCAAGGCATGATAAAACATAAGCATGGCCTTACGTTGTCATTATACAAGATTGACATATTTGTCTAGGTTTATACAGGTGATTTATGGAGGGTAAATGATGGCTTTTGTTGTCTATCAATTTTGACATATCAGATTCATAAATGGCTTAAAGTGCATAAACTTAAGCGGTGCACAGAAAATTAAAACTTTAACAAGCAAGTCCTAAACATACAATGCTTGGTGAAATATTATTATAATCAACTTCAATTGGAGAAAACAAAGGAACAAAATGCTTCATCATGATTTCTTTTTTACAAAATTTCCTTTTTATTTTTTGTCTTTTTCCCCTCTTTTCCCCATGTTCCCTCTTCTGTTATTTTTTGTGTCATTTTCTTTCCTTTTCTCTTTATTATTGTCATTTTATTTCCTTTTCTGTTTATTATTGTATCTTATATCTCATTTTCTTTCCTTATCTTCATGATTTTCTTTGTATCTCATTTTCTTTACTTTTCACTTCATTACTTTCTCTTATATCTCATTTTCTTTACTTTTCACTTCATTATTTTCTCTTATATTTCATTATGTTTACTTTTTACTTCATTATTTTCTCATATTATATCATTTTCTTTACTTTTCTCTTCATTATTTTCTCTTATATCTCCTTTTTTTTACTTTTAACTTCATTATTTTCTCATATATCTCATTTTCTTTACTTTTCTCTTCATTATTTTCTCTTGTATCTCATTTTCTTTACTTTTCACTTCATTATTCTCTCTTGTATCTCATTTTCTTTACTTTTCACTTCATTATTCTCTCTTGTATCTCATTTTCTTTACTTTTCACTTCATTATTTTCCCTTATATCTCACACCCCTTACCATCTCTGATTAATGGAGATTGTTTACGAGTAATATCATCCTTAAATACCACAGTATCCGCACATTTATCTGTCACCGTAACAACCATTAAAATTCTCACCTTTAATTCAAATTAATAATTAACAATTTCTATTTTCAGGTGAGGCAAAACAAACTATCCTATCCTTGAGATATATTCACACGATACAGTTGTGCAATAAATCAGACTTGCATTTGGCCACCAGGCATGTTTTGCAATGTTTAACCACATGTTAAACTACAATATAAGCATGAAAAACAAAAACAATATATACATGTCTACCTTTATGTCTGGTGTTTCAGATCCAGTTAAAACTGTTAAAGAAGTTAAAGGACAAAATTATGAAACAATTCAGGTTTTAATCATAATCAAATACATGTGATAGGACTGGTTCAATTTCAACATTCAGTATGACCAATCAAATATTTGCCAATAGTCTCAAACTAGAATGTTGATAACTTCAAGCTGGCCCTAATAACAGAGTATTTTTATTTCACTATTTTTTCACCATCCCTTATAACTACATTTAAATTATTTAGTAGGAATAATGATCTAAGTTTGTTTGTTTGTGTGTTTGTTTGGTTTGTAGTCCCACCAACAGTATTTCAGTTATCTGGAGACGGTGTCCACTTGAAGCAGATATAGTGCTGCCTTCACTGTGTATAGCATGCGGTAAACAAGTGTCATGATACCACATCTGGTCACATTATTCTGACACTGGGTCAACCAGTCAAGGAAATACCCTTATATTTGCTTGAGCTTTAGCAAAGGAGCTATACCACTTCCACCTTTACAACTTGGTATGTTGCGGCCCGGGATTAAACCCAGGGCCTCCTGTACCTGTAGCTGATGCTCTACCACTTGTGGTCCAGTGATCTAAGTTAGATGATTATACTTGTACCAGATTAAGAGACCACTGTTACATTGAGAATTCTGGTATACATTGTTAAAGTTATGGTGAGCTAATAGGATCTAATTAAATGCAAAACATATTTTAGTAAAACACTTCATTAAACAATTTCATGGAAATGGGAAGAAAAAGCAGGTAATCATACATTTCCTTATTACGTAAGCAAAAATCCAGATGCACTTATACATGTACCTAAAAGATGTATTTTCATAATTCGGATCAGGATATATACCTGTCTTCTTATCTTTGCATTTTGTTATTTAGAAAATAATAAAAAATAAGTGCAAGTTTTAAACAAAAGTAGTACAATTATAGCACAGTAAGGTAAGATATCTTGAATCATGCTGACATTAGGCCCTGAACACGTCAAGGATATCCCTTTAACTAGACCCTAACTGTCAAATTCAAGGTCATCATGAGGTACCGAAAGGTGCATACATCCTTATGGACAGGAAATGAAAGCTTAGCCACGCTAGCCTTATGTTTACCTGTCCCCTTGTCTGTGTTTGCATTACCTGGCAGGTACAACTTGAAGGAGTTGGGAAAAATTATGATAATCATACAAAGCTGAGTCTCTTGCAGGGGAAGTCCCGTTTTCATGAGTTAATCATGCTTGTTAAACAGAACATGTTATCTCCATTTGCTTTTTACGGGATTAGTTTTGACAGGGTTTGTGCCGATAGTTTAATGGCTGGGACATAAATTAGTACTAAATCTGTTTGCTTTATTTCAAGTGTGAAAAATATGTTTCTAATTAGCAAAATGTCTCCAATTTTTTAAGTAATTGCTACTTGATCAATATTTGGAAAGGTTTTGTTTTCATGGTTTAAATTATCAACCCTACCACTGCCATTTCTACCATCCTCATTATTATTCCCAGCATTTTAATCCACCCCCCTTGTCATTACTATCACCACAATTCCACATATTAATGTCTACATTATACTGAAAGACTAGTTTTCTTTCAAATTAAACACAAACCACGTTTTAATCCTAGGATACACTGAATTTGATGGCTATCTGTCATTCTTTAAACATTTATACAGAATAATTCAATACGAAAAAAAAAAAAGTATGTTTTTGTTGAAATATTTTTAAGAGTAACGGTAACTCCCAAAGACATGTTTCGATAAGATTTCCCAAAGTAGCAAAAATAAGGGTTTGATTTTTTCATCTTTTCAAAGGACATTAACTAAACATGACTCTTGCTAAAAATGTCAAATAAGAAAATATTAAGTACTACATGATCGAAAAATCATCATTCTTATTCCATATACCAATACAACTTTAAGGTGTATATTCTTATTCAAATGATTTTGTAAACTTCTAAGCCAAGGTATATGTAAGCCATCAGTGTAAAGCATGTAGAAACTTACCTGGGCCAACTCTGGACATAACTCGTTAACAAGGGTTTATGTGACAACGAATTTATTGTATTTTGTCAATATGCATTTACTTAAATAATGTTATTATGCGAAAATTGTAGTGTTTACTGCTCATGAGCATTCAATCAAGTCAAATCAGTCAAGATTGAGCAATATTACTAAGGGCCCATTATATAGACTGCTATGAAAACTAATTTTAAATAAAGAAGTAAGGGAGGTAACTACTTCATAAGTGATTACACACTTTTTGTTCATTCTCACTAAGAACTTACCTCCCTTGCAAGTGGCAATAATTTTAAATAACAGAGAATACTTTTATATGTACCTGTTAACATAAAAAAATAAAAAAAAAATTTGCATCTTTTCCAACCATTTTTCCATATTCAGCTGATATTTTTATTTTTTTACAGGTAGCATAATAAGTTCAAGTTGTAGAGTTAATTCAAATGATTGGCAGCTTTACCTTTGAAGTCCTTGAAGTCCTGCGGCCAGTAAACAATTCTGAACAGTTAGAGTTAAAACGTTAACTATCAACACCATGTAGTGTTCATCTTCAGTGATTTGTTAGCTGCGTTTATCATTCCACCAACAATTTTTCAGTTATCCAAAAACAGTGTTCGCTTGAAGCAGATATTTTGTTGCTTTTACTGAATACACTTGTCCTAGACAACACCGAGTCACATTATCTTGACACCAGCCCTGCGCATCATGGACCTAACCTAATATTTGCTTAAATGTAAAAAACATCTTACAGAAGTATAAATTTCTTTCAGAAGTATGTATATTTTACACATTATTTCAGTCATTGCTTTGCTAAGAGAAAATTACAGGAGATTTGATTTTTTCTCGTATCATTGATTTTTGAATATTTTTTACAATTTTTTCTGGCCCACGCTTCGAAGGCTCATTCTAATACTGACAGTTCAACTATACTTTAAATGTAAGCTGGCTCTTTTTCATATTAAGTTGCAAAGAGACATCTATGATCTTATGTACCAAGTTAAATCAGTTGACTTTAGGGATCCACGTGGATGAGGAAAATAAGACACAGAATCCAACTAAGAATGAGTAGCTTGGCCTTACAACAGGATATTCAGTGAATTTAGGAGCCAGGCGATCGTCTATGGGGAATAGTCCTACCCAGTAAACAGAAGACAAGAGAGTAAATAATAACATTGATTACTGATTATTATTTATAACCAGTTAACATCTTCCCATTTATGTTAACTGGTTATGTAACCAGTTTCACTTTTATTTTTTTACAGTAATATTACTGTCTCAAAGCGGCACCTCTAAGCAGCGGCAACCTCTAAGCAGCAGCAGTTACATTTCCCCCCAATAGTTTTCAGCGCATTTTAACCTCTAAGCAGCAACTCCTCCACGAAGGGGTAAGTGGCCATGTAAATCTCTTCCCTGAGGCTAGTTTAACCTCTGCGTAGCAACACCAGTGCAGCTATTTTTAGAACAGTCTGTCGCGTACACCAAAAATGTCACGCGGTCGGCTGATCACTGCTTGTACCCTGATGAGAAGGTGTTAATTGGAATCAAGTTACAGTTGGATGGGAAACCAGCTGCATGCTACAAACATGCCATTGTATATCTAGGGTATTGCAGGAACATGTGAAAGAAGTGTCAACTATTGATGATGTTAACGGGTTGGTTTGTTTTCTTTTATTGATCGAAAGATTAAAAGGTATCACTGTATTGATTGCTTACTTAAAAAGATGTTTACGTTAAGTGCTAAATACAAACTGTCATCGTTTTAGGATGTCTGACCATAAATTTGATTTTTAATGGTAAATCATTCTTTGCATGACTCAATACTGGAATACTGGTCATTTTGTCTTGAAATGTCTTATAAAAAGGTTTACCTTACGTTAGAGCAGAGTGTTACTGCAATTAAGTTGTTAGAACAGGGAAGGTCAGCACAGTCTATTGCTCCTGAGTTGGGCTGCGGCAGAACTCAGATACAGGTCCGTTACTGACGATATTGTTTTTGTAATAGACAAGCAAATGCTGATTGCCTAAAGTACAAAACTATTAAAAAATACATTTTTTTCTCGTCTCATTGAAACCTCTGAGCAGCAACACCTCTCAGCAGCACCACTTTTTTATGCCTCTGCCAGATGTTGCTGTGGAGAGGTTTTACTGTATATGGGCTATTTAATAACATTTATAATTTTCATTATGTTAAATTTGACATAATGATTTTTATTTACATGGAAAGTGAAATAAGCTGCATAGTTTCTAAGCATTTGGATTGCTTCTGCCTTTTCCCTTTAGCGAAACCTGGTTCCTGACCCAAAATGCATCTGTAGAGCACCTGCTAGGAACCAGAACTGAACCACTTCCTTTTCCTGTAAATCAGCCGACGAAACTGCAGACAAAATTGTGGTCTTGCAATATCAGCTATCTTATATCTATCAGATATCTTATATATTTTAAACCATCTGCGAAATAAAGCTTAATATTATTGGAATGCAATGTAATGTTTATATCTATTCACTATACAAGAATCTATTCAGTGAAATCACTAGCTGAAGTGAAGGCTACATGCTTTCCACTTGTCCATAAGTTATCGTCCTACAATTAGCTGTGAAAAAAAACACTTCATCTTCATACCCTTACCTCCCTATACAGACATTTCTTATATGGGGGTTGCTTGTGAGCAAATGGCTAAAATATTAATCTAGTGAAGAATTTTATAAAATAACAATATACCAGAATGTACAATAGGGAAGTAACAATAGTTCATTCTATTTTATAGATGAAAACAACATACATCTTTACTAGTTTTCTTCATCACTCCTTGCTTAAAAAAAAAATCTAACTAGGTTAAATCCTGTAAATGTGGCATTTTTTTTCTTACATTCATTTTCAAGCTTTTCTTTATTCCTTCAATTTATGTCAACCTATTTTGCACAAGGCATTAACATGGTACCATCTGAAAATTTTCAACAATAGAAACTGGAATCACAAATAATTACTGCAGAAAACAATGGATCTTATTCTTAGTACTAAAACACAGTCATAATATTCTTCAAGTTAATCAGTAAAAACTGTAAACCAGTCACAGATTTTAGGTTTCTATTCCTATTTTTTTTGTACAGTAAATTGTTCTTGTCATTAACCTAAATAACATTTGAGTACTTGTTAATACAGGTACCAGTCTTCGATAAAATATGGCGGACCATGGCCCGAGTCCACCAAAATCTCTGTCGGTTCAGTAAATTTTACAAGTTAAATGGACTGACGGTCCACAAGAATTTCCAGCCACATTTTTTTCAAAATTCTCAATTGTTATGAAAACACAAATAATTAACTAAATCAAACAACACTTTACAGCCTTTAAATGAACCCAACCTCTCATATCATCACGGTTAAATTACCAACCTTTTACATAGATTGCCGATATGTTCAGATGTCTCAGCTGGTGTGGCTTTATAAAGAACAGAATAAAAGCATGATTGGCAAAACTAGTTGTTTTTTGTGTCAAAATGCCAAAATCATACAGGTCCAGCAAACTTTGGTCCAGACCAGTAGGTATTACTAGGTTGGTGGATCGGGTGTTGGTCTTGTCTTTGTACATTTCTTTTGGGAAGTCTGAGCTACTGAATGACACCTGAACATGGGTGAGATACACTTTAATAATATATATAAAATGTGTATGACTGTTTGGTTAGAAAAGGATTATATCTAAACATAAAAACTCACAATCTGGTGCGGAGAGATCCATGTAGGGGATATCCAACGAGCGCATCATAAAAATCCTACAAAAAAAAGACATTTCCAAGAATATTGAAACCTTCAATGACTTTGTAAGAGTACAGTATATGAACAGTGTGTGACAAATACCTGTATTTGTGCATTAAAAATATCCAGAAAAGTATACAGGAGGAAAAAACCCTGAGATATTGTAGAATTCTTGACATAATATGATATTGCAGAATTCTTGAAAAATCATTGAAGTTGACGAATACACTTAGATACTGATTTGCTAGTTACAGTAATATATTAAATAAATATAACACAGGGTCATAATGTGGTTAAAATTAAACAGGCCAGGGCATGTCACAGATAACTGCAACTAGACTTGGTACTTAGAAGTCCTGTAAAGTTTAATCACAATGTGACTAACAGTAGCCGAGAAATAGCGAAGACAAATCTTTTCTACAAACATATGACTCCTATGACAGTATTCACGATTAAAATGAAAAATGTGGTCCCTGGGAACCAGTAACTGGTAAAATGTGGTCCCTGAGAACCAGAACCTGTGAAAATTTGGTCCCTGGAACCCAGTACCTGGCAAAATGTGGTCCCTGGGACCCAGTACCTGGAAATTTGTGGGGTCCCATACAAAATCCATAGAGTTCCTATGAAATTGTACTCATTCTTATGTTATGATGTAAAACATGTCATTTCATCTTACAGTAGGTTTTGTGCACAATACAGAAAAAGCACACAAGTGCAGAATGTCTTAACAGTCTGATAACCAGAGATTTGAAATTCCAAACGTATTTACAGTTTTTACTGGAACTGGTGATGCCATTTTGTCAGCATCAGACAAGGTGCATGTAACTATGCAACTATTGCTTCCACTTTTCACATTTATGAAGAATCAGTTGAGACATTGATATGTATACCGTATTCACTCGTGTAATCGCCGCACTTTTTTACCCGATTTTATCGTTAAGGAGTTGAGTATGTAAACCTTAATCAGGTTTGTTTTTATTAAACTGTGTATTGCGATTGTTAACTACGTATGACTCTTCTCTTTTCATTTATTTTCCTCCTACATTATAATAATTGCCTTTTTTCTTTTTTTCTACTACCTGATATAACATGGAACTGCAAGCATGAGTGAATCTAATAACTTTAAACTGCAAGCATAGAGTGAATCTAATAACTTTAAACTACAAGCATAGAGTGAATCTTATAACCTTTAACTGCAAGCATAGAGTGAATCTTATAACCTTTAACTGCAAGCATAGAGTGAATCTGATAACCTTAAACTGCAAGCCTAGAGTGAATCTTATAACCTTAAACTACAAGCATAGAGTGAATCTTATAACCTTAAACTGCAAGCATAGAGTGAATCTTATAACCTTAAACTGCAAGCATAAAGTGAATCTAATAACCTTAAACTGCACGCCTAGAGTGAATCTTATAACCTAAAATTGCAAGCATAGAGTGAAAACTGACACGCTGTACACATTTGGACTTTTTGCTGCAGCTACAGAAAGAAAAATAATAGAATTGATTTTTTTCAGAAATATAAATGACAGCCAATACCATCATTGATACCATAGATATTATATATTTAGGTTTACCATCATCAGAGAACTATTTTATCTTGCCCGGTCATCAGCTAAAGCTAAAGAGTCTTACACTGCTAACCTACTGCTTTGATAAAACATGTAAGAACTCTTGCAAGAGGGCTCATCAGTTTAGGCATATATATCTATGTGACAATAGTTGTTTAAGGGGAAAAGTTGCTTACTTGTTTAAGAATGGTTCCAGCAAAGGTGATGTTGGAGACACTCGGCCTGATAAGCCACTCTGACTGCTGCAGCTACCTGTATAGAACCAAGAGAAAGAGACTGTACAAATAACAACTGTTGAAGAAAAATCTAAATAAATAAAAGAAAAACTCTTTTCCACCTACACCTGTATATTCAAATTGTTAGTTATTTTATCCGACAACGACATGCATGGGTTACAAGACATATAGCAAGAGACTTTGCAGGAAATAGTGCAGATCCTGATCAGACAGCTTTCATCTGACAGCTGTGTTTTTGGTCCATATTACTATCTGGGCTGACTAACGATGATAATATTGTTTACTTGAGGATAAAACATAATTCTCATAATGAAAAGGTAACATAAATTTAATTGAGGATAATATATAATTTTCATAATGAAAAAATGACAGTACTGCTGGATTTTAGGTCTAAAGTTTTACATAAATACTTGACTGATTTAGCAATTAAGCAGACAATATTTCGCTTGTGCCGATAACTGGCAAAACAGAAACAGTTTAGCTTTTCTGGAATATAAGGAACACTTTCTTACATCATATATCACAATAGAATTCAGCTTGCAGAAAGTCAGATACGGTATTCATAAAATACATTGCAGCGACCAGTTATGATCATTATAGCAATGTGGTTATGGTGGAGGAAGACCCCAAACAAATGTCTGGCTAGAACCACCGGTGCATCGCAGGTCAGCTGGATGACCTTGCCACATTAAGTCCTTCACCACAAACGGGACTAGAAACCATGCGGTGAGAGGCTAAGCGGTCAGAGTTACAAGTCGGTGACTCTAACACTACGCCACGGGCGCCACACATCACATGATGTTCGTTCATAAAGAAGGATTTATCAGCTAAAGCTCCATGAAGGGTAGCTAACTGGAGTCACGGAGACGGCACGCGTATAATCATTGATTGTGGCTAAATATACAAAATTTGTTTTTATATCTGTTACATAATGGGAATATTTGTGCTGTGTTAGAATTAAACTTTTTAGCCACACAAGTTCTAGACTAGAGCACAAGCTCTTATGCTGCAGTGGTGATGATGTGAAAATCCTACACAAGATGTTTTAAATAAAAACAACCTCATAGAGATGTCAGCAATAATAAAGTTTGCCTTATAATTATGCATATGTACAGCTACGTTTAATTATATTTGGCATATTTTGACATTTCAAAGGCAACAAGATTTTTATGCCATAAAATAATCTACATTAAAATGTATATGGCATACTTTAAAGTTCATTTATAAGAAAATTAAGTTGACTATTTATGCCTTAACACTGAAATAAAACTATATATGACATATTTTGAAGTTTTCTTAAAACTAGCTTGATACTCCAATACCACTCAGATTATGCTATGACTTAAAATAGGTAAAAATTTATTTCAGATTCAGAAGTTCACAAAACCATTTACAACATGAACTATAAACATATTAACATACCAAGGTAGTTTGAGAGGGAGATGAATGCTTTGCCAGTGATGAATGCGTCAAACCCAGCCTCATGATGAGCATCATTCTCCAGATACCTGTTGTCAAAGCCATCCCCCAGAACTGGAACAGAACAAGACAGGCTGTGTTACTGTTTTGATTAAATGCCCAACCAACAATCTGTTAGCAAGCCAGACAATGTTATGCATTTCCATCCATACATAATACGTAGAATGCAGGAAACTTAAGCAAAACAGTCTTTGTGTCTTATTTAATATATATATATGTTATCTCAAAACTTTAAAATATATCATTACAGATATTTAAAATATGTTTCAAAATTGAATTTAGGCCATGTTAATGCATGTGAAGTAATGTAATTTGTAGAAAGTAATTACAAGGAAGAAGCATATGGCATGGACCACAATCTGACCAAAGTAGATCTGAAAGCCACCCATTATAAGCTGCCCTCTTTGATTTTCGGATTTCCAAGTTGCTATTTACATATTAAGCACTGTTATACAACAGACTGGCAAATCAAAAACCATGTTTCATTCCACTGTATTCACAAATCCACAAATAAAAATGGCAATCAAAACACAAGAGTGTTTTTACAGGTGTATTGGCCATTCTGACAACTCTGTGGTGTATGATGTTTGCTACATGTACATGTGACAATCGTAATTGGGTTGTGATGCAGTGTTTAGCGAGGACTTTCAGAATCTAGTAAGCAAAGCTCTGATTGGATGAATGAAAGGTCATCAGAAGATGATCTGTAATGCCTCGGTACCAGAACCTAGCATAGCGGATCGTGTGCTTTTGTCAGACTTGCATTGACCAGTGACCAAATAATAGCAAGTGACCCCTAATTGGACCGGACTTTAATTCAAATTTATTGACAAGCGTCATTGAAATTTGTGAAAATCAAAACAGGGGTTGTGTTGAAACTTGTTTGTTAAGATTGTCACAGTTGCAAGGTTTAATAAACTTTGATAAAACATGCATGTTCCCAGAATCAAAAGGCCCAGTCTTGAGCATTTGACAGCCATGCAACAATGTCCTATGTTTGAATAATTAAATAAGAAAAATTGTTTTTCTTTTTTTCTTCTCTCCTGTAACTTTTTTTATCATTTTCAGTGTCAAACATATTTACAGCATCTACATCAAAAGTTAAAAAAAAATAAAAATTAAATTTCAAATCACAAACGATTGTAAAATGACATGTAAAAGGGTAAAACAGTGTGACTGTGAACGCAATAGTGGCTTTCAGCTTTGGTGGACATAAACTTATTTCAAGTGGTTTCATATTGATGAGCTAACAATGCTTTTAGAACATGCCACTGGAAGTTTTAATTACATCAATATTGACTTTAATGTTATCTTTTTTTATTTCAATGTATCATAACAAAAAAATAATGATCATCCTTTAAATTTGTTTGGTGAATTTACATAAATATTATATAAAAATAGTTAAAATGATCATTGAAAAGTAAGAAATGTTAATGATGAATTCAATCAACCATTTTTCATCAACCCTTCAACAGGTCTTATTCTCACTCACCAACATTTGGCTTGGTGAAGGGAGGTAACTCTGATGCAATGGCTAGGGCTCCAAGACTAGAGTTATCAATTTTCTCCTGAAACCAAATAGTCTTTTGTAGTAATTTCAAATAAGTTTATCACGATCAATGCATTTGAAATGTTCTTGGTAATAAGAGGAAAGAAATGTATTTTATGGATGTAATTTTAATGTGCGCTAGACTGTATTCCTTAACAAATTGCTTGAACCACATCATGTCTCATGATCTGCACTTCATAGATGTTTGTAAAAAAAATAAGGTTTTTGTGAAAGTTATACAAAATGGCTGTCCTATAACCATAACATGAAGAATTATTGGTCAACTCTCTATTATAATACCATGAAAAATGTTTCATCATTTCTTGGTAAAGAGGAATGAAAAAACGCCCTTGACCAAGTGTGCATGTTGATGATATTTTGTCAATACTTTGCCACTACATAGTGACTGCATTGAGTTCAGTGGTCAAATGTGAGCAAATAGATCTTAGAACAAGATCTTTAAAGATGCAGAGAGGTATAAATTCTAATGTAGGCGAGAGTTAATCTTTGGTACAGAAATTAATGATGTCATGTTAATATGTACATGCATGTAAAAGAATAGCTTTGTTTCGCATTGAAAAACACTTGAGCTGCGTCCGTGACGTGGTAGGCTTGAAGATTAAACTCGTACAGAGAAGGCAAAAGCTGGGACACCGCCCCAACTGTGTCGTCAGCCACATTTATACAATCAATAAAACTTAGAGAAAGTAATGTGAGTAGAAATAAAATTATGTTTCGTTTTGTTTTTGAAATACATTGCAGCGACCAATTATGATCATTATAGCAACATCCAGCTTTTTGGTGGAGGAAATCCCAGATAAATGTCTGGGTAGAACCACCGGCGCACTGCAAGTCAGCTGGAAGACCTTTCCTCATCAAGTCCTCTGCCCGACAGGACTTATCCAAACGCTGTGAGAGACTAAGCAGTAAGAGGTGTTACAAATCGGCGACTCTACCACTACGCAACGGGTGCCCCCGCCAAAATGTCAAATTTCTCAAAGTAAGAACACAACAAACCTTAAATGGCTGGGTCGCTGCCATTAACTTGGTATCAATCAATCTGAAAAAGTAATTTGTAAATCTTTTGCTCATGCATATGCCATTTTACGCCTTTATAAAGCAATTACAATTACTCCTTTTATCTTCAGTTGCATCAACAGAACTAAGGGTTTATTTGTAGACTAGTTTAATATAGGTTATATGCTGAAAATGCATGTGTTTAAAAATATTGAAAACTGGTTCAAAGAAATGAAAAAATGAAATAAATTTCTAAAATCATATAAATTTAGTACGAATAAAAGGGATAAGCCCAGTTTTTAAAAGGTTTATTATTAATTTTATATCCCTTTTTTGATTTTGATAAAAAATTTTAAGTGTTTGGTTGAAATCAATGTTAAAGGCTCTAAAGACATCTTTTAAACCGTTTTATTCACATATATGCCACATTATGCCTTTGCAAAGTATACACAGTTATCTCTGTCGTTTAACATAGAACCTGCGCAACTTAGCGTTTATCTGTGGACTGGTTTACACTAAGATCTATGACTACAGGGATGTAGAATGGGCCGGAAGCATGTAAAATAAACCGGCTACTTTTTCCACAAATAAAAAAATAAATAAAATTAAAATTTTATTGAGTTGGTCATTTTGGTGTTCATTTTCGCCATACGTTGGATACAATACTGCATTTGCTCGATCTATACCTGTAACCCTCAGCTTTGGCGAAGAATATTTGTTTACATATGGTGAAAACCCAAGTTGCTATTTTTAAACACAACACTGGTTTGTTTGTTTGTTTGTTGGGTTTATCGTCCCACCAACAGTATTTCAGTTATCTGGAGACGGTGTCCACTTGAAGCAGATATTGTGCTGCATTCACTGTGTATAGCATGCAATGAACACCTGGCATGATACCACACCCAGTCACATTATCCTGACACCGGGCCAACCAGTCGTGGAACTACCCTTATATTTGCTTGAGAATTAGCAAGGAAGCTATACCACTACCATTTTTAACGACTTTGGTATGTTGCGGCCCGGATTCGATCCCGGGGCCTCCCGTACCTGGAGCCGATGCTCTACCGATTGCGCTACCAGGTCCGGTCAACACTGGTTTACAAGCACGCGGCTATTGCATTAGCTCTATTGTGACATCATATGTCTTATCCCTCTCGAGAGAATAATAACATGTAACACTGCTATGTGCGGGTAAAGGTCATGTAGCTGTGTGCTTATCAATGGAGCATGAAAAATTTACATAGACGAAGCTTGAATGTTTTTTTTTCTAATGCAGAGAAAGTGTAGTAAGTAATACGTATATATCATGTAACTGAAATGGCCTTGTTTTTGAAAATGACAATTTCGCCTACTTGAAAACATAACTACACCCCTGTGATTATATGTTCAACAAACATGTATTTGAAAAATTCTTTAACCTGTCTCAAAGAAAATAAACAAAATAAGATGGAGTTTCAAAAGCAGACACACGTACTGCAAATGAATAGGTTAAACTGCTAAGCAAAATATAATATACAGGTCCTATGTTAAAATAAGCATTAAGATTTTAGTTTATGAAGAAAAACTGTTTAAAATACTGGTTTAAAAATTTTCAAGAGCTTTTAGAAGGGAAACCCCATCGCAAAAAAAGAAAGAAGCGTACCTTGGAAATACACATCTGCACATAGCTTTGAATTCTTGGTAGTCCTGTTAGAGAAATATAATCAATATTGTTGGTAAAAGTAATTACAGGAATAGTAAATTTCAATAAAACTAGAAAACAGTAAAGACCAAAATCCAAGATGATAAATTCCCTCAGACGCTGCCTTGCCAGTTATTTATATTTAATAAATATAACAAAGGCCCATAACTCTGTTTAAATAAAACTGGTCATGATATGAGCACCTAGGCATGATACATACCAGCCCTGTCATGCTTCATTAAATCTAACCAACAGTAGCTGAGAAATAGTGCGGACAATTCTCAGCTACAAACGTATGGCCGGACAGAAAAAAGTGGCTCCAGTATAGCCCCCTTATACTTTTGTATATAGTCATTAATTAAATAGCTTATACTATTGCCATTATAAGAAAGTAATACTACAATAGAATTGATTTCTGAAAGCTGATTATTAAAAAAGAAGTGTACAGTTTGAAGGACATACCAACAAATATAGAAGTTTAATATTTAAATCACTATAAACAAGGCTAAGAGGTTGCACCCTAATCAGTCCTATTGCTGACTGACAGTTCAAAGGAAGTTGGTTTTATGTCTGGTCTTTGTGTATTTTTGGTCACTTTTGCATAAATTTAATTATTCATTTATTTGGGTTTTACGGAACACCAACACTTAACAGGTCATATGGCGCTGAATACAAAGAAGTTTAATGTGAATAGAGAATAATCAGGTAAAAACTAAACTATGTTAGTAAAATATAGAAAAATACAAAAATCTATCAGGTTAAAATCATGTAAACTACAATCGAAAATAGGTGAATATATTAAATGGTTTTAAATGTTTAACTGTTGGTAAATAAACAGTTTAAATTTTTATAACTTATTAAGAATACTAATTCCTTTTGCATAAAACATGTATTTGTCTAGTGCAAGTTGTAATGTTAATATATGTTGTGATTTTATAGGACCTTCTTATTTTTGCTATTTTTTCATCACGTTAAAACATGACAAAATCTCAGAAGAAAAACAAATATATTAGCTTACCTTTGGAAGTTTGTAGAGAAACTGATGAATTGTGTGAGTGAGATCTAGCAGCATGTTATGGGCAACTACAAGTTTACTCTGAAATATAAGACAAGATGAAAATATTTTTAAAAAAAGACAGTTGGGTTTATTCGATTTTAAAGAGTTATTTTATGGATGCTATATATGTTCTTACATAGCACGAATCTCTAAAATAAATAAAAAAATTGCTTTGGTTGTTTACAGAGTTTTCGAAAAATATTGCTGTGCTAGGTCATTTTAAAAAAGCTGGAATCACAGTTATCAACAACCAACACATACTTACTGACTGGGACAGCTTTTTAATGACATGTGTAAAACCAACAGCATCATCTATGGCCGCCTGCAGAACAGAAATATAAACCTTTATTCATTTATAAAAGTGTAAAAAACAACACATATTATTTAACTCATTCTATAACTATTAAAGGAAGTTTTTTAAGTACTTGTTTTTATTTAATTATTATTACTATTAACAAAGACTTAGATTCACGAGGATTACCTAAAATGAATAATCACAAAATCACAAAACACCACTGCTTGAGATTAATGACATGGTGTAAATGGCAGGCGGTAAGTTGTTGGTAACTATAGTTATTTACTGGACCTGGTAGCACTATCGGTAGACTGTCGGCTCCAGGTACTGGAGGCCCCGGATTCGATCCCTGGCAATGACATACCAAAGTTGTAAAAAAAGGTAGTGTTATAGCTCCCTTGCAAATGCTCAAGCAAATATAAGGGTAGTTCCACGACTAGTTGGCCTGGTGTCAGGATAATGTGATTGGGTGTGGTATCATACTCGGGGTTCATGGCATGCTTTACACAGTGAAGGCAGCACTATATCTGCTTCAAGTGGACACCGTCTCCAGATAACTGAAATACTGTTGGTGGGACGTTAAACCCGACAAGCAAAGTATCAATAGTTATTCATTAGCTGAATGAAGTTTTCCATCTCTGTTTGTACAGGCTTTAGTTATTAATATATACACTTAAAAATAGTTCTTAACCTATTGAAACTAAATTTATAAGGTTCAGTACAAATATCAAACGAACAGCATTGATGCATACTTCTGATGTCAATATTTGGCATGCTATTCTGGTGAAATCAGTCATTCATTATAATAACTGCATCAGGCATTGTGGGAAAATAAACAGATTTGACAGGAAGACCAGTATTGCACAGAAAGTTAAAAGGGTTAACATACCAAATCTTGATTAAGTTTCTCTTGTTCCAACTTCTTAATGTCATTCTCTTCCTTAATCCTCGTCACCACAATATATCTATCTTTCTTCTCTGTCGTTTTTGTTCTAAGGTACAATTCTGTTCCATACCTGAAAAAGTGAATGCGTCTCAAATGGTGTTCTTGTGCTGTAACAGTACAGCTTGATTTTACTGTCAGCACTGTCAGGTTTACAGTTTTCAGTAATGAAATTTTGGTATGCACCAAGTCTCAATCACTGCTATGACAAACACACTTATAACGCTAGAAAAAAATTGACCAATTATACAATATCACAGCTTTTTCACCAATGAAGTATTGTGTTTCTGTTCAAAGAAATTTTTGACGAAATATTTTTTTTATAAATTTTTACCTGAGAAAAAAAGGCACTGGTTATTATTTACAGCCATTTTATTCTTCGATGTGTATTAATTGGTTTTGATTTATATTTAATGTTTTAATGTAAACTTTTATATATTTGCACATTTAAAGGTGAAACTGCTAATAATGATGTGCATTTGGTAAGGTTCCGTAGATAATTTTTTTTGGTAATGTGACTAAGATGAACAGTTTGAGCTCTAAAGCTATAATGGTTTATATTTTGATGGTAACAGATTGGCAAGTACTTTCTGTGACAAATCAACTGAGGATTAGTTTCAATTAAAGAAATTCAACTGACTATTTGAATTACAAAATACATGATTAACTATATGACAGAAATGTTACTTACAATGCCCATTATCAATAATGACCATGATCAAAGAAGATTTACCATAATAATGTTGCTGATGGTGATAATTGGGACATTTCCTCCTTGAATTGGTACAGTAGGTATTTAGTGTTTAAATAACAATGAATGCACACTCACCAAAGATCAGCATGGTAAACATATTGCTTTAATCCCTTTACTAATTAAAGGAATAAATAAAGAATACATTGTATGGAAATACGATAATGTAACCATGCCTTACTTGGATTCTAGTTTCTGGTAGGTCAGTTTCCTCTGATAGGCTGTACATGGGGCAAGATCCAGGGTGTCGGATTCACCAGATTCCAAGAACTTGTCCACCTGTTTACTGTGATGGGGCGTGAACAAGTGTAACATTCATAAATGGCTTAACAGAATACCTGAGGTATTGAACTTTAAGTCTATCAAGCATAAATAGATCAGGATAAGTAAAATAGTATAGATCCAAATCAGCAAGTCTATCTAATCAGTATCTTAGTGTTCCACAAAACCTGGTGGATCATGGACCAAGTCCGCCAAAATCTCTTTCGGACCAATGAAGTTAATTGGATAGAGGGTCCATAAGAATTTTCAGCCACATCATTTTCAAAATTGTAAATTATAATGAAAACATATATACTAAACTTAAACTAAACAACGCTTTACAGCCTTTTACTGAACCCAACCACTCATAACACCTCAGTTAGCTTACCAACCTTTTGTGTCAAAATGCCAGACTCATACTGGAATGGTAAAATTTGGTCCGGTCCAGCAGATATTGCCAGCTTAGAAGACCGAAAGTCCAGTGTTTTTAAATTTCGTTCAAGAAAAAACTGGTATCTGCACTATTTGGTGCTAAGATACTAGAAATAAGACTTGTTTTTGTGTGCATGCTGTTTAACTTAAAATCAAGGAACTCTATATGGGTTATAAACAATTGTAGCAATCTTAAAGTTTCATGCTTAAGTCTGAGATCAGCTGACAAAAACAAAAATCATACACTGATGGAAAAATGTTTTAAGTTTTATGACTAAGGAATAGTATAAGCAAAAAGGCATTCCACAGTTCTTTTCCAAGTACTATCACACATGACGTCATTATATTAAACATGACCAAAAAATATCTAAAAAAAGGTAACTCCAGGTAAGGGAGGCCCCGGGTTCGATCCCGGGCCGCAACATACCAAAGTCGTTAAAAATAGTAGTGGTATAGCTCCCTTGCTAACGTAAAAGCAAATATAAGGGTAGTTCCACAACTGGTTGGCTTGTTGTCAGGATAATGTGACTGGGTGTGGTATCATGCCAGGTGTTCACGGCATGCTATACACAGTGAAGGCAGCACTATGTCTGCTTCAAGTGGACACCATCTCCAGATAACTGAAATACTGTTGGTGAGACGATAAACCCAATAAACAATAAAAAAAGGTAATAAAAAACAGTAAAGATAAGGTCCATACAAGCAAGCTTGTGTTTAAGGATATTTCAATTATTTTTAAAGTACAATAGGTTTCAAAACATACCCAAAAGAAGTCAAAAGCATACCCATGTAAAATAGAATAATCATGTACTAAATGATGTCATTTATAACTATCTTGCTGACTCAAAATAAATTGTTCAGATAATTTAGAATACAGTACTCATAAGAGGATAGAATTTCTCACCAGATCATATCTATAAACTCTTTATGTTCAGGGGGTATGTTAACCGGTCCCTTGACCATGCCTGGGTGTGATCCCCCACTTGGAGGAAACATGGCGGGGGACATGAACAGCTGATTTTTCTTCTCCACTGCATCCTTCAGTTTAGCTTCGTCGGCAGGCTGGAGGTAGGGTATCCCCTCCCGGAACACCTTGTTAAAGTCGAATCCTTGAGCTATGAGGAAGTCCATGCTGGAACTCTGGAAAAGGATTATATTTACCCTTATCATGCTACATCTATTTATAAGATTTACAAAATCAAAATGTTTTTTGCTACAAAAAATAATTGCAAACAATGATATATTGTTGGAGAGTATTCAGCTTATAGTAAAGATCCTGTTCAGACAGCTGCTACAGGTTTGTTGTAGTTGATCCCTTCTTAGAACCACAAATTATTATTTTATGTATCTTAGTATGAGGTTGTTAAATAGAAGACATAAAAAGGTTTGATTGCATTATATACACACCTGACAAGTAAATCTCACATCAGGGGCCCCTCTAGAAAACGGCCTCGGGAAGACGTAAAAGTTAAATGGCTTAGCTGTGTACCTGAAAGGTAATAATGGCATGTTATACAAGCAGGACTATTATTCACAAATCAAAAACAACTTAAATTTCACAAATATGCTAAAACAGTTTGATTGAATATTTTTTTCCTGTAAGCCTTACTTAGGTTATTTAAAAAAAATTGACTTGGTAAAATAAATAAGTGCACCGCATCAGAATATACATATATGAATATTAAATAAATTCTTAACTGTTTTAATTTTAACTAATTAAATATATGAATCAACAAAACACCAACCGCAACTTGCATCAATAATCCTGGGACATGGGAATGAATATTTTAGCAAATAAACACATAATGTTTGGTCCAGTAAAATGTTGAAAACTGGAACTTCATTAAAACAGCAATTGCCAAATTCAATAGCCCAGCTGTGTGGGTGCTACATATTAGTTGTACATGTAATATTACAGATATGTTAATTATCACTACATTTACTCTTTTTTTTATAATTTTTTTGTTCAGATAATTTAGAATACTGATAAAAGGATAGCACTCTAATCAGATCATATCTATAAACTCTTAATGTTCAGGGGGTTTGTCAGTTTGTCTAGTGTTATGTTTTGTCTAAATTTTCAAATTATGTATATTGTGTATTACACATGCTTTACCTTAATAAATATTTGCGAAAATGAAAACAAAAAACAACAAAAACAAAAACATAAAAGGAAATGGAAATATTAAACTAAGATTTTGGTTATACACAGTGGCCATTATTCAGATCTTTCACGGTGTCTTAGATGTGCATGGTATACTACAATAAATAGATATACAGACAAATTCATAAATGGACTGGACAATAACAATTTAGAAAGCAATGAACTTTCTGTAAACCTAGGCAGTACTTACTCTTTAGTGTTTCCATCATAGCTAAAGGTACACAGCCCAAACTGCATAACAAGAAAGTCCAAAGATCCCTACAAAATGAAAGGAAGAGATCTTGTGTGTGTGCATGTGTGTGTGTATGTTTTGAGACATACATCGATAATTATCATTATGCTAATGTTCTGCATTGATAAAGTATTACTGGGAGAGGATAACCCCAGACTAGTCATAAGACTACTGCTGCTCAGCTGTAAGACCTGAACTGGACTTGAAAACATGTGAGAAATGCTAAAGCAGCCATATCCAATGTGCATTTGACAGGCTTGTTGTGTTCTTTTATTCTATTGCATCCTAGTAACTGGAACATATATCAATAAAAATATACTACTAGTCATATATTACTTTTGTTTGGAAGATTATATCTTTTTTATAGTCCTTATCAGGCTGTGCTTTTGCCCTACTTTTAATAATCAACATAAAATTCTTCATTAGCTAATACATAGCAATAGGTAACAATGAGCCACTTTAGAACATAGCAGCATCCACAACAGCTTCTAGAGACCTGTTAACCTACCTCCACCAACTTGCTATATCTCTCTTCTGGTGTGTCAAATACACCAGAGGCGGACAACCCAGCATGGTTCAGTCCCGTAAACTCACAGTCTATAGCCACAAAGCTGCACTCATCAATAGCCGCCTCAACTTGTGGGAGGACTTCTTTAAAATCTGAATTGTAAAAGCATACCAGTAAGATGTTTTACAGGTACATAACTGGTTTATTAATTATATTTTAAATAAATAACTAACAAAACACTTGCTATTAAAGGCATTTATATTTCCCTAACATTAACAAACATTAACCAAACACTTACTACTAAAGTACATTTACATAAATCCTTTGATTCCCACACATATTATTATCATGGTCATTTAAATATTCTCGTTACAACCTTAATTCATATCCTGAAAAATCTGCCAATAGAGGTTTAGCTTAATTATGACTGACAACTTTTATCATTTCTGATTACTTTAATGCAATGTACTTCTGTCAATGTTATAAATAGCCAAAGCAAGTTTGTTTATTTCGCACACTGCTTAAGGTTAAATGTATAACAATATGCCTTATGCCTTTAATTCAAGTATTAAATCTACTAGTGAATTTAACGACAGAACAGATTGAAAGTGTATAACTTTAAGCAACATAACTCATTGTTTGTCTTAGTAATTGTCCTCTGTATTTATTTTTCTCCTCTGTAAACTCCAGATTTAAATTATGTAGCTGTTTATATTGTCATGTACCTTGAGTAAAGGACTCATAAATCGCTATTCATGCATTGCTATAAAACATATGTCATGTTTTATGCAACAAAATATGGAATGGAATGTATTACAAATGTGTGAAGAAATGTGTCTGAGCACTGTCACCAATGATTGCAAGTTAAAGGTGGTATCTGACAGTTTGTCAGTGTCAAATATATGTAACAATATCTGACCTCTATTTGGCGTATTTGTGCATAGTGTCTGTAGAAAGGTCATACTTTAGTCTAAGCTTAGTCGATTTTCAACAGTATCTCAATTTTAGGGCAGTAAAAATCGTTAATCAGCATTAAAATGTTCATTCTTTATAATACTATAAAATAAGAACGCTTGGAATTCCTGCTTAAAATAGACATCAACATCAGAGTGGATGACGTGAGTGAGCTAAAACATTATTGGTCACATGGTTTTCTTCGTTTCAAAATAGCCAACTGTGCAGCGTGGCTCAAATGGGAAATACATTTTTCTTATGATGATTGTGCCATTATGGTTTACTTTTCTGATGGAGGAAGTCCATCAATAAACAGTGTTTTGCAAGGTCTGCTCAAGTAACTGTAAGATATCAGTTTTAAAGTAAATAATCGGCTGGTGCCGGGCAGAGGTTGCAGCATGTCAGGTATGTTCTGGCATGGAAGAAAACGATTTCCTGAATGGAGGACATCACCCATGTCGTATAAAGAAGCACTCTACTTAACCGATAGTTTTGTCTTAGTCGGTAAAATTTTTGATGGTCCGATTGTGTAATTAGTTTGGACATCAGATTCAACAGTTCAGTTTCTGAGTGCAAGGATAGTAAATTTAAAAGTTATGCAAAATTCCTTAAAGACATTTATTGAAAAGATAAAGAATTATACAGATTTGTTTTTTAAAATGAAAAAGTACATGTAGATCATTAGACGTATCTTAAACATTCGATTAATGGTTAAACAATCTTACTATTTTTTGTAACTTCCATTTTGTTCTGTTAGAGTGACTTCCCTTGATGGCGCCAGCCACTTACATCAATTTCAAAAAAAAAAAAAAATAAACTAAATTGTTTTCAAAATATTGTCCAACAAACACCAGCTAAATACATCGTGGCAACACATATGAAGTAGTACCTATTATTCTTTCGTGATGTTCGTGTTTCAGTAATATCTATTATATTTTTGCTATTTTCGTAAGCGTTTGGAATTTCCAAATAGTACAACTTGTTTTCGAGAGAGGTAGCAACGCCTGTGACTGTAAGTCTTTTGGCTTTGCAAATGTTTAGATAGAGCCCAATTGTTGTATTGAGCTGTTATCATTTACCATTCTTTCTTTATCAGTCGCCTTCTGACATTTGAATATGTTAAATTCAGCTCGGTATGGATACCGCTCAGCTTCCTAATAAGTTTACTGTCTCTGGAGTCTGGTTCTGATTTTGGTTTTATTTATCTGACTAATCTACCTCACTACAGTGTCAGTGTATTATTGGCAGTGTGCGCGTCGGAGTAAGTAAATTTGCACAAGAAATTTAGTCATTACATTGAGAAATAAAATCAATGTAACTTAATGATTTGTTGTAATCGTCAGCATTTTAGCATAAATATGCGATTTGTAAGAGTTAAAATATTAATTTCTATAGTAACTCTTTTTTTTTAAATCTAGTTAAAAACATAGTTTGCACAACTAGCAATTGTGTTCTACAAGTGCTAGCCTGAAGAGGTTAGGATCAAGCAGTGAGGCAGGTGGATGCAGTAGACTGTTACAGAGTGATGCTATTTTCTGTTAGTTCCTAATTTTCTTAATCCCCAAACTGCAAAAACATGATATTCAACTATAATTGTGGGTGCTAAAGGTTTGGTAATTTTAGTTTGCTCCATGAATTCGGAGATTTTTGTAAATCAAACTAAGTCAGAGAGGGGACCCAAACTAAACCATACCTACAAATTTTTGGTCAGATTAAAATGAATAGAATGCCTAAATAGAAGACAAAACATACCCAGAAGAAGACAAAATGTACCCATGTGGAATGTGATATATTACATGATGTTATTTGTTACTATCTTGCTTACTCAAAATAAATATTATCTTATCTTACATGATTACTTCAAATGATAAACATGTATTATTACAAATTTGGTCACTATCATTACATTTACATGTACGTTTTCAACAGCAAAAAATGTTCTGTCAGAGTGCTTTAGTCTTCCTTAACAAACATCAATATTTGGTAGAGATATGCAGATGATTGGAAAATGTTGATTGTATTGAGGACACAATTCTCAGTAAATTTATTAATGGGTTTACAAACAAAATAGCAACAATGGACAGGTATAAAATGATATAGTATAATAAAGAGAGAAATATTAATGCACAGACCAAGTAATATAGAATAACAAAACATAGACAGAAGTGAATATAGTATAATGCCCTATTCAATGGAATCACACAAGAAAAAGAGGCAAGCAATTCAATGTTTGGTATAAGTAGATTGATACAATAAAAAAAGACCACAATTGATCGATAAAAGACAAATAATAGAGTTATTTTTTCATGGTAGGACTACAAATTGAGCCAAGTGGAGTGTTTGTAAGATTATAATAAAAATAAACAATCCAATTATTTGATTATTAAATAGTAACTCTTTATTAAGGCAAATTTTAACTGTTACAAACTGGCTGATTTTACCTAATCTGAAAGAGGCAATTTCTTACCTCTTAAAAGGTGCTCATAAACTAACAAGGAATACTTTTAGATGCAGCCTTTGGCATGCAAAGCATACACAGGATATAACAGATCCAACCTAAAAAAAAAGTTCTAAATATCCATATTTATGAGAACAAAGTCAGTAGCTATGTATTAATAAGGTTTTTGATTGGGTAAAATAACTAAAATACTTTTTATTTATTTATTTATTTGGGTTTTATGGCAAAAGTTAAATGTGACTAGAGCAAAATCAGGTTAAAACCATACTATGTAGGTAAAATATAGAAAAATATAAAAACTATGAGGTTAAAAAAATAAATTATAACTGAAAACAGGTCAACACATCAAACGGTCCAAAAAGCATAACGCTAAAATACTTTCTATATCAGTAGAAAAAAGGATTTACACATTGTGAATAGTAATTGTGTACAGATGTAGTTTGTTATTATGCATCTCCTTAAAAGATTGCAACAGTAACTAAGGGTATAGAATGGTGAATAGATGTCAGATGTTACCATTTGATCACTATAAATCAGTATTGAGCGGTTTAAACCATTTTGACCACTGGCGGAGTTAATACTAAAATGCAAGCATTTATGCCAACTTTGTTTTCTTGTCTAACTGGCAATCATTTAACTGAAGTTGGTTACTTAATCCTGATCTAAACTTAGGAATTTGTTACATATTTTAAAACATAAAGTTTGAATATACGAATAAAAATAATTATGTGAAAAAATGCAAATGTGGCATATATATTTTTAAACAATAGTCCTGAGGAATACCTCCTGAATCCAGCAATCAAACTTCATGCTTAGGGGCTGAGGAAGGTGCCAATCCTAAATCCTAGGCAACCGGCCACCCTGTGTATATTGTATTCAAGTATACATTTGAGAGATGCAGTTGTTGGCACCAAGGCATGCCAGGGACAACTTTAACAATGACCAGTGACGATGTTGATGAGAATTTCGACATAAATGATTTAGTAGAGTGAAATAGTCTAGCGGTAGGATGGACAACTCTGGACCACAGGGTCTGTGGTTCAAACCCCGGTCAGGTCACCGCTAATTTCCTTGAGCAAGATATTTACCTCGAATTGTTCCACACCACCCAGGTGTATACATGGGTACCGGTGAGGGTTATTCGGGTAACTAATATGACTTCTCGGCACCAAGTGTCGGCTGCCATAGTACGGTATTGACGAATACACCCATTGACCAGGGGATAAACTGTAAAGTCAGCTGAACAAGCAGAAGCTTGAAAGTAGACTATAACTCAGTAAAGCCAAAAGCTCACTTCACATGTATGGTCTATACATAACAAATGTTACAAAAAGGAAAAAATAAGTGAGCATGTTCATGCTACATGACTTTAAACAAGATGGTATCCTAAACTAGTTTATTCTTTTGGTCTACATAATTATACATTGGTCACTAGAAAATTTTTGAAGAGAACATTGTGTTGGATGAACAGAACTGCCTATTGTTTGCCTTCTTTATCCTAAAAAACACTACATTCTGGCTTTTTGAACTGTTGCTGGTATTATACTAAATGCGTCTTGCTGCTCCTTACGGTCTATTTTCCTTTGTTTTTACACCTTTTGGTTCTTACAGTAACCACCGTTAATGAATGACAGACTATCTATCAAAACAGTTTGATCATGTTTTTCACACCTCCATGAAGTGTAGCAATTACAAGAGTGGTGACATTTTGTATATTTCACATTTATAAAACCTGAAGTTTACATCTTTGAATAAGAATGTAAGTGGTATGCATTTGAAAATAGTTTCCTTTTTTGCAGTGAGTAATCATGTCAGAGGACGAGCAGGTATTACGGCATCGCTTAACAGACAACCATGCTGGTTCCAACACCAATCAGTCCAATTCTGGTGTTGAATCAAGCGGGCTGACAAAGGCTGCCCTAGATACAGCATCTGAAGATTTTCTCTGTAGCTGCTGCTATGACCTTATGGTTCAGCCCACAACACTGACATGTGGTCACAGCTTCTGCCGATTGTGTATTGCCAATTGGTATCTTACATCGAAGAAAACAGAATGTCCACAGTGTCGCAGCGCCTGGACTGGCAACCCTCAGATAAACATAACACTAAGGTTTGAAATATCTTCATCTCAAATGTAATTTTTTTTTTTAAATTAACAAATTTCAATTGTTAATTATATTATTCTGTCTTCCTTCACCATCGTAAAGTGTACTCTTCAGCATCAGTTTTTTTTTCACTATACCTTTTTCACAAACAAAAAATGTTTAAAATTATTGTTTAAAAATGATTAAATCTTATCAATGCATCTATTTCTTTTTGCATTTTTTAAAAAAGATATATATATAATTTCGTAATGGCGGCCAGATGGATTAGTGAATCGGGGATGCGTCTTGTCTTTGAGAATTTGCTTTTTTCCTTGATTCTAGACCTCGAAGAGGGGGTGCGTCTTATCTTTGTGTGCGTCTTATCTATAAAACTTTACGATATATATATATTATAGAAATTTGCTCAAGAAGATGTACCCAGATGCTATCGCTGAGAGAGAGACTGAGATTTTAACTGCTGATGCTAAGGAGAAAATTGCTAAGTTTGATTCTACCGTATCCTCAACTATTGAGTCTGGAGAACGAACTGCTCAGGGACAAGGATTTTGTGGAGGGATATGCTTTGCTGGATCCATCCTTTTTGTAAGTGCTGACAGATATGAATGAGGAAGTTCATATTAAGAAGTCTTTTGAGTGTCTGTTACTTACAATATAGGGTTAAAGGGTAATGACAGATATAAAAAATAAAATCTTAAGAGAACGCCCTTTTGTAAGACTATGGGATATTTTGTTCATTGCCTTTAGAGTTTAGAAGTGAATATTTCTTATAACTATTTTGCATGATAATATAACATTCAATTGTGTTAACTCTTTTCATGCTAGAAACACTATTTACTCCATCAACATAAAGCCTAACCCACCTTAATGATGTTTTCTATAAAGAAATAGGTTCAGAAGTGATTGTTAAGTTAGCATTATATATGTTCCGGTATGTGAAAACTTGTTTCCTCTACAGGTGATTTACCTGTCATGGTACTGGCAGAGCTCAGACAAGGATCTTCTGGTTCACAAGCCCCTGACACAGTGGACTGTGGAAGATGTCAGTAACTGGCTTATTGACATGGGACCTTGGACTCAAGGCTACGTAGAAACTGTACATAATAAATCTGTAGGTAAGGTCTTAAGGCTACGTGAATTCTGTACATAATAAGTCTGTAGTTGAGGCTTTACAAAACACCACTGATTTATAGTTTTGTTTTTAACTCTGCAACTTGATATATTCTGAATTCCTGGTAACTTGCTAACAACTGCATGTAAATGTCACTACAAGTACACCTATTGCTACACTTGACCTGGTAGCGCAATCAGTAGAGCGTTGGCTCAAGGTACAGGAGGCCCCGGGTTGGATCTCGGGCCGCGACATACCAAGTCGTTAAAAATGGTAGTGGTATTGCTCCCTTCCTAACGCTCATGCAAATATAAGGGTAGTTCCATGGCTGGTTGGCCCAGTGTTAAGGATAATGTGACTGGGTGTGGTATCATGCCAGGTGTTCACGGCATGCTATACACAGGAAAGGCAGCACTATATCTGCTTCAAGTATACACCATCTCTGGATAACTGAAATACTGTTGGTGGGATGATAAACTAATAAACCAACAAATACCTACTGCTAGAAACTGCAGCATATAGAGCTGGCTGATCTACTATTTTAATAACCCTGATCAATTCGTGCTTAGACATGTAAAAGTTTACTTTCATTTTGTGCTAGTACTAAAACATACATGAACAACTTTCTGAAAGCATGCTTGATCCAATTTGTCTGAGTGGGTTTGAGTCCCGATCGGGGCAAAGGCCTTGGATATAGGAAGGTCATCCAGCTGGCCTGCGGTGCAACAGTGGTTCTAACCGGACTTCTTCCACCAAATCAGCTGGATTTCTCTATAATGATCATTATTGGTCGCTGCCATGTACCTCAAAAACAAAACAAATTTTTCTGAAAATACTTTTTTTTGAATAATTGAATCACTAAACTATGTATAAAATTATAGTATGTTTGCATCAATTCAACAACTTCGAGGGTATATTCCTTTAAAGATTAGTGATGTCCATGTGTATTATTTATCTTAACAACTTTATAATCAAATAAGTCAGCAGGTTTTCTCACCATTTTGGGAACATGACCTGACCCCATAAACTGGAAATTTTTCCCATCATTTTAGACAAAATTGGGAAAAACTCAAACTGTGTTATATATATAATAGATATAAAAAAACAAAAAATATTTCTCACGTGACTGATTAGTCAGTTGTGTCATTTATTTGACCAGGGGTGAGACTTGCAATTTAGTTGTTCTTTGAGTTGGGAATTTTCTTCTTGAAATAAATTAAAAAACACATTTTGCAATTGAGAACATGACCGTATATTGATCTTAAAAATGCGCAAAAAAAACAACCTGTAAGGTTCTAAGCTCTCAATCTGCCAAGTAACAAATTGATCTGGCTAAAGCAAAGCATGTAGATCCACATCAGCCTGCTCCCAGTGGGAAATGTTTGGTCAGAATCTGCACTGCCTGCAGCACAATCTTTTTTCAGAACATCACTTCACCTTCACACAATTTTAACAAGTTACATTTTTGTAAAGGATGTTAATGTTGTTTGGCCTTACACACATTTTCACCTTGATATAATTTTGTCACTGAAGTATTACTTATTTGGTAATACATGTCAAATTACCATTTTTTTTTATAAATGTTTACCTGTCCTACAGCTGGCAATCTGTTACTGGGCCTTGACGAGGACACTATAGACAGTATATTCAACATATCGGACCCTCTGCATAGAAAGGCTGTACTCAACTCTATCAATGTCATTAAGCAGAAAGGTGTAAAACCCCCTTCTAATTTATGGGAATTCAAGGTAGGTAAAGGATTTCTAGAAAAGAAATTATAAATAAATAAACAAAAGTAAAAAAAAACAAAAAATATCTAATAATAAAAGTGGAGATGAAAAAATGAAAACTTATAATCAAGCTCATATAAAATGTTCTACAAAAATGTTTAAAACAAATTTATTGCCAGTTTGTTTTTTATATTCGGCTCATTTATTGAGAATGGTGTGCCATACCTCCGTCTCTGTTTTAAAATTCACCTTTCAGTTTTTACTTGCAGGGATTAAGCACAAGACTTAGCCCTGGTAAAGATGTAGATTTAAAAGATGTTGATAAATGAAAATCGCTGATTGTCTCATTGAAATTAAGAAAGGGTCTGGAGTAATGCTCAGCCAATATTAGCTGGAAGACACCAAAATGGCTTAATGGTCTCTCCAAAACATTTTGGTAAAGTGAAAATAAAGTTGAACCTCGTTATGTGAGTCCCTGGAACCTTAGAAAAAAAACAAGAGAACTTTGAGTAATGTGAGTTGTATTTTTCTAAGGTGTGCTCATGTTTATGTATTGTCATTATTGTAATGTAATAAAAAGGAATGAAGTATTTGTCATTTACTGTTTTAATCAAATGCTGCATTACAAAGGATTTTATACATGACTAAACACAGAAGTTCCTGACAAACAGCGTTTTATTCACTGCTTAAGGTTGACACAACATTGAGTAAATTAGGGAAAGATATAAAAAGAAATGGATTTGAAATAAAAATAACCCTAATCTGACTATGCTAAGTTGCAATCGCAGTGTTCCAGGTATCCATTTTCTAAAATTGTAAATTGTATTTGGTGTGTTTGTATTCTGCTCGAATTCTGGGAGACCCTCACTGACAGTGACATTCAGTAGGCTTTCAACAATGTCAAGAGAGTTGTAGATGTGTCAACTTTAGTCACTATGTTACCTTTCAGACAATCATCACACTTCATGCCTCTGAAATCCCAACGTGCTGTAAAAATGAGCACTTAGCTTTAGATGTTTATTGTGTCAGTCTTCACAAAAGAAATTTAAAAAATGCCAGGCCTTCGATCCACCAGACTAGCAGTGTTTACTGGTCCAGACCAAATTTTTGTGGACGCAAAAAGAGCTAGTTTTGCCGATCATGCTTTTATTCCGTTACTTATAAAACAATGCCAGCTGAACATGTCAGCAATCTCTGTAAGCTAACCAAGGTGTTACAAGTGGTTGGGTCTATTAATAGGCTGTAAAGCATCGTTTAGTCTAGTTTTTTATATATGTTTTCATAATAATTCAGAATTTTGAAATAATGTTGCTAAAAATTCCGATGGATCATCAGTCCATTTAACTTGTTAAATCTACCGAACGGACAGAGACTTTGGTGGCCTCGGGCCAGGGTCCACTGGGTTTTGTTGAAGACTGTTGTGTACTGTAGTCATGTGTTTGTGCTTTGATAGTTATATTCTTGTAGCTTTGATAGTTATATTCTTGTATCTTATTAAAAATATTCCTACATTCATCATAATACATGTTGCTATTATGTCCATTCCTATTCACAATAATTATGGCATATTTACAATATTACAAAAATGGATTTACGACGCAAAGATTTCCAATACATGTGGTGCCTCACGGGTATGCTGCAATGTTACAAATTCTGTGATTAACAAGTGTTTGTGCCAGTTTGATGGCTTGTCTTTGGATCGTGATTTGACTGTATTGAATAAAAAGATATTCCTTTCAAGGTGAGGGATATATTTTATACCTGGTGTCCAACAGTTTGGACCAAAGTATTTTTCTCAAATAAGCAAATAAGTCATTGTTACCTGACAAGATCTTGCAAAATGCTGCTCATTGATGCCCTAGATCAGTGTGAACAATGAAACATAAATCCCCATTCCTCATTGCAAACAGGTATTTCCTATCTGAGCCATACTGCAGAGATAGCTATTTTTAACTAGGAAAACCCCTTGACAACTCACTTTTGAGATAACATTATATCATAATTTAGGTAATCCGCTCTGACATTGATATCTATTTTTAGCAGACATCTCTATCCTGCTTATTTATAGATTTGGAATGACTGAACTTTTAAAGTGTTTTTATTGCGATATGTACATTTAACAATGTAGGCAGCGTTCAAAACCGTCTTTACTTGTACTAAAGTATGAGTTTATGCAGAAATTATGCCCTAATTCCCCAAAGCAGTGGCACAGTATTGTTACGTGAATTAAATATAGGTAAACTGTTGGACACCACCTTTAATGTTGGGTGTAAGTCACAGGGTTCTACCAGAACAATCCTAAAGAATAATGACCGGACATGGTAGCGCAATCGGTAGAGCGTCTGCTCCAGGTACGGGAGGCCCCGGGTTCGATCCCGGGCCGCGACATACCAAAGTCGTTAAAAATGGTAGTGATGTAGCTCCCTTGCTAACGCTCAAGCAAATATAAGGGTAGTTCCACGACTGGTTGGCCCGGTGTCAGGATAATGCGACTGGTTGTGGTTTCATGCCAGGTGTTCACAGCATGCTATACACATTGAAGGCAGCACTATATCTGCTTCAAGTGGACACCGTCTCTAGATAACTGAAATACTATTGGTGGGACGATAAACTCAATAAACAAACAAACAAACTAAAGAATAATAAAAGTAAAAATGAAACTTATTCTTGCGTAAATGTTTTCTACTCCAGGCTCTCCACCCTGGCTGGGCCCTCTTCCTGTTGTATGGACTGAAGGACTACCCTCGCAGCGTCCTTCTCTACCTTTACATGTTTGAATATAACACCATGTTCCTCCCCTTCATACACGTGGTCTGCCCAGTATCCAGCGATGCTCCCAGATACGACTTCTCTGTAAATGTAAGTTTTCACGGCTTCTTGTCCTTTTTTAATGTTCTAGGCTTAGATTTAAACTCTTTTTATATCCTTAACACTCCTACTATTTGAAGAATGGTTATTATTAGCTGATAAGTACATGTATATAGTATCAAAAGACAAGTCCGGTTCAATTTTGCTTGTTCAAAACTAATACAAAAAGGAGTAATATCCTGTTACTTGGAAAATTTTAAAACAAAAAACTGAAGCATACATGTTCTGTGAACATATTTATAGTTTAATTACACGTATAATTGTGACATACGAATGAAAAGCTTTTACTTATAAATTAATACATTACTACTGTTTTACTTTTGATTTGATAGTTATAACCGGTATCTGAAAAGTTTTCTCTTAATTTTAGCAAGTAATGTTATGTTTTGGGGTGGCAATTTTGATTATAAATTGCCTTTTCAATAAATATGAAATTCAACTCATATTTAAAATAGAATATGTTCCTCGTCTAAGTCACTTATTACTCCCAACATTTTTAAGTATTTTAATAAATCTTTCTGTTTTTTTATCACTGGTTAGTCAGGGCAATTATCATTCAATATCTCTGTCTTTTGGGCATGCTTTCCATTCTTTTATCATTTTCATGACCTCCCTTAGAAGGGAAGGGAACGTATTGTTAGTCACTCAAACGACCACAAAGTTTTTGATCAATCAATATCTTGCATGAATCCACATTTCTAGAACTTGGCAGAGGCATTGGTTATGTCTACAGAGCAGATGTCTCCTTTTAGCTTTGGTGCCAGTTGTGGTTAGGCCATGGTCACATTGACTATGAACATGATTTAGTTTTTATTAAAAATTATCAGAGAATGCAACATCCCACAAACTGTAGCGCCATTAGTCTTGGTAAAGGTAATTTTCATGGAGATCTTCAATGTAATATCTTAATTTTTTACAATAATAGGATACTTAAAGGTCACAATGATCCTTAATGTGATTACGGTCAGACCTATTGGTTTTGGGGTAATGGTGAGAAAGGACAAGGTCACATATAACTTGATTGTGGTTTTGATTACAGCTGCCATGTATTTGTATCCTGTCTATATCTAATAATTTTAGCCCACAATTCTTATATTGTGGAAGGGACATTAGCCAAAAGTCTAGATTTATCGGTTTTTCAGTGAGCTTTTTAAATTGCCTTATACCTGTAAAATATTTGTATAGTTATTTAATCAATTTTTCTTATATGTCTTATTACCAGGTAGTGGGAAAGTCCTAATCTTTTGTTCTGTTTGCTTTTTCATATTTACATCCTTTATCCTAACATAGTCTTCGGACCCCACATCTCTCCAATGGGCGGAGTTTCTGCCCAAGATTCTTGTGTTGCCTTACTGGTTGATCGGAGAGTTTGCCTGGGACTGGCTGGACATTCATTGGTGGACGGCTCGCTTTATTCTTCTCAACTGTTTCGTGATGACAGCCCTCGAGCTAAACTGTGTAGTCTTGTACCTTCGAGATGAACGTCAGTTCACGTAAGTATATAAATATATGCACTAAAGGGGAGAGTGTTTTAATAAGAATAATAATTCTTAATAAGAATACCAAAATAACCAGTGCATCAAATAATTACGTTACCTAAAAAACCTATATACTTTTTTCAGTCAAATATAAAACAAACTTCTATCGTGCTGATTATTGTTTTTTAAAATGTACCTATAATAAGAGATACTTTGATAAAAAAAAGAAGAGTAAAGAAAAAATGTTGGAAAGAAATTAGATTATTTTTTTCATTTACTTCTTTCTAAAACATGTCTTTCTAACATTTATCTATCAAAATGTAAGGTTTATGTCCATCAAAAAATGATAAATTAATGATCTTTGAGGAAAAGTATGCATGAAAATGTTTTGATTTTCTTTGGCAGTTTATATTAAGTAAATAACCATTTAATCATTATTGACTATTAACAATTATTTTGTAGTTTTAAAAGCAATTGTTAATAAAAGCTGATTCTTTTAAATAACCCTCCAGTATCAACTCAGAACCTGGGGGAATACAAACCCCTTTGGCTGATCATTTTAAATAACCCTACAGTATCAACTCAGAACCTGTGAGTCTAAAAATCCCTTTGGCTAATCGTTTTAAATAACCCTTTTAGTATCAACTCAGAACCTGTGAGTCTAAAAACCCCTTTGGCTGATCGTTTTAAATAACCCTTTTAGTATCAACTCAGAACCTGTGAGTCTAAAAAACCCTTTGGCTGATTGTTTTAAATAACCCTTTAGTATCAACTCAGAACCTGAGGGTCTAAAAAACCCTTTGGCTGATTGTTTTAAATAACCCTTTTAGTATCAACTCAGAACCTGTGGGTATAAAAACCCCTTTGGCTGATTGTTTTAAATAACCCTTTTAGTATCAACTCAGAACCTGTGAGTCTAAAAACCCCTTTGGCTGGTTGTTTTAAATAACCTTTTAGTATCAACTCAGAACCTGTGAGTCTAAAAACCCTTTGGCTGGTTGTTTTAAATAACCCTTTTAGTATCAACTCAGAACCTGAGGGTCTAAAAAACCCTTTGGCTGATTGTGTTTTAAAAAACCCTCTGGTATCAACTCAGAACCTATGAGTCTAAAAACCCCTTTGGCTGATCGTTTTAAATAACCCTCTGGTATCAACTCAGAACCTGTGGGTATAAAAACTCCTTTTAGCTGATTGTTTTAAATAACCCTTTTAGTATCAACTCAGAACCTATGAGTCTAAAAACCCCTTTGGCTGATCGTTTTAAATAACCCTCTGGTATCAACTCAGAACCTGTGGGTATAAAAACTCCTTTTAGCTGATTGTTTTAAATAACCCTTTTAGTATCAACTCAGAACCTGTGAGTCTAAAAACCCCTTTGGCTGGTTGTTTTAAATAACCTTTTAGTATCAACTTAGAACCTATGAGTCTAAAAACCCCTTTGGCTGATCGTTTTAAATAACCCTCTGGTATCAACTCAGAACCTGTGGGTATAAAAACTCCTTTTAGCTGATTGTTTTAAATAACCCTTTTAGTATCAACTCAGAACCTGTGAGTCTAAAAACCCCTTTGGCTGGTTGTTTTAAATAACCTTTTAGTATCAACTCAGAACCTATGAGTCTAAAAACCCTTTGGCTGGTTGTTTTAAATAACCCTTTTAGTATCAACTCAGAACCTGAGGGTCTAAAAAACCCTTTGGCTGATTGTGTTTTAAAATATCCTCTTGTATCAACTCACAACCTATGAGTCTAAAAACCCCTTTGGCTGATCGTTTTAAATAACCCTCTGGTATCAACTCAGAACCTGTGGGTATAAAAACCCCTTTAGCTGATTGTTTTAAATAACCCTTTTAGTATCAACTCAGAACCTGTGAGTCTAAAAACCCCTTTAGCTGTTCATTTTAAATAACCCTCTAGTATCAACTCAGAACCTTTTGGTTTAAAAACCCCTTTGGCTGATTGTTTTAAATAACCCTTTTAGTATCAACTCAGAACCTGTGGGTATAAAAACCCCTTTGGCTGATTGTTTTAAATAACCCTTTTAGTATCAACTCAGAACCTGTGAGTCTAAAAACCCCTTTAGCTGATCATTTTAAATAATCCTTTTAGTATCAACTCAGAACCTTGGGGTACAAAACCCTCTTTGGCTGATCGTTTTAAATAACCCTCTGGTATCAACTCAGAACCTGTGAGTCTAAAAACCCCTTTGGCTGATCGTTTTAAATAACCCTTTTAGTATCAACTCAGAACCTGTGAGTCTAAAAAACCCTTTGGCTGATTGTTCTTAATAACCCTCTGGTATCAAATCAGAACCTGTGGGTACAAAACCCCCTTTGACTGATCGTTTTAAATAACCCTCCATTATCAACTCAGAACCTGTGAGTCTAAAAACCCCTTTGGCTGATAACCGTCCATTATCAACTTGGAACCTGTTGGTACAAAACCCCTTTCTGCTGATTGTTTTAAATAACTCTCTTAGAAACCTGTTAATATAAAATCCCATTTGTCTGATTGCAATGTGAGAAATTTTGCTTTGCTTAATTAATTTTGGTAAATGTTTGTGGTCTTAACTGTTGGTCCAGTTTAGATCGACCAGACCTGGTAGCCCAATCGGTAGAGCATTGGCTGCAGGTATGGGAGGCCCCAGGTTCAAAATCATTATGGTGTCCACAGCATGCTGTATGCAGTGAAGGACACATTATATCTGCTTCAAGTGGACACCATCTTCAGATAACTGGAATACTGTTGGTGTGTAGATAAACCCAGTAAAGAAACAGTTTAGGTCCTCATATATACACATAAGCGTCTTTGTCTTTCCAGTACACTGCTGGCTGAAGTGAAGAAGATGTTGAAGAGTTACCTGTCCATGGGACTCTTCGTTATCGTGTGGCCAATTGTGCCTTCCTTCGTGTGTGACTGTTTCTTCTACGTTGCCATGTATTTCTCACCATACCAGGCTGCAGAACAGATCTACATCATGTGGCGAAGATAGCATTCTGTTTTTCAATAGCCATCCCTAAATCAGGTCTTCCATTCCACTATCTTAAATGACATGCCTCACACTTCAACATTTTATGTAGAAAATAACAGTTCAGAAATTTTGACTACCTGCATTTAGTTTTTGATATAAGAGAATATAGGAAAAATCATGTAACTATTAACTTATAATTAAAACAATGATATATGAAAGTTTGTTAACTCACATTCGATTTTGGAAGTGGGGGGAATTTTGGCCATAAGTGCGACACTCATTACACAAGTTATGTAGCTCAATGCTAGTCACTGTTGTTTAAAAAATCATGTGATCATTGAAGAAAGCATGCTTATGTTCATCAAAATTGGTGTCATTTAAAAAAAAAATATGTTCCAATCGATCCAAATGAAATGACAACAAAACAATTTACTGTTAATTTTTTACATTCCCCAGACATGATTAGTAAACATTCACATCTCGTTTAAGTAAGATTCCTATCACCTGTACTTAGTGACTGAGATAAATGTTATGAAAGGTACTTGACCTCTAACATACAGATTGTCTTGGGGTTTGTTGCACTTTCCAATATATTTTTTTTTTCTTCAAAATTATTATTATTATTAGTTGCTGTGATGTATTTAGAAAAAAAAAAAAACTGCGTCTGAGTACAGATTTAACCTGTGGGTGTGGTTATATAAAAGGGGATAGCTTTTGTAACTGGCTCTTTTTCAGATAAATGGAAAAAATGACGGCCATTTTTTTTTTGCTCAGTTTCAAATCTGGTTGCATAAACTCATTGATTTTGTTGTATTTATTTCATATTTAATAAAAATATAAATTAAAATGTATTTTATGCTACCATGTGTTCTTTGACTAAATATTTATTTTTTTGTAAAAAAATGTCAAACTTTAAAGTTTTGACATTTTTGACAAAAAAGTACTAATGACACACATCACAAAGCAATGTACATCTTTCAATAACATCTTTGCAGTTAATATGCAATAAAAATATCTTAGTAATAGTAAATTTGTGCAACCAAATTTTGAAACTAAGCAAAAAAATGTGAAATTGCCGTTATTGTTTCCAGTTATCAGAAAAAGAGCCAACTGTTTGTACTATTTGTTTACTATTTACATATGTTTTCGATTGCATAATGAAGAATTTCTTCTTGTTTTCAATGTGTTATCTGATTGAACATTCCTTTAACATGTTATAGTATGTAATAGTTATGATACATGTACCGCAAACTTTGTTCGTATATTTAATAGAACTGTTAATGTGTAGATTAATAACAATTCTGTATATTTCGTTGATTCTATGTTGTTTTTTACTTAATTACTGAGCCATTTCTTCAATTAATTAATCATCATTTTCCCAGTGAGCCATTTTCTTTAAGATAAGCAACACAAGACATGAGTACTGATAGTTTCTTTGTTTAACATCTCAGATTTCATAAAAGCTTGCAACCCTTGCCCATTATTTATTTGGTTTTGGGGGCTTCTCATATATTTCTGTTGCTGTTTTTATCAGTAAAATCATCAGAACATAACTGGTTGTGGAATTACTGAAGAGGAAACACAGTCAAGTTTCTGAAACAGAAATACTGTTTGAACTACATTTTTTTTATGCACCTGTGTAAATTAATATTTTAGTAGAGTGCAACTTATCAAGGTTATTTGGTTATGTTATTGTCCTACTTTTTTTCAAATACACTGCGTGCATTGACCGTTAACATTAACTTTTTTTAATTCACATTTATAGGTCATCCCAAATAACTGTTCAAATTTTGATATGAATGTCATTTTTGAAAAAAGAAAACGTAGTGGCTTTTTTTGTACCTCTGATTTGTTTCATTTTTTAGAAACATGTATACAGCTGCAATCTTAGATGCTTTTGACACAAACAGTCATACATTTCCTCATATTGTCGTGAGGTGTGATCTGTATGTTTCAAGCTAGATTTGATCAGTTATCTTACCCTAGGCTTTTTTCCCACTTATGCACATAAAAGCTAGTAGACAGTTAGTAAAAATATCAGACATTAAAAAAATGATAAATACAGTGTTGTATATTGTTAAATTTCCCCCATAGTGCTTTAAACATTAAACAACACAAGTTTCCACTCAGAGGTCCATGCCCCCTTTTTCCAAAAGAATGTTTTTGTAGGCTCAATTTAGCTTCCAGTCAGCTATACTAAGTCACAATATTAGAATAAATAATTTTTGAATGGGGGCTCTGTGTTTAACTTTAACACCAATGTGATTCTATTTTGTGTCAGTGCGTTAAATTAGACAATCATTATGTTTTTGTTTATATAATTATTTCCCCTTAAAAAACAACTACACAAAAATGTATCCTATAGCAAAATGTTTTCGGCTTATAAAAGATATCAGCAGGTGTGGGTTTATTTGGGTTTTTATTCTTTTACAAAAAGGTGTAAGTTTCTATTGACTTTGTTATGGAAAGGTTTGTAAATTGTTTACATTTGCTTTGTTCTAAAATTTGCACCATGTCTGGTACTTTATATTTTTTTTACCAAAGTCATAAAAATTTGTAGTGGTATAGCTCCCTTGATAACGCTCAAGCAAATATAAGGGTAGTTCCATGACTGGTTGGCCTGGTGTCAGGATAATGTGACTGGGTGTGGTATCATGCCAGGTGTTCACGGCATGCCATACACGGTGAAGGCAGCACTATATCTGCTTTAAGTGGACACTGTCTCCAGATAACTGAAATACTGCTGGTGGGACGATAAACCCAATAAACAAACTTTCCTTTTTCAGATAAAAATGTTTTTAGTGTTTTCCTTGCTTGCTTTAAAGTTTTTTTCCAACAATTTAGTCCACAGCATAATCTTTTTATTAATGTAGCATTTACATATATTTTTATTGGTCTTTATATTGTATAGTGTGTAGAGGACATGTTAATAAATATTGCCTTTGTTATGTCCTTTCTTAAATCCAGTTGCATTTTTATTAAACAGGGTTGTCTGTGAATTCCTTTGCTTGCGGTACATAAAGATTTGTTGTTTTTCGAGTTGAAATTTTGACTAATGGATATGATTTGTTGTTATATTCAATGCATCATAGGCCAGAAATATAACATAGCACCCATGGTTGTAATAACTTCACTATTGATTATGCATTATATGTTTATACAGTTTTCACTCTTGAAGATGGTCTCAACAGTTTGGACCAACATTTATTTTCAAATAACCAAATTACTAATAGTTATCTGAAAAGGTCATGCAAAATGCTGTTCATTGATGCCATAGATCTCTGTGAACAATCAAACATAAATCCCAACTCATCATTGCAAACAGGTATTTCCTATCTAAGGCCATGCTGCAGTGATGGCCATTTATAAACTTAGAAAACCATGTGGAAAATTTAGTATTGAGATCAAGTTATATTGTCATCCGGTCAATCCGCTGTTAAAACATACATGTGAACTCTCCTACTTTTGGAGGGAGACTCCCACTTTTAAGGTTCAGAGTTATTTGAAAATGAGGTCTGTGTTACACATTTTCAGAAATCTCCCTATTTCAAAACAAATAACTTCCTAGTTTGTTTATATGAAAAAAACAAATCTGCCACTTTGCAAGTGAAAATCTCCCACTTTGGCCTCAGAAAAAATTCACATGTATGCTAACATTGATATCTATTTTTAGCAGAGACTAGTGATGCGCCGATGATTGGAAAATATCGATTAGCGGCGTGTAAAAGCTTCTCGATGTTGATAATCGATGTCATTCTCTCATAACCAATTAACAGAAAAGTGCGAACGCACTCCAAATTATTGTACAGGTTCCATCATTTATACTTATTCAGCCGTAAAGGGAAATCACTCTAAAAATTAAAATGGCGACCCGTGAGATTGACGAGCATATATAAATAGAAAGCAAGTGATAACTTTGTATTTTGTCCTTGAAACACTAAAGAGTTTGTAGAATGTGGCAGCAAGTACACTATAGTATCTAGTAATTATGTAAGTTTTTAATCAAAAAACCATTTGTGAATGAAGCACTGCGTAGATTAATAAACCAATTATAATTGGTGAAATCACATCGGAAGTGGCAACCACATCCAACCGATGATCGATTATGATTTGCAACCGATTTCCCAACACTAGCAGAGACCACTATCATGCTTATTTATAGGTTTGGAAGACATGACTATTGCAAGCTATTACAATTTGCACTGTCACACAATTTAGGGAATATTATAAACAACCTTTATTTAAACTAAAGCATATTATAAGTTATGCACACATACTCAAGAAGAAGAGTATTAAGTAGTTACATGTATTAGATATAGGCAAACTGTCGAACCCACCTTTACATAATTTTTAGCTTAGTAAACCTGTTAATATGCTGAAAATTATAGGCTTGTCTACTGTGTGTACTAAAACAACAAACGGTTATAGTGTAGTTTTTTAACCTGTCAAAATATCCATACGATTTCAAGGTAGGAGCACACAATTCATTAGTTGTCAGAAGACTCTTGATAAAAATAGCATGTATACCATCATTGCTTCAGTACAGATGTTCCATATAATGTCTTCTTTGGCGCAGTGGTAACTGCTTATTGCTCGAGACCTTGAGGTAAGAGGTTTAAGACTTGGCCTCGGAACATGTTTTTGCTCACCTACCGATGACTTAAATGTGTTAACAGTCTTGGGTAAAATGAATTCCATGGGTATGAATAAAAATAATGTTTTACAGGACAATCCTTCGACCAATGAATCTGAAACATAAAAATTTAAGTAAATAATAAAAAAACATAAACAACCAATGTAAAGAAATATATATCTTTTGCAAAAAAATCACTAACAGCATGGTTCGAACCTGCTAACTGTAGTTTTCAAACCAAATGTTTTAACCACTGTAACGAGGACACTATGGGGTTGCGCGTTCAGAATAAACATTATGAACCTATCGCGATACGGTTTAACTTACATTATGTAAACGGAGTTGCGCGACTACTAATTCAATGTGCAACCAACCGTGAAATCGTATGAATATTTTGACAGGTTAAAAAAACTATACTTTACCAAGACAAAATTGGCTATATCCCTTTTTCTAGGTTGATACTGTCAGCCAAATATAAAGAGCATCTGTAGGATTGTTTTCGTGCATTTAATGTTTACCTTTCTTTTGTATTCTCTATTTTAGATTTAGCAGAAATGTCAATAGTTGTATGTTAGATTGTATTTTTCCATTGTCAATGTATATGCTAACTACAGGATATTTAATTCATAAAAATGTAACCGACTGCACGCATGTCCAGGTTTATTTAGAATAACATAATTGAGGATAACATAATTGAATACATTTCTGCCTAGACAAAAAATTAAATTTGTGACAAAAATACATGTATAACACATATTCGATCAGAATACAGCAAACACAACCCATTCATTTCTCAATGTCAGATTCATGTATCACTGTCTTAAATAGATTGTTATACAAAATGGTGCATTTAGTATCTGTCTGTTATTTTCACATTTGGTATTATTTTTTACGTGACATGGCTTAGTAGTTAAAATGTGTATACTATTTGAACTTGCCATTTTCTGAATGCTGCATGTTTTATAATTTATACTTTTCATTGTAAAAGAGTTATGTCTAATTTATGACTATGTGCAATAACTGATATTTCAATATGTACCATATACTACCATGTACATTTCTTGACCTGCAGTATTTTGTAGATAATCTGTACACGTTCTTACAGATTTGTTAAATTTTAAACAGATAACTTCCGTCTTTGTTTACATGAAAATAACAAATCTGCCACTTTGCAAGTGAAAATCTCCCACTTTGGCCTCAGAAAAAGTTCACATGTATGTTAACTTCGATATCTACTTTCAGCAATGACCACTATCATGCTTATTTACAATAATATATGTTACTACTTACCTGTGTTTGCTGCAAAAGCTTGTCCGCAAATAGAGCCAAAAGCAAGCTGGGTGATCTACATTTTCACTTTTTGTCTATGCCAGTTTTTTTGTGCTTTTTTTTTTTTTAAGCAAGTAAAGGGTTAGTGTACTTTGGTTTTTTATGGTACACCGGTACTAAAAAGACAAGGTCACAGTCACCACATAGGCAGTAGATTCTACAATTTCTACAACCAATAGCATTCGTATGGCCTCCATTTTATTCCTACAGCCACATCCTGTAAAATTTTGCTGCCTTTACCACTGCGTCAGCAAAATATTATGATGAATATTTTAACAAGTTAATTTAAGTTAATTTTATGCCTCGGGGACATTTGCTGTACACTAGACCTTGAATTGAATTGTTTTTAAAAGGCCATTTAGAATTAATAAGCACATATATTTACAGCAGCAGCACAGCCAGCACAAGGCCACTGCATTATTAACATATTAATTCAGATGTGTACATTTGTGTAAGGAGTGGCAACAGTGTGTTATATTTCTGTGACAAACGGAACAGTGTAAAAAAGTGAACTTGTTTCACTCAATGTGTTATTGACAGTTTTAAATATATCCATCTAATGTGCTATTGACAATTGTTTAATTTAGTCATTCAGGTGATAATTGTACTATATTTTGGATTTGTCCAAAAAGTACCCCTGTGACGAATGGTTAATAGGTGAACGGTTGATACACTCCAACTTACATACCTTTCTGCAGGATTATATCCATTTTCAGATTTGTACTGGTCTATTAGTCTTCACAGTGATTATTATTTCAACTTTTGCATAATGTTTAATTTGTATTAATAATTTATATTACAATGATAAATTAAATATTTCTCTGAATATTATATTTCTTTACATGTATTTTGTTTTTCTTTCTACCCGTCTTGCATTTTTGTATCTCTCGTTAGTTTAAATTTAGTTTTATTTCACTGGTAATCATAATTTTGCAAAATATGGTAATCAATATTATCCAGCGAAGTTTCCTTGGAAGTTACAGCTAAAACTATAAAAACGGGTGGTCCCGGGTTCAAACCCAGGGTGCAACATCAATGTCATTAAAAATGGTAGTGGTAGAGCTCCATTGATATTGCTCCTGCAAATATAAGGGTAGTTCCACAACTAGTTGGCCTGGTTCCAGGATAATGTGACTGGGTGTGATATCATGCCAGGTGTTCACGGCATGCTATACACAGTGAAGGCGTCACTATATCTGCTTAAAGTGGACACCGTCTCCAAAAAAACGAAATGCTGTTTGTTGGGATGATAAACCCAATAAACAATATTGTAAAATATTATTGTTTACATGGCGATTCCCGCAGTGTAGATCACTACAAGTACAATGTTAAGCATTATCATAAAGTCGGCAATATATTTTCGTTTTTGTTTTTTTCTTTAAATAAATACTGGTTTTAATTTTTTTGTCGCAAATGAAACTAGGTCCAGTTAAAATGGCTGCCAATTTGTTTACATTTTTAAGGTGACGTGACTAAGTTGCTAAGAACTTTTGCCTCTTTTAATTTTTGTCTGCTTGGATATGATATAATATTGCATATTTAAACATTTTGATCCTGTTTGACATGAGAATCATTCTTGAATTTGTGACCTGAGAAGTTTAGCACACTAAATATATTTATATTATTCACATACAAAAAATCTCCTGTATTTAAAAAATCTTAATATGTCCACATCTCTTTTTTAACATTTTGTAATTAAGTTCATCGAAAGTCTACTGCAGGCCTTGATTTGGATGCAAGATGATAAACATTCAGAATTCTTCAGGTAATGCCATTATATCACCCCCAAGGCGTACTAATAAAGCTTGTTAGTGGGGCAAGTGACACCAAATGCTGTATACACAGCCAAATTGCCTCAGGGGTCTGGTTAGAGCAGGGGACCTAAACAACTGCTCAGGCAGCTTAGTAGAGGACAGCCTGGAGTCTGAGATATGGGTATTTATCTCTAAATGCTCTACAAAAACTGTGCGATCATGCCATTTTCTGAGGAAATGCTGTCTAAAAAGAATGTCTAGGCCAGCTGGAATGTGGGTTGGGGGTCCATGGCCCCCTTCACCCCATGGTGAATCCTGGCCTGTACACTGATACTGCTTATTTAGTATATAGTAAATGAAGGTTTGTATTTTTTGTATTTTTGCTAACATACATGATGATAGTTTAACAGAAAATTAGTGATTACATAAGAAAAGCTGAAAAAAGCACAATTGTGTGATTCAGAAAGTCAACACATACTTTTCTTACTGAAAATATATCATGCAAATTATCACATAAAATACTATTTTTTAACAAACATAATGTCAATATTACATTAATTATTCTAGAGCAACATTTAACTTATTCTGACTATTTTATGTTGGGATAGACATTTGGTCATTTTGTTGATCTAGCCCAACTATAGGAGACAGAATGAAATTAAAGTTGATAATTTTATTGAATGCAGTCACACAATTTAAATCTTTTAAAACCAGAAGTTCACAATGAGAATCCATTTTAATACCAGGTTTTACTACCCAAAATCACCCTCTGCCATAAATGGGAAATTTAGGTTTTGATATATCGCATCTGCACAATTATGGTCTTATTGGTGAAATCCAGCTAACTATTGGTGGAGGAAGATCCCAGACATGTCTGGCTAGAACCACCGGCACCTCGAAGGTAAGTTGGAAAACCTTTTCACATGAAAGTTTCTCTCACCAAACAGTCGTGAACTTGTGCAGTCCATGGATTCATATTTCCAAAGTAAATCACATAAATATGTTCATATGATGTACGTTTGTAGAGTTCTTTTATGTTGCATGAATGAATACAGCCACAGAAACAGTTAACTTAAGATGTAAACAAATCGGCAGCCATTTTAATTGGACCTATTTTCGTTTTGCATTAAAACTTTGCAACAGCTCAGTATTTTTTGTCCGGTTGCAGAATTGAGCTTCCAAGAACCTCTCTTAAAATATCCTTAAATTATCTATTCTCTATTCTATCGCCGATATCCTTCTTTACTTCGAGTAGAACTAGATAATTCGCCTTCAAGAACATTCGCGAATAATTACATAATTACGACTCTGAATGAAGTCACTGTGTACGGAAATGTACGGAAGTAACCGATCAAGACACGGAGCGCGCTCGTCCAATCACGGACAAGTATCTTGCAAGTCGAGAACCACCGAGATCCGACAAATAATCTGGAACATTCGGAGGTCGCGTTTAGTCTATTTTTAGCCCACTTCGCGTACTTTCGATCTGTATATATAATCAGACAGTGAGCGGAGTGAAGAGCAAGAAAGGAAAAAGCGGTAACAAAGTGAAGAAAACTGCGGATAAAAGACTATTAAGTCTGTCATTTATTTATTAGTATCATTTATACATAAATATTCAGTTATTGTACGGATATAGGTTATAAAGTATGGCCAGCAAAGTGAAAGGACCCTCGATCGGCATTGATCTCGGCACGACATACTCGTGCGTTGGGATCTTCCAGCACGGGAAGGTGGAGATCATCGCCAACGACCAGGGCAACAGGACCACGCCCAGTTATGTGGCCTTCACAGACACAGAACGACTCATTGGTGATGCAGCCAAGAATCAGGTAGGTCTACTTTCTATTTCTCAGTGATATAGCATTTTGGTGCATGTGACATTTAAACTTTCAATCATTGACTAGCAGTATCGAATTGCTCAGTTTAGACACTGAATATACAAATGATTCGGAAACACATCCTAAACACGTTCACAAACTATTTATCGCACGTAATAACAGCGAATTGTACGCATTAAATAAATTTATTAACAAAATTTGTACTTTAAATACAGATTTAGTTATAATTTTCTTATTGGAAACTCTAAAAAAATGTATCTTTACATTTTTAGACAGCAGTCTATCGTGCTATTTTTTGTTTTGTATGGACAATTACTCGCAATTAGGTCATTTTGTATTACTAAAATAATAAAATCTTTGTAACTGAGTTAAGTTATCTCAAATAAATTGAGTTTCTTTGATGATGCTCCATTTGTAAGATGTGGACTGAAACGACAAACCACTGTACGTGGACTGCTGTAAATAAGACAATTGTTAGAAACTCCTTTATACAAGTCTTAAACATTGCATGGCCACATTCACTCAAAACAATTAGTTTATAATGACGTTACAAGCATACGTCAGTCTGGTGAGATTACGACTTAACTTGTTACAAATACCTTAACACAATATTCGACTTGATGTTTTCTTTATATGTCTAGTTCGTTTCTGTTCCGTGTCTCTCTGCTTTGCATTAACGATTAAATAAATTTGAATGATTACGTTCTTTGATCGTTAAACATAATTATATTTGTACAGCACTGTAAGATTGCCAGAACAATATCCACTAAAGCATCGTTTTCCGTTCTATATTTCAGGCGGCCATGAACCCAGAGAATACCATTTTCGACGCCAAGCGACTGATCGGTCGCAACTTCAGCGACAGTTCTGTACAAGCGGACATGAAACACTGGCCATTCAAGGTGGTGAACCATGGTGGGAAACCCAAGCTGCAGGCAGAATATAAGGGCGAGACGAAGGTATTCGCCCCTGAGGAGATCAGCTCAATGGTTCTGACCAAGATGAAGGAGACAGCCGAGGCGTATCTGGGTGAGACTGTTAGGAACGCCGTCATCACGGTCCCCGCCTACTTCAATGACTCCCAGAGACAGGCCACTAAGGATGCGGGCGCCATCGCCGGTCTGAACGTTCTGCGAATCATCAATGAGCCCACAGCAGCCGCTCTGGCATATGGACTTGACAAAAATTTAAAAGGCGAGAAGAATGTGTTGATCTTTGATTTGGGAGGTGGCACGTTTGATGTCTCCATTCTGACAATCGATGAAGGTTCGTTGTTTGAAGTAAAGTCGACGGCAGGAGATACACATTTAGGAGGTGAGGACTTTGATAACAGAATGGTGAATCATTTTATGGAAGAGTTCAAGCGGAAACACAAGAAAGACATGAGCAAGAACTCGAGAAGTATACGTCGACTGAGGACAGCTTGCGAGCGTGCCAAGAGAACACTGTCCAGCAGTACTGAAGCCACCATCGAGATTGACGCCTTGTTTGAGGGCATCGACTTCTACACCAAGATCACCAGAGCACGATTTGAGGAATTAAATGCAGACCTCTTCCGTGCCACGATGGAACCTGTAGAAAAGGCCCTCAGAGATGCCAAGCTCGACAAATCGAAAATTGACGAAGTTGTCCTAGTCGGTGGCTCTACAAGGATTCCGAAGATTCAAAAGATGCTACAAGAGTTTATGAATGGCAAGGAATTGAACAAGTCTATCAACCCAGACGAAGCTGTCGCCTATGGCGCGGCTGTCCAGGCCGCCATTTTGTCTGGAGATACAACAGATACACTCAAGGATGTCTTGTTGGTTGACGTCGCACCACTGTCTCTTGGCATCGAAACTGCCGGCGGCGTAATGACGAAACTGATCGAGAGGAACAGCAAGATTCCCATCAAGGCCTCCAACACCTTCACGACCTACTCCGACAACCAGCCGGCCGTGTCGATCCAGGTGTATGAAGGCGAGAGAGCCATGACGAAGGACAACAACCTTCTAGGCAGGTTTGATCTCACTGGTATTCCCCCAGCTCCGAGAGGTGTGCCCAAAATTGAGGTCTCCTTTGACATCGATGCAAATGGTATCTTGAACGTTTCTGCTGTTGATACTAGCACTGGTAAGTCCAACAAGATCACCATAACAAACGACAAGGGGCGATTGTCGAAGGACGATATTGACAGGATGGTGAACGACGCTGAGAAATACAAGGAAGAAGACGACAGACAAAGGGAAAGAATTGCGTCAAGAAACAAGCTGGAGGGCTATGTGTTCAGCGTAAAGCAGGCAGCTGGTGAGGCAGGAGACAAGCTGCAGAACAGCGACAAGGAAGCCGTGACCAAGATATGTGATGACTGCATGAGCTGGCTGGACAACAACTCCCTGGCAGAGAAGGGGGAGTTTGACCACAAGTTGGAGGAGGTGCAGAAACAATGCTCACCATTCATGATGAAGCTTCATGGTGGACAACAAGGCTGCCAGGACGCCGGAAGTCAGTCGGGTGCGCACGCAGGCGGAAGGCAAGGACCAACCATAGAGGAGATGGACTAGTTGTTCTCTTTGACCATAGACCTATTACCTCATGGACCAATTTTACTTTTTGTAACATTACATAATTTAAGAAACTCTTGAGATCTGATATAACTTTTGCGTGCTGATTTCAAACTATATTATGCTGGGAAGATGTCGTATTTAAGAGAATTGTGTTAGTGAAGATAAAGTTAGTGAAAGTTGAAAATTGGTAACAATACCTTCGTGTAAGGTTAAAAGGGATGTATGTGTTGATTGGTATGAAGAAGGCTGGACTGCTGTGTTTATTTTCTGTGCAATATGTTGATGCATAATGTTTGTCCACATTTTGACTTATTTATTTTTTAAAACGATTGTTTTAAATTTTTTTTGCTTAAATAAATGTCTAAAAATGAAATCATGTCTCTATGTGTTTTTAAACTATCCATAACCCCTATAATACTGAACGGTACATATGACCTCGATTGACCATTGCGTTCAATTAGGAATGCTTATTTTCAGATTCTTTAACAATACATTGTATGTTCTTTTCAAGCAGCTTTAAATTAAAAGGAAATATGTGCTATATTAATAATATTTTATACTACATTATATTATATAAGTTTGTTATACTACATTATATTATATAAGTAATTGTTATTCGATAAGAGCTCATGGTCTAATTTCCCTCCACATATATGAATAAGAATATATATGACGAAGTCCTTTGAGCATTGCAACATTTACAAAACTTCGAAAAGGCACAGGACCAAGATATTCACATTCAAGCCAAACGCAAAAGTAAGAACAATTCTATGATGAGATATTTAACAAAAAAGAGCAAACCCTACAGTTACCGCGTTGGAAATTAATATTGGTACTTTTATAAAAAATATTAATTTAACAAAACAACCCTTCTAGTATGAACTTCTAATATTTATTTAATAATGATGAATATTTACAAATTATAACAATTTACAAATTGATTGCGCACTTCTAACTGAATGATAGACAATTACCTATGTATTTTAGACCGTTCATTCTGTGGAAAAGAAGTTCTAATTGTTGGCGGTTACATTTCCTGTATGATACAATCACGAACTCAGATTAGCTGCTGTTGCAACATTCGTGGCTTCGAGATGACAGAGTAAATTTGATTTTTTTGTGTCTAATGACACTTTTATTTTTTTAGCATGTACGGACAAAATACGATCCTTTGTCTTTTCTAACCACAAGATAATGTGTTCAAATTCAGCAGACGTAATCACTAAATAACGATTATTATGTAGAACAGTAGAACAATTGTCCCTTAATGAACCAGGTCTTGACATGTGACCTCTAACCCTTTGTGTATTCAGACAGGCATTTAATTTTAATTTGTTTGCGGAAACGCGTTGCATTAGAGTTAAGATGGCAACATCTTGAACACCGCCTAAGATCAAAGATCTGAAGTACATTTGCATTTAATTTGCATATATTTTGTTCGGCTAAGAGTTGCGTTTTCGTTTTTGTTGTTTATGGAGTTAATAAGATAATGACATTTAAAGATCATGTCAAATGGATTGTGCCCGAAACAATGCCCGTACGCAGAAGAACACAACAACAAATGATTCATTTCGCCAAGCACATACCTTTTATTAGGTACATCCACGTCGTTGTTGTGTCATTCATTGTCGCCGCGCGCTCATTATGTAATCGATCCTGGAAATGTCCTATGGATGTCGTCATGTTGTTCTAAAAGTCGGTAAAGTGCAGCGCTTTTATTGCATTAAATTTCGGTTATTATTCCAATTCAGAATTCAAGTTCGGAATTAAATTAGATTGTGGTTTAAAATGTTGCTATATCATTACCTGTGACTTAAAATTGTTAATGTTCCGTATGTGTATGTAGGTTTTGTTTAATTTAAATTTTATTGGTTCCTACTATGTACAAGTCAAATGTTATGCTCTGTTCTGTTGTTTGTATTCGAACCTTTTCCATTGCGTCCAAAGACACTTCATTAGTACATATAATTTTAAGGCATAACCTTTTGACGGCATTGTATGTCTTTAAATATTAACATTGTTTTACTGTTGCTTGATCGGTTTGTTGTCACGTGACAATACAACAAAGTGATAAGGTTATGTTATGGTGTTATATGTGTTAAGTCATCTTACAATACACTAGAATGTTATAGTTCTGTGCTGAGTAAAAAGAACAATACACTATAATGCTACGGGTCTATTTATAAACACACAACAATACTCTATAATGCTACGGTTCTATGTTTAGTCACAAATACATCTTAAAACTGATGCTGTAACACAAATCGCCGCTTCCATGAGCAGTTTATTTTATTAAGACAAATAACAACAACACATTTTTCTTGAAATTATTCAGTTTAATATATATTAAATTACATATGTTCGTGACAATCGAAGCATGGTGTACAACCCAACATATGTACACATGTATTCCCAGCAAAAATGTGGTTTTCTCTTTAAATTCCCAAAACAGTGAAACGCAAGATTCAGAAGGTGGTCATAGTGTCATTGAAGAAAAACAACACCATTTAGAAGAAATGTACCGTCAGAAAAAGGGGCAATGTGAAGAAACATATTGTATGTTCACTTTTTAAACTCAGTAAATCTTATGCTGATACGGATTTCGCTCAATAATACAAGTTTAAAATTCAGAATTTAATTTGACTTGCACCTTCGAACTGTTATTATTCTATTTCCGTATTAGCAAAATAAATTAAGATATTTAAAATTACATGAAAAACAACACAACAGAACGTTATATTCGGAAAACAATACAACATTACATATTCAGAAAATAAGACAATACTACATATCCCTGGAGAAGACAGTGAACAATAAATACCAGTGTTCTTTTAAAATTCGTTTACTGCTTAAAACAGATTTGTACATGTATATATGCACATCGAACAAATTAAACCAAAATAATAAATACAAGAAACACGTACCCATGCATGTATCCATTAAAATTAATTTTTAACGGCTAACAGAATGAAATTTGATAAAACATTTCTTGTCGATTTGGTATTTATATAGAATTCCTTATGACTGATATCTTAAACACTAGTCCAATTACTATTATCTTGGAAAACAACAACAACATGCTTTTATGCAGAAACTAAAAGAAAGTGTTGATGTGTTGTTGTTTTTAATCTAATGGCTGGTTTTGAACGGTATCAAGTCTTTACAATAGTGAAAAAATACGTCAAAATTGCTGTAGACAAAGTTTTGATAGTAAGCAGTCGGATAGCATCTCACCATAAGCAAATCACTATATGGCCGTGAGTTCTATACCGCCGTGATTTCTATACCTATTTTGATACCATAAATAACACGGTAATATATTATATAGTGTTATTTTTAGTAATGTATTTAAAAATAATAACACTGTAACTAAAACACTTTATTCAAGGTCACCGAAAGTTATATACTGAACTTTCAGTTTTTAAAACAGTTCGGTGTTAGTCTAATATCAGACTCATCACACAGCGGACCAGGTAACCCGCTGACCCATTTCCTCACAGCCATGCTGTACTGCACCTGTTGTGAGGCGTCTATATTCATGCACCATCTATAAATAAACAAACCTTATGCTGCCTTCAAATAAATGTCAAATAAATTTTGACAGATATGTAGAATATTTATAACATACTGATAGCAATGGTAGCATCAAGTAGAACAAACCATATATGCCAATGTCACTTCGTCAAGGGTCCATTTTGTAGCAATCAGTCCTTGCCTGCTGCGGGCCGTTTGGTTCATGACTGAACTGACAATTTAACAGCTCGTTGTCCGGATAATGCGGTAAGGCCGAGTCAACAATAAACCACGACAATCATGGCAGAATAACTTTAGCAAACTGTTACAATCTAGACTTAATACAGAGAATTGGATATATATGGTATGATGCTGTGTTTTGAATCACAAAAACACATTGAATCAAAGTTAAACTACACAGCAAGGCACCATGTCCCGCAATCCCACTTGTCTGCTTTGTCCTTTGGACTGTACAATATTTTTTTTAAATTTTATTTTGTCTAAGTTTGATGAAAGCAGTATTATTTGCAGCTGCATCAGCCCCGTTGCTGGGAGACGAGATGGTCTCATCTCATCAACGGTAACGATTAAGTTGACGTTACAAAATGTTAGTTTGAAACATATCTGTATCAATGTACCCCTGTATCATTTAGTTTACATCACAAAATGTTAGTTTGAAACATGTCTGTATCAATGTACCCCTGTATCATTTAGTTTACATCACAAAATGTTAGTTTAAAAACATATCTGTATCAATGTACCACTGTATCATTTAGTTTACATCACAAAATGTTAGTTTGAAAACATATCTGTATCAATGTACCCCTGTATCATTTAGTTTACATCACAAAATGTTAGTTTGAAAACATATCTGTATCAATGTTCCCCTGTATCATTTAGTTTACATCACAAAATGCTAGTTTGAAACATATCTGTATCAATGTACCCCTGTATCATTTAGTTTACATCACAAAATGTTAGTTTGAAAACATATCTGTATCAATGTACCCCTGTATCATTTAGTCTACATCACAAAATGTTAGTTTGAAAACATATCTGTATCAATGTACCCCTGTATCATCTAGTTTACATCACAAAATGTTAGTTTGAAAACATATCTGTATCAATGTACCCCTGTATCATTTAGTTTACATCACAAAATGTTAGTTTGAAAACATATCTGTAACCATCTATTACCCCTGTAATCATTTAGTTTACTTGACAAAATGTAAGTTTTGGAAAAAAATATTTGTTAATTTTTCATACGCTTTAATACTGCCAGTTTTAAAAAAAACGTACACGTACATGTTGATACAACGTTTGTGCTCTGTTACTGAAAGTGTTAAAGATATTTAAGTATGGTTTTCTACAGAATAAATGAAATGAGAGTCACGGGGAATTTAGAATTTCTGTATTTTTTAAAATTAAATATTCAAAGTATCATTTTTTCAAAACTATCATTGGCAGTCTGCTCTAATAGTACAGGAACTGAAAACGATAAAGATGTATTTACAATTCTATCATTAAGGTCAATTAAATTTAATAGCATGACAATGATGAATATATAATTATCACGATTAATGTGTTGACATTGCTTTCAACACACCGAAATATATTTATACTGACACGCAAACCAAATGTCAAAAAGCATTCAGGACATCACTTTCTCGGCTTGAATAATTTACAATTTACTAACATACATCGGTCATGCACAAAATCGAACATGTAATTTAGTGATATGAAAAGCACATTTTGAACTGTAGACAATGCCTACTTGCCAATTTCTGTACTCTTTTTATAACAAGAGCAAGTATAAATGCGTTATATAAATTTTTGAACTTTGTACATGTATGAATACAGTCAATTGTTTAATAATTGTTCATATGTCAATATGAACAAAACGGACAACTAACAGTTATACTTTTTTAAATCTAAAAAAAAGAATAGTAAATAAATATTTTTCACATATACAGTCTTTTTCTTATGCTTTCAAATAACACAAAACGTCTTTTTCACAATCAAACGTGCTTATAAATAATGAACACTGACCCGCTAATCGGGCCTATTTAAAAAAGCCACCGGGGCCTCCAAATGCTCCTGGACCGTCAAACATCCCTGGTCCAGGAAAGCCAGGAATTCCTCCACCAATTCCACCAAATCCGCCACCGATTCCGCCGCCAGTTCTACCACCAAAGCCTCCGCCGCCAGTCTGACCTCCTCCCTCTCCAGCAAAGGAAGTGAAATCCATAGGAGGCTGTATTAACAAGGACGAACCTCTCTGGAAACCAGCTGAAAACCTTGACGTGAATGGATCTGGTCTTGCCGGAGGCGCGCGACGTGTTTGGGTTGTTTGTCTGCTTGGTTGAGGTCGTGAACTTGCACGTGCAACGTTTCTGTGTTCCCCACGACTTTGTTGACCATTGACAAAAGTGCTACCAACAGCTTGGACTAATGGGCGGCCTCTAGAATTTCTTTCATGTAAATTTCTTCCAGAATCCGATCTCTCATCGCCTCTCCTTACAAAGAAACCAAAACTCAAGTTGTCTCCCTCACTTTGTCCGCTGCGAGTCCGCGACTCTCTGACGGTGCCAATAGCAGTACCCTCCTTTGCCCTCGGAGGGGCTATCTCATTTTGCGGAGCACCCTCAAAACCACGGTTTGCATTACGCGAATGTTCGTTTCTTTGAGATGAGTGGCCATTTCCTCTCATTGAGCGATCGCTTCGTTGAAAAAAATGTCCATTTCCTGGCAATGAACTAATATCGTTTACGCCACTTCCGCTGACCACGACATTCAAATCTGGTCCCATAAACGTGGAACTTGTCTCATCAGAAGGAGCTAGCTGGACATTATTCAAGTCGGAAACTTGCTGAATTGCTGGACGCTGTGTGATATGAGAATTAAACTGACTACCGCCGACTTGTCTTGATTCTTGCAATCGGTTTCTTTCCGACGATGACCGATCCCGGCTGTTTCTACCGGAAGATGTACGTTCCTGTGGTAGGAGTATAGATCTACCTCTTAAATGGTTATTTCCTTCCGACTGCTGGCGCATCAACACGAAAGCATTTCCTCTGAGCCGATCTCTGTTAACACGGGATTGTGGGTTATCTGCGTTGGTCAGCAGAAGTACCCTTGCTTGACGTGGATCTATCTGCCTTTTGGACCGCTGAAACAAACTGATTGGAATCGAAACTCCGGAAGGATTAGCTTTTTCCCCCCAGTTGAACGAAGTAAGAGTATTATCCTTCCTAGTATCCGGCGACACCTTAGGTAAGGAGGCACCTCCTGCCAGTGATTGCCGTTCTGATGGGATGGGAACTGAGGCAATGTCATCGGAAGGTTTCCAAAGCATGTTTTCTACAGATCGCAGCAATGCAACACTAGAAATGGTACTGACTTTCTTGGACGATGATTTCAATAAATTATCTAAAAAAGAAAAGAAAAATAACATCAACAGCAAAAATGACAAACATAATAGGTATTTGTAAAAAAAATCAAAACAAGTTTCGTTCTTACGATGACCGTAGATCTTTTTAAGTTTTTATGATTATAAACTTAAGTATGATTTAATGTCAATAGTTAGCATTGCTGGCCAGTTAATTTCGAGGTGACTATTTAACAATCTCATTTAGTCTATGTCTGCACGAGCACGTGCATTTTTATAATTATAGCCAACATAATTCGTAATGGTAATAAATACACGAAGCACTACACAACACTTGCATTCATGCGCATCTGTAGGTGGGTGATATGGGAGATAATGTGTAAGCGGTCCGGTTAGCTCAGTCGGTAGAGCATTCGCCATGTTAGCGAATCGTCCGGGTTTCGAGTCCCGAAATGGCTGCATATTTTTCTCCCTACGCTACACATCTTTCTGTGACATGGCTTAGTTTTCCATGCATAATTTGTATGCAAAAAAAATATATATCTTTAATATCGTATTTTTACATTTTGTTGGGGCGAGGCAGATTTTGTTTCTGTACACTGAAACAGTTCGTAGAGTTTTATGAGGGTAAATAAAAATAAATGCTTAAAATTGCTATGAAATGATTTTGTATTAGAAACGAAGATCACATGAAAATGGTATTAGCGAATTTCCATTTATTGACAAAATATGAATTTAGCTGACATAGGTCCATTTAAGTAAGCTCTTACTACACTAAATACAACTTTAAGTTAAAACATGATAACATTGCAATATTTCTAGAACTTACTGTTGGCACTGGACTTTGTGCCGACGACCTCGAACTCCATCGACTGTCCCGCTTTGCCCTCCCGTACCATGCCATCTATCTCAGATACCGAACTGAAAGTTGAAATCAGACTAAAAGATTTAAAATATGTAATACTATTCAACCAATGCCTCTGAATTTTTTAATTATTAACAAATTGCTGCAAATAAATATAAAAAGCTGATATAGAGCCAGCGTTACCAAGCAAGTCGTCGATACAACTATAAAATAATTTTAAACAAATCCGTACATTTATTATGCTGGTAAATAAATGCATATCTTGGTCATGAGCGCGTCTTTATGTAGTCGTTCCTGGAAATCCTAATGATGGCGCCATGTTGTTCTATTTATACACAAGTAAAGTGCGGCGCTTTCATGCATTGAATTTCGGTTGTTAATCAACTTTGGTAAATATATTAGAATATATTAGATTGTAGTTAAAAATGTTGCTACATCATTATCTATTATTTGAAATTGTTAATTTTTCATATGTGTATGCATTATTTGTTTAATATTAATTGCATTTGTAAAGGCGATGTAAGTACTATGGACAAGTCAAATGTCATGCTCTATTCTGTTGACATTTTCTTATACGTCGCAGGGGCGTGCCTGGGCTTACGCACTTACGCACGTGCGTACAGTTGCTTCTAAAAATTGGAAAAAAAAAATAAAAACGTCAAAAAGCAAATAAAGTCAAAAAGCAAATAAAAATCGTACATAACCTGTGTTTGGCACTTGTTGTTAGCTGTTTCATTTTTTTAAAATTAGAGTTCTTTAACCCTTTTCCAAATTCTACAAATACTTCTGCAATCCTACCTGACGTATTTCTGTCCCTTCCTGCTCGTTGTACTGTGACAGAGTTTCTCCCCAGAATGCATCTACGGCGCCCCCCCCCCCCCCCCCCCACCCCCGGAATACCGGAATAGTGCGTATACTCAAAGGTCGCCTAGGCACGCCCCTGCGTCGAAAGAAGATTCATTACCGCATATAAATTTAAGACATGAAAATTCTACTGCATTGTGAATCTTTTTATAACAACAATGTTTTGCTGTTTCTTGGTAGGTTTTTTGTTAGGCAAAACTGTTCCATTGTTGAACAGCACTTCGACGGCGATCGTTGATGATTTGCATCAGTACTCTTTTGTATAATCTGTTTAAAATAATCTCAGGACCATTCCACCTCTACGAGTCCTTTCAGGACCATGGTTCTAAGGGCTCTGAGTGACCAATAACATTAAAAACTTGATGTTGACGTAAGATTTATGTAATCGTTCACAAGCAATAAAAAGATTAATCTTGGTGCATGTCGACAATGTCGTTATGACAGGAAAAAAAATATAATAATACATGACAGCGTCTGATTGATTGTTGAATTGGACCAGTCTACGATGACATTGATTTATTCTATTTGTACAAAAATGTTCAGGCTGCTTTGGGTTGTTGTTGTTGTTATTATTGTTTTATATTAATTGGGGAAAATACGTGCCTGTTTCTGTAAAGCAACGTAATAATATTAACTGGTATTTTAACATAATCAGTGACATAATCTATGCCGGATTTGTTACTTTTTAGAGCTTCTATCGGAGTAAATGTTTTGAAATACATTTTACCCAGATTTGGGAAAAAACTTAATTAGGTGCATCCGCCCTAGCCCTTTTTAGCTAATTAAATTAAAGAATCAAGTAGTTTGCAAACAAAGCCGTAGACATTTTGAAGACTTCACAAATGGTCATTTGAAGCACATTCTTCGACAGATTTTAAAAAAAAATGTGTCCTAAGACAAACTATAGCCATTCGGTCCACCTCTGCTTGATCGCTCAGAATCGAGTTTTGACGAGGTATGTACAGAATGATTACACTGTTTTGTCATCATCAATTAATACGCTGTCGGTGGTTTCTTTTTATCCTAGAGATAAGTTATGAGGCACAGTATGCCAGAACGTTGAATGAATTGTTAAACACGCATGCTCGGTCGACCGTTACGGCAATCTTGCATTCAACATAAGACAGTATGTGACGTTCGAGCAAACAGCTGTTTTAATATTTTGTTTGCACGCTTTTCGACTCTGATTATCCAAGTGTTATTGCCAAGTAATATTATATATACATATTACTAAGAAATTAAGTTTTTAAATATTTTAATAGCACTCACTCAACCTTCGCATGGACAGAATCTAGTTTCCTATAGATCATTATTAAGAATATCCTTTATTAATGTATACACGTCTGTTAGTTGCCGACCAATCTTAAAAACTGGCTCATATCTGTCGTTTTTTTATTAACTATTCATTTTTTGTTTATTTCAAATGTTGCCATTTTTTAGGGATGTGGGGTACAAATTATTTTTAAAAGAAGCAATTATAAATGTTTTGCATGAAATATGATTCTTGTGCAGCTATCTATAACTAGTGTCTTTGTGATCAATATGGTCAATTGTCCCCTGCATATACGATGCATTATGGCCATTATTTATTACATGCCTGTCATTTTCAACGTTCGGATAACATCTGACGTTTTCCTTTCGCATATTTTCTGAATACTGCCGAACAGTAGCGATTGCAAGTATTTACAGATGACGTCTGTCCTGTCAAATAGGTGTACTGGTAGACAGCACTTCACATGTCTTCATAAGTCCACAAGGTGGTTAAGATGGAATACTAATTAATCACATATGATAATGTTTATTCATATAATATAGACATTAATGTGAGTTTTTATATTTTTTGTAGAGAGGCATAAGATGTACACGTGTATATTATACCAAATTTTACGTACATATGAATGAAAAAAACAATGCAATTATCATGACCGTTGTCATGACAATGGAGTTTAACAATGATATATACAAGATGATTATCTTTCTGCATGCCATAATACATCAAGAATTAGACGCAGACTTAGTCTGGGGTAGCGTCTTTAAAAATATCATTGACTATGTGAATTAACGTCAATACAAAGAAATGGTTGAATAACCAAAACATATTGTAATATATTGTAAGAATCTTGAAATTGCAAAGGCTAATGCGATGTTAGCAACCTGGTTTGGTCGCTAACTTGACATAGGTGATAGCAACACCAATATAAACTTGCAAAGAGTTTGGGCCAATTATTAGTATTATTATAATTGCTATATTTATTACATGTATTAATGTTATATTTATTATTATTATTATTATTTTTATTATTATTATTATTATTATTATTATTATTATTACTATACTTATCAGTATTATTACTATTACTATCAGTATTATTATAGCATGTATTATTAATTTTACATCTATTGTTATTGCTATTATTATTGTTATTATTAATATTATCATCATTATTTCCACCGTCACCATTATAACCATCGTTTAAATTAGTAATAGCAGTAGTAGTATCTTTATCATCATTATCATCACCATAATCATCATCAGCTTCATAATCATCATCATCATCGTCGTCATCATCATCATCATCATCATCATAATCATCATCATCATCATCATCATCATCATTTTCCTCGTCAATATTGTACTTTTAAAGTAGTTTAAAGTATTTATAGTAGATGAGGAACCACATTGCCCCAAGAAGGGCGTGGTCATTTGGCTGTCAGTGTCCACCTGAGTAGAGTCTGTTGCAGATAAGATGATGGTTTAATACTGACGACTGACACTTCGACATGTCTGGCAATCAGCTTGATGACGTGCGAACAATGGCGTCCTGTTGAATGATACAAGGCATCGTTCATTCTTCTTTCTTTCGTGTGTTTGTAAGTTGACGTGCTTTTGAGGACGCGGTATCTTGATTCGTTCTCAAGTAGACAAATCCATGTGTTATGTGCAAAAATTTTAGTGATTTATAATAATTTTAGGAATCCGTAAGAGAAAGAGAAGCTGAAATTAAAACCACTTACGCACAAAGCATAAGGTTTTATTGGGACGACAAAGAATGGTAATAAAAAAAATACTGGGTCTAAAGCAATAACTTTGAAATTAACGTTGGTGTATGCAATAGTGTTGTGTTATTGGATTACAGATGAGCCTTTGCCAAGAAGCGTTTAACATGAAAATGTGAAGGCGGTGTTGTAAATCTTCACGTAACTCACAAAGTAAATAGTTACATAATATTTCAAAGTTACCTTACTGTTTGTAATCTAATGAAATTACGTTTAAATGGCTACAAAATAACGCTATCGTAGCGTGACTCCCATTGATCATGTTTGATTGGGTACAGGGGTTTAAGTGAGTCCGTATTATGACAGGTTGCATAAATTTGATTAACAACCATAATGCTAAATTATTAAGCCATAAGTTTATTGTTTATTGGGCATATCGTCCCACCAACGGTATTTCAGTTATCTGGAGACAGTGTCCACTTGAAGCATTATTTTGCTGCCTTCACAATGTATAGCATGCCGTGAACACTTAGCATGATACCACACCAAGTCACATTATCCTGACACCGGGCCAACCAGTCGTGGAACTACCCTTATATTTGCTTGAGTGTTAGCAAGGGAACTATACCACAACAGTTTTTAACAACTTCAGTTTGTCGCTGCCCGGGATCGAACCCGGGGCCTCCCATACCTGGAGCCGACGCTCAACAGATTGTCTAACAAGGTCCGCTAAGCCATATGTTTACATCTTCACGCACAGGTTAAAGAGCATAGTAATGGAATCTCGGCAGCCAATAGTGCAGTTCCGGACCAAAAAGCTCTCTACCGGAAGCTGGCTGTTCTGTTTCTAAACTATTTACTAAACCCCATTTATTCGTGCTAATAAGATTAAAGATGGCATCCGGCAGTTTGGACCTATATTTTTCTTCTTTCATGCAACCAAATATATTATTGTTGCCTGAAAAGATAGGGGAAAATGGTGTCTTTTGCCGCCCAACATCTGTTTGAAAAGTCAAGTGTAACACCCCACTTGTTATTTACCAAAATGTATTTCCCATCAAAGCCACGTTGCATAATTAGCTTTAAAACAACAACAACAACAACAAACTAAGTAATACTAATAAATACTAAAAAAAACACGTGACCACTTTGGAGAAAAACGTTACATGATCATCCGGGCAATCAGCTCTGACGTCGATATCTATTTTTAGCTGAGATCCCAAAGGTGCCCATAGGTTTGATATTAATGACATTTATTCCACACTTTGAATTGTCGAACAAATGCGGTAATGTCATAAACAGCTTTTATTTAAAGCTCAAGTCTATACAGCAAGTAACTGTCAGATACCGCATTTAGAAGTGAAATAATGACTTCATTTTTCTTCATTAACGCAAACGTGATGACGATTTTATGCCTTTGGCGTGGTTTAACAAGATTAAAAGGGGGCTATAAAATCTGACGGAAGTCAACTGCACTGTTGTTGTTTCAGCGATAAAACCACAAACATTTTAATTTAAATTAAGCTCATTTTGTTGTCATAATTGCCAATGTCATCTGCAGTTATGCAGTAACTCAGCGTATTTTCAATGAACAATAAACTTCAATAACCACAAGTCATTATACGAGAAATGCTTAAACAGAAAAAAGGTGTGCAGGCCATGAAAAGGACATGTCTTAATTAATTTTAATCTAAAGTTAATTAATAACTATTGATTATATTCGTGTGATATCTACTGACTTTTGTCTTCTCAAAAAATTAATAATTATTACAAATTATTTCTTGCATTACTAATCCAAAACTTTGTGAAAATTGTGTTTATATTTGACTACTCGTCAAAATAATTGTAAAATTGAAGAAGTTACAGCTGCAGCGCTTTACATTCTAACCAGTTTTTTTTTCCAATCCTTTTTTTTTAAAGATTTGTTTGAAACATGACAATTTGCTTCATGTTTAAAAGCTACGGAAGTATTAACAGTACTTTATTCAATACTTGACTCATTCAAAGTGACTATAGATCAGCCAGCCAAGGCCGAGCAATTGGTCAGGTTTTGTTAAAGAAAAACTGTAATAATAATAATAATAATAATAATAATGATAATAATAATAATAATAATAATAATAATAATAATAATAATAATAATAACAATTAGTGGTCGAAGATCAACAATTAGGTTTAATGCTGATAACCACTTTAAGCAAACAGCTGACATTACCTAACCGCGAAAAACAGACATTATATTTTAAAAAATGTTCTTAATGGAATACTTTATGAAACTGATCGATATGCATTTTTATAAAATATGTGTGTATATGTAATCCATAAACACACATGTACTAAAATATTAACAACCAATGGCAAACTGTATTATGGTGATCCGTTAAAACGGTTTACCGGTACAATAAATATTTACTGACATATTTATTACTAATTGTTATGTTTCCATCAATTAAATAAACACAACAGAAAAGCAAGGTTTATCAGGAGAAGTGTGATTTCTCAATTTGAGGTGTGTGTGTTTTTCTTCAAACAAATTAAATGTTAACATTTATGTCAAAACATTACCTGTTTGTTTCGGGGTTCGATTTTCCAACCGGACTGGAATCCACTACGTAAACACAACACGTCAGTCCAACGACAAATTGAAATATAAATAACTTGTACATTTTCTCTTTGATGTACGTTTAAATCCACTTCTATTGTTAAACTTTTATCACAAAACTATAACTGTACGAAAATAGAAGCTGCATAACATTGTTCTTATTTACATAGAGCAGCTATTGGTGCGCATCTTAATCGTTTAAAACGAAAATTGAGTTTAATACGTGTGTTGTTCCATATATCGTTGTTGGATCAAAGATGCACGCGCAATTGTAATTGATCGTTTGATTTCTGTCTTCGTAAGCACATAACTTTTTTTAAAGTCACTAAAAACAGACTAAAAAGCACAGCAGTTGAAAAATAATTTTAGTATGGGTCACGTGTACCAAAATAAGCGCAAGAACTAGCACAAGTAAGTTCTGTGCCCTACTCCGCTTGCTTAGTCCGTGACAATGACTGACAACTCATACAATAGACGGTTCAATGGCCGATGATTGAAGTGATATCTTCCCGTCAGAAGACGTTCGGGGCTATGGTTTCACGAAGATGTGGGTCCATGAATCGTTATGGAGTGATAGACGATTCAGCATAGGCCGTCATCTGTCTAGGCCGAATCGTCAATCCTTCAGCCGGGCAATTGACGCCATTTTATCACCATGATACTTCGTGTTTAACATAACTCTGTACCATGGCGTGCTTCGGCAGCTCATGAAAGTTTTATACGCTTAATATTTTCGCTGATGGCTATTACAGCGCTGTCATGATCGAGGTAATTAACCACACTTCATCAGAAGACATTACATTCTGCATATTGGTTAATGACGAGTACACCGAGCAGGATGCGTGTGTCATTTAATAGATAGTTTCCACATCAGTGATGATCCCTTATCTTGGCAGCCATCTTTGATGGTAACATTAAGGGATTTTCATATGAATTGTATAGAAGCGTAAATTTTATTTTCTTGTAATTTCTTCATTTGTGGTCCGAAAATTAAAAGCTACACACCATTGGACAGCTCTTGAAATTCATATTTTTAGAATACAATATTTTTACAATTTAATAAATGCACACAGAATTAATACACAGAAATAAATAAAACTTTTCGCTCATACTTAAAACAAAATGAACAGTGTATCATTTTCGGTTGTATTTCTTTAACCTTTTAAACTATCAAAATATAGTTTTAATATTTAAAATATTTTATAAATACTGTTAAATTTGATATAAAATTCAGTAATTTTCATACTTTATTACCAAAGTCTTGTCTCTTGAAATCCGACTCGGATTAAAATGACAGTCATGAAAGTGTTCTTATGACTAGCGGAATGTGAGATGAGCAGATATTTATTCATTGTCAAAGAACAAGAGGGCTCAGATCGCTCACCTGAGTGTCATCGACATTTAGATAAAATGAGCAAGGCATATTAACATTGTTAAAACAGACCTGAATGAATGCAGTACATGTATGCAGGCAACTTGTAGACAATCAGTTTCTTTTTTTTTAAACTATATAGCCATATATAGAAAATGGCAATGCCCTGGAGGCCATGTTTTTATACCGGTAGTTAAAAGTCCTTTGACACAATTAAAAAAGGGGCACGTAGGAAACATGTTTGCCAATTATTAAAACTCTAGATAACCTTTGTAATTTTTTCCTTTATGGGAAATGGCCACGTCCCCAGCAGCCATGTGTTTTGAAGGATCACATTTCTTTGAACAGTCTTGATACAATGAAACCTAAGGAGCACGCATGTATAGTAAATATCAAAGTCCTTGTGATTTATGAGTTAGACTTTTAAAGTTTTCCAATATATCTATATGGAGATAATGGCCTGGCCCCAAGAGGCCATGTTTTCTGATGGATCACATTTCGTTGAACCCAAGGAACATGTACGAGTAAGGCTCTAGCTCCTGTAGATTCCGACTTGAAGATTTTCACAATTTTCCTATATACCCCTTTATGGAAAATGGCCAGGCCCCACGCAGCCATGTTTTATTGCCGAATCAAAATTCTTTGAACAATCTTGATACCAGATTACCGATAAAACATGTAAGTCAAATTTCAAGCCTCTAGCTCTTGAAGTTTCCTACAAAAAGACTTTCCAAGTTTCCGATATATCTATATATGGAAAATGGCCATGCCCCTAGAGGACACGTTTTTTGACAGATCAAAATTCTTTCAACTTTTCGTTTATCCTGTCTGCTGAAGCTTATGTGAAAGTTTGCTTGAATTTGACGAGGTAGTTTTAGAGATGCCATTTGAAGACTGTTGACAGATGCGTGTAATGCCCGACTCTGGACGGAGAGCGATCACAATAGCTCACCCTGAGCATAAGCTCAGTAAATGTTCACTTTGACAGGATAGACAGATATTAAATATTTAATGATTTAGCATTTCACAGAAATGTTGATCTTTCATTGGATAAAACCGTATTTCAGAGAAAAAAATGAAAGCTGTAAAAATATGTACATTGTTTAATGATAAGTTCATGCCTAGTTAAAAGTGGTAACTGACAGTTTGCCCATATCTAATATATGTAACAATATCTGACCTCTGATTGGGTATTTGTATATAATTTGTGCAGAAAATATTATATTTTAGTCTAAGCTTTGACAATTTAAAATAGTATTTAAATTGCAGGGCAGCAACACTTCAATTGTTATTATTTTCAAATCTAACAATAAGAGGGAATATGATTCCTACCAAAAAAAGACATCGACGTCACATCGGATGAGGTGGATGACCTTAATCATATGTGGTCACATGGTTTTCTTAGTTTAAAAATAGCTAACTGTGCAGCGTGGCTCAGATAGGACATACATGTTTGAAATGACGCTTGTGATGTTATGGTTCAAATTTAAGACTGGTGTAGGACATCAATAAACAGCATTTTGTGAGATCTGTTCAGGTAACAATGCTTTTTTTATGTTTAATGAAAACGCTTTTGGTCCAAACTGTCTTCAAGCAATTTAGGATGTATTAACTAAATATGAGGTTATGTTCACTTCACTAAGCATTCATTTAATCCTTTCCTGACACTGGCAATTGAAAAAAAGATTATATAGTTTGTAGAATCAACACAAAACTGCTAAAAATACAATTATTGTAAAGGAGCCAAAACACCATGTTAAAGATTGAGACTGCCTTTAAAGGACATCTTTGCTTGGACAGGGAGAGAAACACATAAGTAAGATATCTTTAATATATATAAAAGGGATTTTACTCAAACATCACACATCAACAATCCATAAGTTTAAATTTGAAAAGACATAAACAGTAATAAAATAAATAGTCTATAACAAAAAATTAAACAGCAAATACACAAAAAAAAACATTCAATTAAGTTGTAATATAAAAGTTAAATGTAGACTTAAAAAGTACATAAATCCAGTCATACAGTCATACAAAACAAAGCTAAATTGTGTAAAAAAATATTGGCAACTGTTAAATAGTTTACCCACTGTTTTCACCAGACTTGAAGCTATCATACTATAAATAAATGGAATAATTAATTAAATTAATTGAATTAAACCAGTATACCCAAGACTGCATTTCTTAAGCTGTCCCTTTCAAATGTTAAAAATTATTTACATACTTTTATTTGAAAATATTTTAAGAACTTAAGAAATATCTTTATAAAAGAGCTTTCTCAAACTGATATAAAAATGCCATTGTAAGTACTTGTCACTTAAAATACCATTCTAATCACTTAAAATACCATTGTAAGTACATATCACTTAAAATACCATTTTATGAACTTATCACTTAAAATACAATTGAAAGTAATTATCACTTAAAATACCATTAGAAGTACTTGTCACTTAAAATACCATTTTATGAACTTATCACTTAAAATACAATTGAAAGTAATTATCACTTAAAATACCATTAGAAGTACTTATCACTTAAAACAATACTCCCAAGCAATAGAAGACATTAAAAAAAATAGATTTAAGTAAGGATGTTAGTTTTAGTAAAAATCTTTAGTAAAAATTTTATATGTTTATTATATACACATTCCCATTTATATAAAACTGTCAAATACAATTATATTTCAATGATAGTGCCATCTAAAAAATCAATATCTTGTAAATTGCCAACAATTAACATTTTCTATTTCACATCAGACAACATAATAACTGTTTAAAACTCAATATAATCACACATTATTATAAATCATCCATACTAAATGAATACAATGAGCAATTCTTTAAAGGAATACAACCCAGCACATACATGTACATGCAATAAGTTGATATACAACAAAAACAATAAATACCTAATTGCACCTTAAAGCTGTCAACAATATATATATATTACAGGGTGTATTTTTTTAAAATTTAAACATAACAAAGATAAAAAACAAATTTAAATTGCCCATTGCAGTTCTTACTTTTGCACAGTTCTTACTTAAATTATATGTTGCAAAATTGCTAATGTCTTGTGCACAGACATAGTCATACATGTGAACTCTCCTACTTTTGGAGGGAGACTCCCACTTTTGGAGGGAGACTCCCACTTTTGGCGGGAGATTTCCAATTTTGGAATAAGACTTCCACTTTTGCAGGGAGATTTTCCATTTTGGAATGAGACTCCCACTTTTGGAGGGAGACTCTTACTTTTAAGATACAAAATTATTTGAAAACGAAGGGTGTTTTACACATTTTCAGAAATCTCCCTACTTGGAACTAGATAATGTCCTTCTTTGTTTATAGGAAAATAACAAATCTCCCTCTTTGCAAGTGAAAATCTCAGAAAAAGTTCACATGTATGTAGAGTACAGTTTTTTGTCCATTATTGACAATTATACAGTTATTATTGTTTATGAATATGGGTAATACATACTACCACAATATTGATTTACATTGTAAACCATTAGATCTAAAACATTGTGAATAATATTACTAATCTGTGTTCCTTTTAGATGACTATTGCCAATGACTAGTTGAAGAGATTGTTGAATTACAAAAGCTAAATCTTTCTAGCATTCACTTGTTCATACACTTAGACTAAATTCACTCAATCACAATTTATCAAAGACTATTTAAAAATACAACAGTTAAACCCTTATAAATATAAATCTCACACTTTAAAGACTACAAAAATGAATTAAACACAGATACAAATTTAACAAAAGACACTAATTGCACAAGTGTTTGAGTTTTTCAAAGTTTTTTTTTTATATAACAAATGCTTTAATGGTTAGATAAAAACAAACTATGTACAAATATCACAGGTTGGTACAACAATATTGAAAGAGACTTCCACTTGCCTCCATAACAGGAAAAACACATTCACAAGAGACACAGAAAACATACAACAGTTTTTACATTGAAACTACTAAATAAAACCACAACAACTAACAAGAAATTTCAAGGGGAGGTGATTTTAAGCAAGGTTTATAGGTCAAATATAAAAATGAAATTCTCAGATAATCAACAGGTAATCTTTAATTGGTTGAGTCATTGACTACCGATTTTATGTAGTGATATTGAATAGTTGCTGTATAAGTAAAAAGTTAGAAAAACAAATGAGCATCATTTACAAAAAGGGCCCTGATCTAGTGACATACTTTTTTTACCCTCGTGATTTAATTATGAACTCTGATTTCATGCAGACAAATATTCTGACAAAGTTTGTTGAAATTTGGGCCATAAATGTGTCCTCTAGCATGTTCACAAGGCTTTTCTGAGATTTGACTTTATGGCCTACTTTTAGACCCCATGTGACCCAGTAATGAACTCCAAGATTTCATGCATGCCAACATACTGATCAAGACTGTACCATAATTGTGGCCTCAAATGTTTTGCACCTAATAAAAACTTTGACCTAGTTCTTGACGCCACATGACCCAGTTACGAACTAGTTCACCTTGCACACAACCTTAACCTCAATCACATTTCCAGTAATTTTTTTAAAAACCAACAAATGATAAATATCATGGCCAGTAAATGCCACCTGGCCATTGAAACTGTTTGCTTGTTTATTTTTATATTGTCTAAAGAAGTATGATCACATTTTTTTCTTTCAACCTAAACATGTTTCATTTTTGCAAGCCAATTGTAACAGTTCTAGCATAGTGAACAGAGATGGATCCAGGGGGTAGAGGGTAAGCACACCCCTCCCCCCGCAACCAACCAGGTAAAAGAGTAGAGTTGTGAAAACAAATACATGTAATCTTTAACAACAATACTAAGCTTTTGAAGTAAATTTTGTCTGGTGACTGCCTAGGTGAAACTTAAGGTCCCTAACTGTGTATGTTTATCCAGTATTTACTGCGCTGAAGTTGAATGGATCATGAGTCATACCTCCCCCCGCCCCCCCCCCACACACACTTTCTGGGTCCGCCCCTGGTAGTAAAATACATTGTTAAGGAACAATAAATGATTTACATCTGAAAGTCATCTAACAGTTTTTGTTGTTTATTTCCTTTAGACAGAGAATAAACAGAAACAATTATCATTTCAGTAGTAATGGTAATACTTCTATCTTTCTAAATGAAATTTTTTAAATACTAATTAAAATTACAAAATAGTTTCTTTTCATGAAAATAAGTCATGTGTCATGTTTCAATATCTTTTCACTACAAATATACATATATATACTAAATGTTAACTATAGTATTCATTATGATTACTTTAACCTACTTTATGCAAGAAATATTTTTGTCAAATTATCCACAGCTATGCCAGTAGATCCCCAATGAACTATTGTCTATAGTTAACTTTTGCACCATTTGTTCAATATAATCCCCTTTCATATTGTGCTTAAAGGAGTTCAGATAAGTGAAATTGCCTCCAACATATAATCATTACATCCAGCACAATATAAGAAATAATAATTATTAGGAATGCAACACTATATGTGGTTAATAAATAACTTCAGCCTGCGGAGCTTATAACATTATTGATCAGGCTCGGAGGGAAATAGTGCAGATCATGATCTAGATCAAACAACTCCTTTTGGGAGCTCTCTGATTAGGTTCTGTACTCCTATTTGAATCCTAGTAAATGTGAATAGTAATCATTACATTAACCTGTTATTAAATAGCTTGGTAATTTCATATGGGTTATTCAGGAAATGTCATAAAATAAGGCAGACTAAAATCCCATCGCATAGATTTTTTTTTAAGGATGTACAAAATCTACCCTGTAAATTTGATAAACATTTTGCAACATTTTTTTATATAGTTCACTCTGTTAAGTTTAGTAAATAACACAGGATTTTCTCTAAAGCAAATTTTACTTTGAGAGATATTTAAATTTAAATATTTTACAAAATGGAAAATTTAAAATGAGGGATTTTGTAAACCTGTGCAAAACAAACGAAAGGGATTTTGTCCAGGAAATATTTTATCCTACACTCATTTTGGAAGGAGCTGTAAATCATGATCCACAAAGAAAAAAGTATAAACACAAATATTACCTACACAAATATCATCTAAAAGGAATGCAGGACTATTTTTGGTAGGGGTAGATGGAATATCTTAAACGAGAAGAATTTGACATGCTTGTATCAGGCTGGGACTAAGTCAATATTTACAGACATGCTAAAGGTAAGGGAGTACAAAGACAAGAAAAATTATCTATCTAGAGTTGATTCAAAGATATATATATAAATGTTAATTCTTGACACCTAATTCGATAATTATACTTTAATATAATACAACACAACTTGTCATTAGCATATAATGCTATTATAATATTCAACCTTTAACCCTGACCTCAAGTCCAACATGGGAACCAATCAAAACCACTCCTCAACACTAAATCATTATAGCTGAAAAAGAGAGTTGACTTCACTCATCTGAATACTTGATTAATGTCAACAGCGTACATAGCTTTCTCTAATAACAAGACTTTATTATTTCACATGTACAAACTACAGAAGAATGCCTTGGCATTTTATGGAAAAATCGGAAAAAAGTCACGATCCAGAAGTTGAAACAAGTCTCATAAAAACTTGAATCGCTGAGAAACTTTACATATTTATCTATATATCCTATAGAATAGAATTCAAGCATTTGGTAAGCAATATTAGAACGCATATAGTCATTGCATTACTCCTCTACATCAAGATATTACAAGTATGGTGTTGTTTTTTCATTGCCAAGGTATGCTCTTGTGGAAAAAAAAGTCTGTGGAATCTTCTTTTCATCTTCATGTACCTGCTGGGCAAAGACATTCAAACCATATATTGAGCAAAGGACATGAAGGGTTGTCTACAATGGACAAACAGAGACATTTAAACAAAACACAGAATCAAATTTTTTTTTAATATTCCACGATGTTGTTGTTGTTGCAAACCAACACCAATATCAGAAGAACCAGCATCTAGGAAGTATAAAAATGACCGATGAAAGGTCATCGAGGAAAGCATCGCACTTTTACCAATTGTTCTAGATTAAAAATGTCCTCCTCCCCTCTTCGAGGCTACTTTTACGCAGCTGAATATTTGATTAGTGTTTATTCTTTAATCAAGAGCATATTTAATGTTACAATTTAGCGAACTTTGAATCCGTTACTTAGGTAATGACAAAAGAAGATTAATTTTGGGAAGATTTAAAACATCCATCGACTGAGGCTGGTTACAAATGCTTGATTCCGAGACCAAATGTATTATCTTTCTAAGATGCTGGATTAATAACATTAAAAGCAACAATAAAATATAACAATTTTAAGGCATATCTTCAAATTAAAACATAAAATATATGATATGAGTATGCATCTCATTTTGTGATTTGCCACCTGATAAACATAAACAAAAACATCTAATACAACACAGAGCATAATTATCATAAAATAAATTAATTGTAAGAAATAATATTACAACTTTATAAATATAAACACAATATTCACACAAAAATGCTTTATGTATAACCGGTTTTCCCACTAGCATATCCAAGTTGTTAGTTTTAACAAATGTTTGAAAAAAGTGAGAAATTATTGCTTAATTGTAATCGCATGAAGCCCTTAGTCATTAGGAAGTTAATTTGACTCGGGACATATTAAGATAATATGTGTTAAAAAAAATGTCATCAAACCAGTTGGTCACACTATACATACACTTGTACCAGTACTTCGCATTTCTCTGCACGTAAAATAAGGTAGAACAACAACTTAAAAGAAAGCTATTGGAAAACTATGGTGTATCTGTTTGTATTGTCTGATGATACAATAGCTACAGATAAGCGCTAATAAGAATTGTAGTTAAAAAAATAATATTTTCAAACCCTAATTAAGATACCTTAGAATAGATGCAGATGTATGTCGTGGTCTTAAACATGCAATCACTTATCATTATTATTTTGACTTAAATATGCAAAAATCTTCAGACGGTTTGCTGACAATTTCCCTTCTGCTTTTCTAAAATGGCCAAAGCCTGTAACAAATTGTCCAGGGAGGTGTAGTAGGCTATATTCACAGTAGAAAGTACAAAATATAACCTGATGGAAACTGTCCAGCCCTTTCATAATAGCAGGAAGGTAATTATCATTGAAAGGCTGTTTTTGGATGTATGTTTTACATTCAGTTGTCTTTCTAATCTTGTAGTTAATGAATGGACATCTTGTCGTATATATATTTGTTTTCATGTACAGGAATTAATTTGTAGAGGTAAATTTATGGATATATTGTCATTGCAGAAGCAACATGCAGTTGCAGAAAGATGTTGTCCCAGACAGATGTTTTGCTTGTATTTGCAGACAGCTGTTTTGCTTGTTGTTACAGAAATGTTTTGCTTGTTGTTACAGAAATGTTTTGCTTGTAGCTTCAGACAGATGTTTTGCTTGCAGTTGCGGACAAGTGTTTTGCTTGCAGTTGCAGACAGATGTTTTGCTTGCAGTTGCAGACAAGTGTTTTGCTTGCAGTTGCAGACAGATGTTTTGCTTGCAGTTGCAGACAAATGTTTTGCTTGCAGTTGCAGACAGATGTTTTGCTTGCAGTTGCAGACAGATGTTTTGCTTGCAGTTGCAGACAAGTGTTTTGCTTGCAGTTGCAGACAGATGTTTTGCTTGTAGTTGCAGACAGATGTCCAGATGAACCTTTTGGTTGGTGAAATGCTGTTAATCCCACCTGTGACATCAGATTTCTTTAAAACTGTCCTGTGACTAAAACATGTAGATGCTTTATGAAAATCTTGTTGTTAAGTTGTTTGTAGATGTTGAATCCGGATGGATGTCCTGTGATTAGTAATCACAACAGGATGTTGGTGAATCCTGCCAGTAGATGACTAGATACTCAACTCTCTCTTTGTTGGACTCGAGACCACTTTGTCATGCTCTGTTTTGTGATTTATTGGCTTCTTTTTTGCCTTCGGACTGCAAAGCGGCTGGAGACAGAAGATCTGTAAAAACAATTAAATTATTTGGTCACAGTTCAACTTACCTTGATCAACACTAAATACTTATAATTACTTTATATTCTGGTCACTGTTATGAAAAGTTCATTTTCCAATAATTTTTACAGATCTTATAACTTGTCAAATGAAAGACGTTAATCAATTAAAATGTTAACTTTGACATTAAAAGAACAAGTTTGGTCTTAATTTTAATGTCTACGAAATGTATCCTTTTTTTGGCAATTACTTACTATGAAGCAAAGTATGAACTACAACTACTTCAATCATAAACAAGTTCCTCAGAAATATTAAATATAATGCTACCAGTGTTAATGCTGTCATGGAAATAATATTCTCTAAGATTCTAATAAAGCTAGATTTAAATAAAAATTGACATTGTAGAAATCAATGTATACATATCGCTTCCAACAAAAAGTTACATTTATTCAAACAGCTACTATTTTTGACCAATGTTTTTTGGGGGTATAGGTCAAACTAAGCAACAACAACAGGTAAATCATTGTACGGCACACTACACTTATCTGCAAAAGAAACTAAATAGTCATATAAAATAATAAAAAAATAAAATATATTTTATATAACTTGTTATACAAACTAACTCACTAAACAAGATTACCAAGTAGGGGTTGAAATCAGTTTGTTTTTCAGAACAGCCTTCTGACAAATTTGCATATATAAATTTTAAAACAGCACAAACTGAATAACTTACATTTATCCGATACAATCTTCATTTGGCATAAAAACAGCTGTCTTATAAAGGTTTTTTGTGTTTTTTGTTGTTGTTTTAATCTTGCAAATTTGCATATATATTCAATACAGCCTTCTTATAAATTTGCATTTTGTCAATCCATGTTAATGCATTTTACTATTGTATCAATACAGTTTTCTTCGTGCATTTTAAAGTTGTATTAATACAGATTTCCTTAAAATTGTATCAAAACAAATTTCTTAATGCATTTTAAAATTTCATCAAAACAGATGTCCTTATGCATTTTAAAATTGCATCAATACAGATGTCCTTATGCATTTTAAAATTGCATCAATACAGATTTCCTTATGCATTTTAAAATTGCATCAATACAGATTTCCTTATGCATTTTAAAACTGCATCAATACAGATATCCTTATGCATTTTAAAATTGCATCAAAACAAATATCCTTATGCATTTTAAAATTGCATCAATACAGATAATACAGATTTCCTTATGCATTTTAAAACTGCATCAATACAGATATCCTTATGCATTTTAAAATTGCATCAATACAGATATCCTTATGCATTTTAAAATTGCATCAATACAGATTTCCTTATGCATTTTAAAACTGCATCAATACAGATTTCCTTATGTATTTTTAAAACGTATCCTAACAGCTTCCTAATGCAATGCATATTTTCAGTGCATGTCAAAATGGCCTTTTCTGAATTTGCATATTCTCAATACCTGTCAGTACATCCTTTTCTGCATTTGCCTATTGTCAATATGTTTCAAGACACCATTTCTACATTTGCCTACTGTCAATACCTGTCAAGACACCCTTTTCTACATATGCCTATTGTCAGTACCTGTCAATACACCCTTTTCTACATTTGTATTCTGTCAATAACTGTCAAGACACCCTTTTCTACACATGCCTATTGTCAGTACCTGTCAATACATCCTTTTCTGCATTTCCATATTGTCAATACCTGTCAATACAACCTTTTCAGCATTTGCCTATTGTTAATACCTGTCAATACACCCTTTTCTACATTTGCCTATTGTCAATAACTGTCAATACACCCTTTTCTACATTTGTCTATTGTCAATACCTGTCAAGACAGAATTTTCTGCATTTGCCTATTGTCAATAACTGTCAGTACATCCTTTTCTACATTTGCCTATCGTCAATACCTGTCAATACACCCTTTTCTACATTTGTCTATTGTCAATACCTGTCAATACACCCTTTTCTACATTTGCCTATTGTCAATGCCTGTCAAGACAGCCTTTTCTGCATTTGCCTATTGTCAATACCTGTCAAGACAGCATTTTCTGCATTTGCCTATTGTCAGTACCTGTCAATACATCCTTATCTGCATATTGACAATACCTGTCAATACACCCTTTTCTGCATTTGCCTATTGTTAATACCTGTCAATACACCCTTTTCTACATTTGTCTATTGTTAATACCTGTCAATACACCCTTTTCTACATTTGCCTATTGTCAATACCTGTCAAGACAGCCTTTTCTGCATTTGCCTATTGTCAGTACCTGTCAAGAAACCTTATTATGCATTTGCATTTTGTCAATACCTGTCAATACACCCTTTTCTACATTTGTCTATTGTTAATACCTGTCAATACACCCTTTTCTACATTTGCCTATTGTCAATACCTGTCAAGACAGCCTTTTCTGCATTTGCCTATTGTCAGTACCTGTCAAGAAACCTTATTATGCATTTGCATTTTGTCAATACCTGTCTTCATATGTTCAGCATATAATCAATACAACCTTTTTCTGTATCTATATATTTTTTATCTATACTCGGCTTCATCTATACTTGGCCCCAAACTTTACTGAATCTGCATTTATTCAAAAGGGCTTTCATATCATCTTACATATTTTCATTAAAAAAAAAACATACAATGAACTTGTAGGATTTATTCAAAATAGGATTTATTTTAAATGGAAAGAAAGCAAACAGTTAAAACTATTTAACATATATCTCAAATATGCTCTGAAATACAAAAACTAAAATATCTGCAAATATTTAAACACTACACACAGATTTTGTATGATAAGCATGTAACATATGCTAGATTCTGTGCACGCAAACATGGATGAACCTGACTAAGAATGTAAATATAATGCTAAATCATTTATTTTAGTGCTAACTGAAGGTATATATCAGATTCTCCTTAATGTGAACATCTTAATTTAAATCTTTTTGTAATATATATATGATATATATATATATATATATATATATATATATATATATATATATATATATTTGAATTGTTTTCTTTTAAACTCATTCATTACATGTATACACAACATATCCTACCTAAACTTGCCATCATTATTTTATCAATTTGTCAATTATATTTCATTAACAGTGATTATGAAGTTTAAGTTTCATTAACATAAAAGTAATATTAGCTCGAACTATATAACTTCCTATCTATCAGCACTGAGATCCACTATCATCCCTTATAATGAACTGTGCATGTCACGCCAGGGCTCTAAGTAGAGGTAATCTCCTCTCTCTAATTGTGCGCCTGAGGTGTATGTAACACACGCTTACTTTTCTTTGGCTTCTGGGTAAGATTTGAAACATGCAAAAGACATATATACAGTACATGTTAACAGTACACAACCAGCAACATAAATGAATATGGTTCATTAAGTCATGAAGAACTAGACTGATACTTTTTATTTGCTTTTATTTAAATCACTGTCACTTGAAATAATAAAATAATGCAATAACTCATAAAAAATAAATTATCACTAGGCAAAGTCACTGGAATATTAAACATACTTACAGGGAAGAAAAAAAAACAATATAACTTAAATGTGGTAAATATAATAGTATTAATAAAAAAATGATTATTTTAAATCACACCTTATAACATATTAAAAATTATAAACTATTTAATGGCAGGATCATTTATTTTAAAATGCAAATTCAGATAAGGTATAGGCTATTACTTTTATAAACATAATAATGCATGTATTTAAATTAATTAGCAATCCAACATAATTACTGATAAGTTTCTTACTGAACATTTTACATACATATTGATCCCTTCAACATAGAATTAAACAATGCATTGTATTATTCTAAGGCAATCATGGATACAAAACTAAGCAGGTGCTACATAACTTACAAGTGACTATCACTCTTGTCAGGTTTGTGCATTGAGGAGGGTGTGTGCAAGAATGGCCAAAGCTCAGGGTTCCCACAAATTTTTGCTGGTAAAATTCCAGACTTTTTTCAGACTTTTTCAAGTTGCTTTTTTTACAAATTCCAGGTTTTTCTAGCCAACAATATCCTCTCAACATCGATGTGCATAAATAATGTGAATGTTCAAAGGGTATTCATGATTGCTGTATTGAGTTTGCTGTAATCGGAACTGGACTTTAAAACCAAGTATTTTAACTTCTAAGTCAGGCTTTGCAAATGAGTTGCAGACTGAAGACTGGTTAGATCACTGTAGTTAACGTTCACATCTGTAATTGACAGCGTATTAACTTTAAATTTCAGTGAACTGACGGCAATTTCATGACTGAAAAAGGCTTCGCAAAAATGCAGCAGACTTTGTGAAACATAAACAAATAAATGCTTGCAAAACTGCCCTGTTTCATTTACACATTATGATAACAAAGTGTTGATTTCATACCAAAATTGGTTCGTACATTTCCCGAGTTTTTTTCTGATTTTGGACAGATATCTTAAAAAAATCACTGCATTTTCATTACTGGCAATAGAATTTTCAAAATTCCCGAGTTTTCCCCATTTTCCCAGGTAGTGTGGGAACCCTCCATAGCTATGACTTGTTCATTTGGCTGCTTTCTGACAGTGGTGCCATTGGGTAACAAAATACAGGGCAGCCAATTATGTACCAACCGAATGATGTTTAAAGTTACTAAAATAACAGTCAGCACTAGAAATTATGTACCAACCAAATGATGTTTAAAGTTACTAAAATAACAGTCAGCACTAGAAATTATGTACCAACCAAATGATGTTTAAAGTTACTAAAATAACAGTCAGCACTAGAAATTATGTACCAACCAAATGATGTTTAAAGTTACTAAAATAACAGTCAGCACTAGAAATTATGTACCAACCAAATGATGTTTAAAGTTACTAAAATAACAGTCAGCACTAGAAATTATGTACCAACCAAATGATGTTTAAAGTTACTAAAATAACAGTCAGCACTAGAAATTATGTACCAACCAAATGATGTTTAAAGTTACTAAAATAACAGTCAGCACTAGAAATTATGTACCAACCAAATGATGTTTAAAGTTACTAAAATAACAGTCAGCACTAGAAATTATGTACCAACTAAATGATGTTTAAAGTTACTAAAATAACAGTCAGCACTAGAAATTATGTACCAACCAAATGATGTTTAAAGTTACTAAAATAACAGTCAGCACTAGAAATTATGTACCAACCAAATGATGTTTAAAGTTACTAAAATAACAGTCAGCACTAGAAATTATGTACCAACCAAATGATGTTTAAAGTTACTAAAATAACAGTCAGCACTAGAAATTATGTACCAACCAAATGATGTTTAAAGTTGCTAAAATAACAGTCAGCACTAGAAATTATGTACCAACCAAATGATGTTTAAAGTTACTAAAATTACAGTCAGCACAAGAAAGTTTGTTATTTGGAAGTTGTGTATTCTGTATAAAACTAAAATATTTTAATCTCTGGTTTTCTGATAAACTGTTTCCATCACAACAGTTTTTTTTTCTTTTAAAATAAAAATTAAAATATAAAAATGACTGAAAATTTGATCAGAATACAAAATTCAAAGTCTATGGCAATTCACTTAATGTTTTTGTTTGATTTTTCTTTGAAGTAGACTCCAAAAGCACTTAACTGCTAATTAAGTTACAATTGTTTAATTCGGTTATTACTAGAGGTAAAATTATGATATTTCATTCAAAATAATGTATGGGATAATAACAAGCCTAATTACTTAAACCTACAGAAAATGCATTCACTAATACTTTATATCGCTTAGTCTCATTTTATAACAACAATGTTTGATTATGAAAAACAACAATAAACTAAATTTCAATCTACTTGTCTGACAACATTCAGGTTCATGTACTTGTGACAAATTGGTCAACATCTCCCCAAACCAGATCCATCTATCAATTGCAATGGGGCCCATTGAAGCAATGAGCCAGCCACACGTAAAGTTCAAGGACAGGTTTCTTTTAGATCTTGTTTTATACGTTGTTTTTTTTTAATTTATTTTTTTTATAGTTTCTGCCAGTATCGAGGGGAAACAATCAGATGTTAATCATGATGCATTGTTTCAGGTCCAGTAAATCTTATTACTTGGTAATTTATTCAGGACAGCAAAGTGATGTACTGATAAGACGATTTATGTTTCCAATTAACAAGAGTTTAAATGGTTCATTTTGTAGTTAATTGTTAAAAACTGTTTGTTAAACTCTAAGGGAACATGTTGCTGTTGAGCAAAGGTCTAAAGTGGATATAAAGTAATAAAAAAGTTAAACCATTATAAGTTTCACCCTTTGGGTATGTTGCATAGACATGAATTAAAACATACTCAATTCAAATATTCTACTTAATATTGATATTCGAGTAGAGGTGGGTTAGATGTTATGAAATCTGATATCAATTTTGCCATCAGTGTGGATTCTACTACTGCAGCAACAATGGTAGATTCTACTACTGCAGCAACAATGGTAGATTCTACTACTGCAGCAACAGTAGAAGATTCTACTACTGCAGCAACAATGGTAGGTTCTACTACTGCAGTAACAAGGGTAGATTCTACTACTGTAGCAACAATGGTAGATTCTACTACTGTAGCAACAATGGCAGATTCTACTACTGCAGCAACAATAGTAGATTCTACTACTGCAGCAACAATAGTAGATTCTACTACTGCAGTAACAATGGTAGATTCTACTACTGCAGTTACAATGGTAGATTCTAGTACTGTAGCAACAATGGTAGATTCTACTACTGCAGCAACAATGGTAGATTCTACTACTGTAGCAACAATGGTAGGTTCTACTACTGCAGTAACAATGGTAGATTCTACTACTGTAGCAACAATGGTAGATTCTACTACTGTAGCAACAATGGCAGATTCTACTACTGCAGTAACAATGGTAGATTCTACTACTGTAGCAACAATGGCAGATTCTACTTCTGCAGTAACAGTGGTATGTTCTACTACTGCAGTAACAATGGTAGATTCTACTACTGTAGAAACAATGGCAGATTCTACTACTGCAGTAACAATGGTAGATTCTACTACTGCAGTAACAATGGTAGATTCTACTACTGCAGCAACAATGGTAGGTTCAACTACTGCAGCAACAATGGTAGATTCTACTACTGCAGTAACAATGGTAGATTCTACTACTGTAGCAACAATGGTAGATTCTACTACTGCAGTAACAATGGTAGGTTCTACTTTGGCAGTAACAATGGTAGATTCTACTACTGTAGCAACAATGGTAGATTCTACTACTGCAGTAAACAATGGTAGATTCTACTACTGCAGTAACAATGGTAGATTCTACTACTGCAGTAACAATGGTAGATTCTACTACTGTAGCAACAATGGTAGGTTATATTACTGCAGCAACAATGGTAGGTTCTACTACTGCAGTAACAATGGTAGGTTCTACTACTACAGTAACAATGGTAGATTCTACTACTGCAGTAACAATGGTAGGTTCTACTACTGCAGCAACAATGGTAGGTTCTACTACTGCAGTAACAATGGTAGGTTCTACTACTACAGTAACAATGTTAGATTCTACTAATGCAGTTACAATGGTAGATTTTACTACTGAAGTAACAATGGTAGGTTCTACTACTGCAGTAACAATGGTAGGTTCTACTACTGTAGCAACAATGGTAGATTCTACTACTGTAGCAACAATGGCAGATTCTACTACTGCAGCAACAATGGTAGATTCTACTACTGCAGCAACAATAGTAGATTCTACTACTGCAGTAACAATGGTAGGTTCAACTACTGCAGTAGCAATGGTAGGTTCAACTACTGCAGCAATAATGGTAGATTCTACTACTGCAGTAACAATGGTAGGTTCAACTACTGCAGTAGCAATGGTAGGTTCTACTACTGCAGTTACAATGGTAGATTCTACTTCTGCAGTAACAATGGTAGATTCTACTACTGCAGTAACATTGGTAGGTTCTACAACTGCAGTAACAATGGTAGATTCTACTACTGCAGCAAAAATGGTAGATTCTTCTACTGTAGTAACAATGATAGATTCTACTACTGCAGCAACAATGGTAGATTCTACTACTACAGCAACAATGGTAGAATTTTAATACTGCAGTAACAATGGTAAATTCTACTACTGCGGCAACAATGGTAGGTTCAACTACTGCAGCAACAATGGTAGGTTCTACTACTGCAGTAACAATGGTAGATTCTCCTACTGCAGCAACAATGGTAGATTCTTCTACTGCAGTAACAATGATAGATTCTACTACTGCAGCAACAATGGTAGATTCTACTACTACAGTAACCATGGTAGAATTCTAATACTGCAGTAACAATGAAAAATTTTACTACTGCAGTAACAGTGGTATGTTCTACTACTGCAGTAATAGTGGTATTTTCTGTCACTGTAAGCTTTATTGGTGTCTTCCGACAGTTAAAATGCAATATGCTACATTTTCATAAAAGCTCTGTATTCACTGGTTGAAGCTGTCACATTTTGAGACACTGACGTCCTGTGCATATGAACTGCCCAACATATATTTTGTAATGTTTGAACTATCCCTTCTCCACATATACAACTTGCCCAATTAGCTACAAAATAACATTGTAGGTCACCATAGTGTTTGTTTCATTGTTGACTGTTGGATAATAAGCCATGTATCATGCAGAACAAAGGGAAATGTACCGGTATGTGAGACAGTTAATCATTGACCAACATAATTCAAATTTCAATTAAGGTAAATTTTCAGCAGTAGATAATGTCGGCACATCGGTAGATAATGACGGCACATTGGGTCATTGCATCACCACTTACAAGTTTATGTGATATGTTTTCGCCCTAAAACAGCGTGAAAACTTTTTGCCAGGTCACTAGACCCCGCCTATAAGACAAGCCTCACTTGAACATGAAATTTTGAGGAAAAATCCCTGTCTTAAGAGTGAGAAAATACGGTACCATAGTATGACATTATTATTGTGTAATCTTATATGTGAACCTTCCTCGGCTATCATCGTTGAAATGGATATAAGGAAATAAGACAGTCCTATGTGTATTGCAAACATATACCAAATTTGAAAAGGCACAGGACAAAGGAATTCACATGCAAGCCAAATGCAAAAGTAAGAACAAATCTTTGATGAGTCATTAAACATTAAACAAACCCAACATTTATTGCTTTGGAACAGTCAGTTGGCAAAGGGGACTGACTGGGGTGCTTAAACCGGTTTTACAGAGCTCTAACCTTGCACTACCTGAGGGGTTTCTTAAATGTAAGCAATGAAAAGAAAACTCATCTATTTGAATAAAAAACCAGGAATCTTGTACACCCAAAACTTCCCAAAGACAAAACTTGTTACCCTTCATAAAAACTCCATAAAACCTCTGCGTTTTCCGAGTGATTTAAATTCAGTAATTCAATAAAAGAAAACAAAAGGAAGGAGAGAAAGTCACAGAATATGCGACTGACCTAATAAGGCTGTCAACAGAGTGTGAATTCAGGGCATTTTTAGGAACAGTTTGAAGACTATGTAGAATGTGTGATATTCATCGAACAAATTTTGGTAAAAAGTAAGAAAATTGCAGACAGGATAGCCAGGCCACTATATTAATGAGGAAATCAAGCAGTACTTTAGAAGGCAATCTGAGATATCAATTGACCAAGGCATTTTGTTAGGATGGTTAAGGGTAATTGTACCTGAGAAATAAAGGAAAGACATTACATGTGAGCTACATGACCAGAATCTTGGGAGTCATGATGATGAAGTCCCTTGCCAAAGAGTACAGTTGGTGGCCAGAACTGGAAGGAGATATTGTGGGTGAAACAATGTGTAGTGAAATTTGTGCATGATGCTCCATCTGGGTCAGTTCAACGAAGCATTGAACCATCTCCCAGATGCACGAATATTGCTAGTACCTGGACCCAGTACACCAAGTCCTGTTGCTGGGATCTTGTCATTGCTAAGTCCAGTTGCTGAATCACCAGTCAGTCAGAACCCAGCACTTCATCATCAACAGCAAGTGCACAAAAGCAAGCAGAACCACCAACATGATGTTATCCTCTCACAATGTATAAACAAATACAGACTTGATTTGTAAAAAAAAATATAATATTAACTTTACAATCATGATTTGACTTAAAAAGATTTTAAACCTCTAATAGAAAAGTAAACAACAGTGAACTTTAAATAATCAAAATGTTTTGACAGTTTTAGAAGAAAAAAAATACTTGGAAAGTGTCATAGCTGTGCTAAGGGACAAAATAATGCCTGCATGACATCCACTGATATTTTATTTTATGTCTTTTGTGTCTAGCCAATTTGTTCAGCTAATGTTTACCATTGTGTGTTTATTGATGTGATGATTAATTTGTCAGAAATTAAGGGGGAAATTTACTATAGTATAACCTTAATATTATAGTGTTATATAAGGTCAGTGTCAATCAACTCAAAGAAACTGTAAACATCTTAGGTATAGCAACAATAAATGTCAGTTTTGCTCTTTTTATGCGAAAAGATTGAAAAATATAAAAGTGATGCAGATCTGGCTGATCAGTATCTTCATTACGTGTCAAAGCGAAGTCACTTCCTGTTTGTCAAGTAAAAAGTAAAACTCATTATCAAATCATTCACATTTCGTGACAAACTACAAAAAGTCTGTCACCACCATGCTTGTCACAGTCCGGAGTCACTGCAAAACAAACAAACTACAGGGATCAAACTACACATGGTTTCACTGTGACACAAAACAGTTATGGTTAGTTCAAGCAGGCACTATACAGGGATCAGTATGGGATGCCATTTGTCAGAATCTACACTTGTATACTATATGCAACAACTGCTCTCTCCAGAGAAAAAAGATTTAAATATACCTGTTACACAGATTATGTGATTTATTTAAATTAATGGTAGGCATTATGAATATAAAGTTTTAAAGTGATAGATATCAGAAAAGATATACCATGATTCAAAGCAATATTTTAATCATAGAACAGAATAAATAATTATAACCTGAGTATGAAAGTATTTTTTTATCAAATTATTGCCCTTCAAAATATATTATTTGTTGCACTCTAATTTTCTGTATGCCAAAGTTCTTACAAAGTATATACATGCTTAACATTCACATTGGAATTTTTCCATAAGAAAAAAAAAAATTCTCAGAAATTATTTACATATTGACTTATTTTTAACTTGGAGTGAATCGAACTTTCTCTTATGATTTGGAAAATAAAATTCTATTAGACCTTTTTTATCTTCACCTCTGGAGAGTTAACTACATGAGGGTTGGTGGGTGGGGTACATAACTCATGCAGCACAGTCCAAGTTCTTACTTTTCTCATTCCCTGTGGGGCAATGGGCGCTTGAGCTTTTAGTGAGATTGTGACAGGGCATAAGACAGAACACCTGAGATGGGGGAGCGAAAAAAAAAAGAAATAAGAGAAAAAACACAATTAGTACAGTGTGAACACATCTGGAAAATCAATTAAGATCCAAAAGGCATTATATGTTTGACTCAATCTGACACAAAAATAGGTAAAAAGGGAGGTAATTTTGGTAAGTACTTTCTTACATGAAGGAGACAGTAATTTATATTCAGGTAAGTCTTGTTTTTGTTTACAATGGGGTCAAACACCATTCTCAAACCAAGTTAACATTTCAACACTACTAAGGGTTATGAGGGGGGCATAAACTTGTTTATTATACATAAAAAAAAACCGCAAACCGATGATGATAAGACTGATGATCACTGATGTGAAATTCAGGTTACAGAGTTACTTAGACAGCATATGCACATATTTGTTTTATCTTTTACAGCTCAGTCACGAGATTTAATAATAAAAGAACATAGAATATCATTTGTGAGATTCCACTGCAATAAAAGTAAGCATTTACATTTACATAAACAATAAACTCTTTCACTCAACTACTTTTGTGTAATCTATAGTAACATGAATTTGTAATTATCAGTCATTTATTTTCAGGCTTTCTTTATTAAAGTATGAGCACAAGAAAGAAATATAAAGAGAGAGAAGATAATTTATTTCATGCCAAAAAAGATATAATCCTTGATAATGCACAATTTTTGTGTCAGATGTCTACCAAACAGTTAAGCAAATAATCTACATTATGTTTTATTAACCCAGATATAAGTCCCAAGTTACCCATTAATTAAAACACGATATAACATTCCAAAATGCAAATTAACTTAAGATGTTAAACCCCCAATAAAAAAGAACCACATTGATTAAAATATGTTCATGAAAGGTAAGAATAACACCTCTTGTAATATACATGTCATACCCAGAATCTAATACACATATTACATCTAACAATAAATACATTATACTAGAATGTTGTCAATTGTATTAGAAATCACAAACTAAACCACTAATCATAGAAGTTATATCCATTTAAAACAGCTTCAGATTATTTCTGTTATTTTTTTCAATAACCTTAAAACTAATTATGTAATTTCAATATTTTATCACATTTCCCCCATAAAAAAAACATTGCACCATTCCCCCGGAAAATGAAAATCAACGCAAATGAAAAAACTGTAAACATCATATAACAGGAATTTAATAAAAGTCAATTGTGCTCTTTTACGGTAAAGATTGAAAAATATGAATTTGATGCAAGATCTATGAGAAAACATGCTTTAAAGTTTGTGTGACAATAGAAAAAATGAAGTTAAGTTTGACAATGCATAAAAACATAACCCATTCAATGACCTTGGTTCTGAGCAAGGTCGCGTCACCTCATGACGTCTATAATGATGTTTACACAGCCTAGATAATATTTGAGGTCTTAAGAGAGACAACACATGTATAGATTGTATAACTACGTCAACATTTATCTTGACATCAGTATATTACAAAAAACTGCAAGTGGTTAAGTTTTTGCAAGACAGTTTCAAATGCGTCTGACCTTAAATATGACCTTAAAGTGTTTTTCCTCTTGCACTTGTAAATGTTATTCATAACATGCTACCAAGGCAGTGTTTCTCTGGAAGTTGGTGAAGTTTAATCAAAGAACTGTTAATAATATGGAAGTTATGGACGGGATAGTAAAATCGAACTGTCAGACGTACAGATGCACAGTTGGACACAGTGACTCCTAAATGCTGACCTTCGGGCATAATTATTAATATGGATATAACACTTTTCAGTAAGTATAACATTAATTACAATTTGAACTACATGTCCTGTGCCGTCCTACTATGTATTATTATTATTAGGTAGACTGTGTAATCATCATTATGAGCAGAGGCCACAAGGAACCAGTCTAATTGTTCGTGTAGTACCTGATCTGTTGGTAGAAGCTTGAAATCCTCTGGCGGGTTAGTTATCACATATCGCTTTGAGGAAGGGCTCTTTTCAGAGGCACTGGTATCTCGAAACCGATACAGCCCAATACACAGGATGCTCTCGTTACGCAGTGCGTGGATAAACAAATCACCATACAATCCTCCCTCCTGAAGCAGAGTTTGAAAAAATTATCAACATGCTAAGAAAGCAAACTATGGTCAAAATGATTTTTTTTTGTCTTTTCAAAGGCCAAATTGTATAAAAACAAAGTGACATTGATTTGAAATATTAATAGATTAGTTTGGTGTTAGAAAAAAACAAAGCTACATCAAAGGCTTCTTCTTGGTTTTTTAATTTTTTATCTCAAGATATGTTAATATTTTCTTTAATCAAATATACCCTAAAAATCCAAATGTCTGAACATATATTTATGAACACCCCCCACAATTTCTGAACAAATTGATAATATGTTCTATACACAAGATGAGTGTAAAAAAACAACAAGATTAGCCCTATACCCCAAATTGAGCCAATGGTCCCTCAAACAGAGATATCTGTGCCACACGACATCTGTCTCGGTTAGACAGCACGGCTGGAGTACAGTACCCTCCCCGCATACCAGCGCCCTCTGCCAGAATCTGCTCAAGTTCAGGCGTGGCACCACCAGTTATAAGGGTGCGTATTAATGTCAATGCATTGTCATTAAAGTAACTCTGGAACAGAAAATAAAGACAATCATTGGTATGAGTGTCAATAATTCATTTATTTATACTACTTTAAAAGATTATTTCACCAAAATGTATGTGCACAATGCATGAATATAGAAAGAATTCAAAACAACTTAATTGTAAAAATTATGATATAAACTTTTAAAATATATAACAATCTTTCAGATATACCGGTACTTACTTGGGGGGAAAAAGTTTATAGCAGAATATATTTGTAGAAAATGCATCAGTATGTATAATGATGGGATTTTAAAGAATATCATATAGAATAGATGATGATAGAATATATATTATACCAGCATATTAAGGTGAACGTGCAGTTTTTCACAAACCATGGAGCCAAGTTAAAAAACACAGGCTATTTTTTTTTAATCTGTTTACTGTTTATCAAACTAAAGAATTCAAACAGAACATACCGTGCTCATAAGAGAGTCGAGGACGCTAACAGCAAAGGCGGTCCCGCATGCGAAGGGTTGGGTCATGTATAATTCAGTGTCTGGGTCATCCTCATCATCTTGGTCCAGAAACTGAACATTAGAATCATTGGCTGAAAGAAATTAACGATACACTTAACACGGAAAGTAATAGGTTACACATAACTATGATACTAAATTATAAGATGATCAAACAGTGAGATATTAGGGAATGTGTTATTTCATGTGAAATTTATTTGAACATTGTTAGCGATGGTATTTAAGGTGATAACTAGAACATAGAAAATACAATCTTGAACATGTGTGACATTTTAAATTTGGCTAAAATGCAAATTTTACCCATCCATCTCTAGTATTTGAAAGTGCATATGCACACTCACAAATTATGCTTTAATATGGGTCATGAAAAGTTCAAGATCAAACAACAGATAGACAGACAATGACCATCCATGTCAATTATCATTTAGTAACTCACAAAAAACAGACAACGACCATCTGAGTCATTTGCCAGTAACTCACAAAAAACAGACAACAACCATCTGAGTTATTTGCCAGTAACTCACAAACAACAGACAACTACCATCTGAGTCATTTGCCAGTAACTCACAAACAACAGACAACAACCATCTGAGTTATTTGCCAGTAACTCACAAATAACAGACAACTACCATCTGAGTCATGTGCCAGTAATACACAAACAACAGACAACTACCATCTGAGTCATGTGCCAGTAATACACAAATAACAGACAACTACCATCTGAGTCATGTGCCAGTAATACACAAATAACAGACAACTACCATCTAAGTTGTTTGCCAGTAACTCACAAACAACAGACCCCTACCATCTAAGTTGTTTGCCAGTAACTCACAAACAACAGACAACTACCATCTGAGTTGTTTGCCAGTAACTCACAAAGTTACTTACAGTTAAAAGACAACCACAATCTGAGTCAATAGTCACATAGTGTCTGACAATTGACAGACAACCACCATCCAAAATTGTACTCATTAAGTAACCATTTCCCTGAGGACCCACCAAATCAATTTTTTGGGCACATTTATTTTATCAAAAATTACTACAAAAAATAATAAAAATGATTTTATTTTCATAATTATAAAGATTTATTTGCACATTATTGAATTATAATTATTTTAGTTGATAAAAATTAATTGCAGGATATATATGTGAATATTTTTTTTGAACATTTATGATCATTTTGTCTCACACAAAAAAAAGTTTGTCATAAACGTCACAAGTAACCATGTTTTCTCACTTATAAGACTTTTTGCCAGGTCACGAGACCCCACCTATAAGATCAGCCCCACACTTTGAACATGAAATTTTGAGAAAAAATCCCCATCTTATAAGTGAGAAAATACGGTAATTTGATATGTCGGTAGATGTCCCACTTCAAAAAACTTCAGTTTATTTAGCCAATATCTGCATCATATAATTCCTCATAATACATTAAAGTAAAAAAAAGTAGCCAACTGTTCATAAATTATTGATAATATTGAAAATTAAATTGGTAATCTTATTTACTTTTATTGCATTTTAACATATTGTAATTGTTACCAATTTTGTTCTTCAGCAAACCATGTCACTCCAAGTCACTCTGTATTATTTAAATTGTTGTAATGTAAGCAATTAGTTGCTTATTGCATTCAAATATGGTGTATTGCATTGTAACATTTGAATGACACAGTTATCACTTAATTTCCCATTCCTCGCCTCATTAGATAGCATAATTAGGTAATACAGCAATACATTACTGTGACAGGTTAAGCTGTCAAAATGAATAATCTATCTTCACATATGTAAAAATAAACTGTGATGTCAACTGTAACAAGCAAAGCATGGTACATAAGACAGATAGCCATTGAATACATCACGACTTCAATAAAAAAATACCAGAAAGTACAAACATTTGTCAATCTTTTACTGTTTTTTTTTCTTCAATTTACAAAAATACTTGACTTTACATTTTGCTGTTGGCTTATTGAATGGCAATGAGGTGACTTTTTATAGATGTTTATAAAGGTCTTGTTTTTTGGTTGCAGATATTTATAAAGGCATTGGAAAGTAATATTTTTTGCTTCAGATGATTTTTTTTAATGACATTAAAATGACCATTTTACACAGCCAAGTTTTAATAACAAAATCAAATTATTTATTATCAAGAAATAAAAAATAAATTTGACAGAGAAAGCAACAACAGTGTTTATTATGTTGTTTGAAGCTTGGATAGTGATAGTTGGTTTGATGAAGACAGTCTTGACAAAATGACCATAGAAATAACAAGAACTTTGCTATACAGCTGCTGCTGATGACAATGCTGCTGATGATGACAATGCTGCTGATGATGACAATGCTGACAATGCTGCTGATGATGATGCTGACAACAATGATGATGCTGACAATGCTGCTGATGATGATGCTGACAACAATGATGATGCTGACAATGCTGCAGATGATGATGCTGACAACAATGATGATGCTGACAATGCTGCTGATGATGATGCTGACAACAATGATGATGCTGACAATGCTGCTGCGGATGATGCTGACAACAATGATCATGCTGACAATGCTGCTGATGATGATGCTGACAACAATGATGATGCTGTCAATATTGCTAATGATGACAATGATGATAATGATGACAATGATGATGACAATGATGATGATGATGATGGTAATGATGATGATCGTGATGATGACAGTAATGATGTCTTAAGAGAGCCATACCTAGCTCAGTGATTAGGGGCACACTGGAGCCACAAGCCGATCCCCTCCGAGAGGACTTGCTTGGACTGCACACCTGCATGAAGCCCGGTGGCAGGAAGTCTGAAGTGAAGACAAAAAAAGATCATTTGTACTGTCTGCCTGCTTCACTGAAATATACAGCCGCCAAGACAGATCAGGCTAGCGAGCAGCAATGGTTTAAATATCAATATACAAATAATCACCTGTTTTTTTTAGTTTTTTTATAAAAGAACATGTAACAAAAACAACAAATATTGGCATTTCTTGGTAAAAGTAAGATTAATAGTTTATTCACCAGAAGGGAAAATTTATTACAGTTTTCATATTATCAAGTCTTATTTAATACTTTTGTTTACAAAGTCCATAACTTTCAAGAGTAGCTTGAAGAAATGGTACCAGAAACAAAAAGAAAGGATTTCTAAGAAATACTACAAGTGTTTTCAGATATCAAGATCAACAAAAAACCTGTTTTATGACTCGGACTCTGGGGAGAGGATGACTGTATGAGCCCCACACTGTCATCGAAGGTCATGGCCTTGATATTGAGTGAGCACAAGATGGCCTCCTTGTCCACCAGATGGGGGTCATCTAGGGTCTTGTCCTTGGCTGACAGTACAACACACATGTCGCACAGGTTGATGTTCACAGCACGCAGGTTAGCTCTGTTCAGTGGGGAGCCCTGAAGGTCAAAGGTTATTTTAATTACTGGATGCTTAAAAGGATAAACATTTTCTTGTTGTCCTTTTTCATGCTAAAGTTGGTAATAACTCATACTAAAGTGTCAGTTATTTCCTTACAGTATCATGCCTGCGGTGCACCGGTGGTTCTACCCGGGCATTAGTCTGTGGTCCTTCTCCTCCAATAATAAGTTGGCTGTCGCCAATATGACCATAATTGTGTTGGTGTGATGTAACAAAAAACAAACAAATAAACAAAACAAACAACATCAATCATAATAAGGACATAAGACAAACTCAGGGACAAATAAGGTAATTCTAGTCTGGATCTACTCTAATTGCTTAAGCCTGATCAAAAAGCAAATACATGTAAACTTCTTTGAGGCCAAAGTGGGAGATTTTCATTTGCAAATTGGGAGATTTGTTATTTTCATATAAACAAAGAAGAAAGTTATCCATTTCCAAAGATTTCTAAAAATGTGTATAACACCCTGTATTTTCAAGTAATTTTGAACCTCATAAGTGGGAGTCTCCCTCCCAAAATGGAAGTGTTCACATGTATGAAGAACTGAATAACAGGATATGAATCATACTGAAAGATTGCAAAGAGAACCAACTAGCAACATGTAGGGCTGTCAACATAAACCTTAGATAATATTTATCTTGTCGACTCAAAATGAAACATTTTCAAGGTTAACACATTGACAGCCCTAGCTAACTGGTTCCATTCAGTTGATAACTCTAAAGGTGGAGATAATGTATTTACCAGTTATGTTTATGTGGTATATAGAAAACAAACACAATATGCATCAAATAATGTAGGTCATTGGTCTGTCCATGTAGGTCAATGCAGTGATAATTGCTACAAGATACAACACATATGTCATACAGGGTAATGTTGATTGAAGGTTAGCCTTGTTCATGTGTGCATGCTAGATGTCCATGGTCAATGACATGTTAATTTTAAAATATATACGCAGCATTTATGGGATTGGTATTCGCCAGCATTTTTGCTGACTTGAGACTTTCTACCACTTTAGCTATTGCGGCTGGTGCACAGCATTTATGTCACATTTGTTTATGTCCAACCTTCGCAGAGTTGCCCTATTCAGTAGGTTCTGCTTAAGTTGAAGGTCAATTTCACACTACCAGTAATTAAGCATATGATTGCAGAATTGTGTAAATTGGCTTTTCTCAGATCTTTGACAGACAGTCCTCTAAACTAAACTGATAAAGAGATTTGTGATTTCATGTATTCATGATGTTCAGGCAAAGGTTCATAATGTGAACACTCCCACTTTTGGAGGGAGTTTTCTTCTTCCAAGGTTCAAAATTGTTTTAAAATGACGGGTGCTTTACACATTTTCAAAAATCTCCCTAATTGGAATCAGATAACTTCCTTCTTTGTTTATATGAAAATAACAAATCTCCCACTTTGCAAGTGAACATCTCCCACTTTGGCCTCAGTTCACATGTATATATGTTAGACAGGAGTTAGAAAAGCAGTTCATATTTCGTAACACATATATACTGAATGCTACAAGACAGAAAAAAGTTATGTTTGATATTTATATATGTAAGAAAATTTGGGAATAATATATAAGGTGCAATATATTATACATGTTTTGTCAAAGATGCCAGCAAAAGATGGACTTTATTAGTTTTAATGATATTTCTCGTCTAAATGTGTGAAATGAGCAAATAAAAGTATGAAGATAATCAAGTTATACTGTGAAATATGTCAGGGCTCCTGCTGCCATGCCCCAAATGCGCCATTGGAGCAAAAGCAAAAAAAAGTGGCTAATTTTTTTCAAAACTGGCGCATCCTTATGGCGCATGATTTTTTCGGCATTATTTTTTGTTAATCGCTTAGCGGCCAAGACTGGTAACCATTTCTACGCGTACTGTGATTCGCTAGCAAGGAAAAGCTTGATAGCCTGTCAAGCTTGCGTGGCGGCCTTCATCTTGAGGGCATTGTTGTGTTGACATGTTGTGTATATAACTGCCGAATAAACATCGCCTCAGGGAAGGATTAGTGTAATTTGCGAGACAATAATAAAGCAGCCAGCCGAATTTTTGATGCGATCATTAACTAGACAGTACCAGATTGTCAATTAATAACAATTAATGATTAATATACAAATGTTTATGCAAATAAAACGTAAAAAAGAAAGTTCACTTTGTTGGTTTTTTTCATTCTCAATTCAATAACTCTACAAAAAGTATATTAAAATAAAAAGAATTGCGTGTTAACAAACATACATATACATACTACAAAAATAACATTAAAATTGACGCGTACATTTGGCTCATAAAAATGGCTCATGAAATAAAAAAGTGGCTCATAATTTTCAAATTTGGCTCATTGGTTGGCTCGGACTAAAAAACCCCCAGAGGGAAACCTGTATGTACATTTCTTACAATTATTTGGCCTTGTTTTCATTACTTTAACTAATAGGTAAGATCAAATAAAACTTTAATGCTGCCATACATTGACGTAAGTATTGCATATTATACCTTAATTAAGTCAGTAGCTCTAAATGGATATTAGGTTTGTTTTGCAAAACGTGACTAAAAAAGCGGCCCAAATAGCTCAGGTGGTGGAGCGTCAGCTTGCGGATCGGGAGGTCATGGGTTAAAACCCCGGCCGGGTCAAACCTAAAACTTTAAAGTTTGTAGTAGTGGCTTCCCTCCTTATGCTCGGGGCTAAGGGGACAGCATTAGACCTGACTCATCGTGTCAATATAATGGACCGGCCCGGTTCAGTCCCTGGGCACCTCATAAGTGCCCCTGTGCTTTAATGATAGAAATATCGCTGCACAGTATCGACAAAAATGCCGGCTTATCCCATCCCATCCCATGACTAAAAATGGTTATGTTGGCATGCTTTTATATATATATTGAGAAAAGATACTCATTAGGGTTTCTTAAGGTGCACTTGTCAGTCTGAAAAAATCTGTGTACACATATGACTGATAGAGAATGCATCAGTATCTTAGCATGCATGAGATCTATGTACATGCTGTGAATATAAGATGAAACTTCCTTCTTCCAGTATAACTTCATTTAATTTAATAATATCAATTCACACTTGAAAGAGGTTTACAGATTCCAAATTGAGAGCAGTTCTAATACATGGATAGTTCAGCTTCACGATTTTGTGGATGTAATTTATTTATTTCATCATGAATATATGTATAAATATACCAATTTATTGCAACAGTGTTCACATTTCATGAACAGATCAGTAATTGAAATCTCACCACTGTGATGAAATAATAACTTAAGCAACACCCACTGTGATGAAACAATTACTCAAGAAACACCCACTGTGATGAAATAATAACTCAAGAAAAACCCACTGTGAGGAATTTACTCAAGAAACACCCACTGTGATGAAACAATAACTCAAGAAACACCCACTGTGGTGAAATAATAACTCAAGAAACACCCACTGTGGTGAAATAATAACTCAAGAAACACCTACTGTGGTGAAATAATAACTCAAGACACACCCAATATGATGAAATAATAACTCAAGAAACACCCAATGTGATGAAATAATAACTCAAGAAACACCCACTGTGATGAAATAATTCAAGAAACACCCACTGTGGTGAAATAACTCAAAAAACGCCCAATGTGATGAAATAATAACTCAAGAAACACCCACTGTGATGAAATAATAACTCAAGAAACACCCACTGTGATGAAATAATAACTCAAGAAACACCCACTGTGATGAAATAACTCAAGAAACACCCACTTTGATGAAATAATAACTCAAGAAAAACCCACTGTGATGAAATAATAACTCAAGAAACACCCACTGTGATGAAATAATAACTCAAGAAACACCCACTTTGATGAAATAATAACTCAAGAAACACCCACTTTGATGAAATTATTACTCAAGAAACACCCACTTTGATGAAATAATAACTCAAGAAACACCCACCATGATGAAATAATAACTCAAGAAACATGAGGGCCATCATGGCCTTATATCACTCATCTGAGTGTCATAGACATTTAGATAAACTTAGCAAGGAATATCAGCAATGTTAAACAGACCATAATAATTGTAATATATGTAAACAGGCAACATTTGGACAATCAGTTTTAATTGTTTTGACACATGGAAAATGGCCATGCACCTGGTGGCCATGTTTTTGATGGATCACAATTCTTTGAAGAGTCTTAATAAAGGGCCATCCAAAGAACATGTATACCAAAGAACATGTATACCAAATATTAAAGCTCTAACACATATAGTTTCTGACAAGATGATTTTTATAATTTTTCTATATAACCATATATATAGAAAGTGGCCACACTTGGTGGCCATGTATTTTTGGCAGATCATAATTCTTTAAGCAACCTTGATACAATGGCCACTCGAAGAACATGTATATTATATATCTAGTCTCCAACTCTTGTAGTTTCTGACAAGAAGATTTTCAAAATCATCCTATATAACCATAAATGAAAAATGGTCACGCCACTAGCAGCCATATTTTTGACAGATCACAATTGTTTAAAATCTTGAAATAAGGCCTCCCAAGGAACGTGTCTACCAAATATTAAGGCTCTAGCTCTTGAAGTTTCTGACAAGAAGATTTTCTAAGTTTCCCTATAAAGCCTTATGTGGAAAATGGCCATTCCCCTGATGGCCAAGTTATTTGCTAAATCAAAATTCTTTTCTCAAAACAACTTTTTGTTCCCCATGCCTGCTAAAGCTTCTGAGAAAGTTTGGTTTAATTTGGCCCAGTGTTTTCAGAGATGTTGTTTAAAGAATGTTAACAGACACATGATGCCAGATGCTATGCGATCACAACAGCTCACCTTGAGCAATGTGAACATAAGCTTAGATGAGCTAAAAACAAAGATGCATAATCACGCAGGCCATGTCTAATATTGTTAAGACACCTACTGACAGAATGAGAACTTTTGGAAAGTTCTGCAGGGTTTTCCACTCCCTTCTTAAGTAGTCCAGGTTGCCAACGATAACCACATGTTTTAGCTCGTTGAAGTGAAAATTGCTGGCACGTAAAGGCATCACAAGGTTTCGTAGGCCAATCAGAGGAGAGTTGGAGTCAGCAAACAGACACACAACCACATGATTGCATAGAACAGTCATGGCTGCCTTGGTCCGGTCCTGAAATAAAAAAATATATTACGTCAGAGACATTTTATAAAATATGAAAATACTTTAATTTAATAGAGTAAAATGAAGAATAACTACTAATGGTAAAACGTAAGGCATACTTAATGCACTAAAAGATGACCTTCATGCTAAGGATGCAAAAATGACCATTTTCTGTACCTGCTTCTTCAAGAATCACTTATTTATAATGTATTTATTATTATTAATTATTATTATTATCATTAAATTGATATAAGACAATATTGACATTTAAGTATCATGACATGGTGTATATGTTATAAAAATAGTTTTTATGTTACTATTAATACTATTAAGTTGAAATCCTGAAAAAAAGTAATTCACACATTAAGTGGGCCTTTAAGATCACAAAAAAATTTAACCGTTTTAAAAATTATGAAGGATTTTTTTGTGTACTGTTTTTTGTTCAATAAATAATCAAGGCAATCATTGACAACTCGTTTGTATCTTGAACATTTTGTTCAAAGCTAAATAACACAAGTCTATAATGAACAGTCATGCTTACTATTTTTGTCAAAAATAAGCTGAAAAAAAAATGCAAAAAAAACTTTTTAATTGATTTAATAAAGGTTAGTTACTGAATTAGCTCAAGAAATAAAATTTTACAACAAAAAAGCAAAAATAGAAAAAAAAGAGTAAAAAAAATAAAAGAAAATATCATGACAATACCAAAAATTTCACAAATTAAAATATCAGATTATAAACTCATGCACCTTGCAAAAATAACTTTATCCATTTTTGGTTTTGTCAAAACTTAATAGTATGATTTCAGTAGAGCTGTAATAGTTCACTGTGCACAGAAAAACTTTCATACATATGAACTCTCCCACTTTTGGAGGCAGACTCCCACTTTAAAGGTTCAAAATTATTTGAAAAAGAGGTGTGTTTTACACATTTTCAGAAATCTCCCTACTTGGAAACTGATAACTTCCTTCTTTGTTTATATGAAAAAAATGTGTAACTTCCTTCTTTGTTCATTTTAAAATAACGTATAACTTCCTTCTTTGTTCATTTTAAAATAACGTATAACTTCCTTCTTTGTTCATATGAAAATAATATATAACTTCCTTCCTTGTTCATATGAAAATAATGTATAACTTCCTTCCTTGTTCATATGAAAATAACGTATAACTTCCTTCTTTGTTCACATGAAAACAACATATAACTTCCTTCTTTGTTCACATGAAAACAACATATAACTTCCTTATTTGTTCACATGAAAACAACATATAACTTCCTTCTTTGTTCATATGAAAATAACGTATAACTACCTTCTTTATTCATATGAAAACAACATGTAACTTCCTTCTTTGTTCATATGAAAATAATGTATCTCCCACTTTGCATGTGAAAGTCTCCCACCTTGGCCTCAGAAAAAGTCCACATGTATGAACTGTGGTACATGGCTCAGGTGCTGATTCTATAAATCGGTCGTAAAATTTGATTCTGTTTCATAAAATGTTTGTTGCTGTTTTAGAAATAGGACCTAACTAACCTGTTAAAAGTTAGCATAATGTGTTTAGCAGCATTCATTCTGTTAGAACAACATACAAGAAATTAACCTCCATATATCAAGATACACCTGTTTTTGTAACATGTTCAACTCTTGATAAATAATTTTTTTCATTATGTAAGATTTAATACATGAACACCAAGATGATCAATAATTTTAGGGAAAACATCTGTCGTCATTGGCAACCATATAATTTGCTTTGAAATTCACATGATGTGACAGATAAAGAAATTAATGTTGTTATTACATTGTTATTGTTGTTGATGTTTATTCATTTTATGAGTTATTTTATTAAATAGTAAATGTATTTTTTATTGTTACAGCTCTAGATTTTAAAAATATAACAATCTATACTTAACAATAAATCTAGGTTGATAAAATAAATACAAAATATAGAAAATTAATCATTTGATAAAATTGGCTTAGCTTTTAAAAGATGTGTACTTTTAATTTAATTAACAACTTATTGGGTAAACTAAAATTTAGAAATAAATACATGCAAAAATAATGCTTTATTAGAAATAAACTATAAGACAGTTACAGTATTAATTGAAAGCTAGCTTAATTAAAAATAATTAAAATCATATACATGATATTCTTTAAATCAGTTATAATAACTGTTTAAAGTAAAATAAAAATTAGTAAAATTTAAATATAAAACATCTTTTTGACAATAAAGCAAAAATGCAAAGTCTGTCATTTTAATTGTTTATTATAATAAATCAATTACTGGTTTGCTGAAATATGTTAAATAAAAATCCCCAAAAGTCTCAAATATACTTTAAAAATAATAATAATATGAATTAAGAATAGTACTAAACAAAAATCAAGTAACTGCATTTGGTAAAAATATCAAAAAATGCCCATTTTGAAATTATGGAACAGAAAAAATATTTAATGCAAAGTATCTGTAGAAAAAACATTATAACTCTGTAAACAAGAAAAAAATACAGAAAATAAAACAGAAAAAAACAACAACATGCGCTTTTATGAATAACTACAAAAAAAGCATTTACATATGTATACAGCATTCCTTTATCAAGTAATTTTCTGTGAAACTCAATTTGACAAAACAAAAGATTAGCAAGTTTTCTTAGAAAGAGGATTATTTATTGATAAATAAATTTATTTATACAAACACAATACCAACACAATTCAGGCACAGTGAAAAAGAATCACTTCATCTCTTCACATGCTAAGCAGACATTGATCTGGGCTAATAATTATAAAGTTATGAGACTGAGCCCTGAGACAACTCTGAAGCATCTGATTGGTCAGATTTAAAAATGTTATTTGAATTCAGCCAATAAGAGTATTGTTTCTGATTCGAACTCAAAAAAGTTTTATAGCCTCAGAGCCAGTCTGAGACAAAAAGTGAAAGATCCAGATCAGCCAACGCTCTCTGATCAGGATGTACACTCTTTCTCTTGTTACGTAAGCATAAAGTTGTGTGCAAAAAACTTATGGTGTAGTTTGGGTTATTTACCAGAGAAATCATACAATACTTAAGTTATTTTTGTTATGTCCATGTATATTGTGAATAACATGAGCATGACATCTAGTTATGAATGTACCCTAAATCAGAAAGAAAACCTCCACACAGAAGAGTCAATGACAGGGCTGGAAACTGCTGAAAGACAGTTTACCAAGAGACAAGTTGTTTTCATGCTGGGCCAGTAAAATTTACAAGTCTATGACGTACAGACAAATCAGACACTTCTGAGAGCTCTGAAGAATCATAGGCAATGAGATCATACATGTGAACTCTCCCACTTTGGGCGGGAGACTCCCACTTTGGGCGGGAGACTCTGACTTTTAAGGTTCAAAATTATTAGAAAATTAGAGGTGTTTTACACATTTTCAGAAATCTCCCAATTTGAAAACTGATAACTTCCTTCTTTGTTTATATGAAAATAACTAATCTCCCACTTTGCAAGGAAAAATCTCCCACTTTGGCCTCAAAGAAAGTTCACACATATGTGAGATATTAGTTGGTAAGTCACTGGGTCCACTAAGGGAAAAACAACAATTTGATGCATATATGTGAACTTTTACTGAGGCCAGAGTAGGAGATTCATTATTTTCATATAAACAAAGAAAGAAGTTTTCTGTTTCCAGAGATTTCTGAAAATATTCAAAACGCCCCTCATTTTGAAAAAAAGTTCAACCTTAAAAGAGAGGGTCTCCCTCCAAAAGCGGGAGAGTTCACATGTATGTTGGTGCAACCAAGTATTTAGGGCAAGTTTTCAACCCTGATATCTCTTGGATGGGTCTGGAACTCTGTTATATAAAAGCAAATGAAACTGCTCCACAAAGGGCAGTCCAATTAAACCACATCTTTGATTAGTTTAAGTTTAATTAAATTTTAAGTACCGGTATCTTGCTAATTGGAAATAATTATTTAAATAACAAATGTAAACAATAAAATACTTTAAGAGTAAGCTCTGTGTCAAGATGAAAAATGGTGAAAAAGAATGTAAGAATAGAAATATAATAATGATAATAATAAAAATAATGATGATGATAACTATGATGATAAGAATGATGAGGATGAGGATGATAATAATAATAATAATAATAATAATGAGGATGATAAAAAAATAAAAATGATGATGATAATAATAGTAATAGTAATAATAATAATAATAATAATAATAGTAATAATAATAGTAAATAATGTAATTTAAAAAAAATTAAATGATAGAAATATGTGCATACAGATTGCGATTAAAAACTTGTAAGTACCTGTGGATACTGGAAAAATAATGAAGGAACAAAAATTTATTCTAGGCGAAAAGGAACAATATTCCTAACAACTTTGCTTTCACAAAAATAAGATAAATTTTATGTTTTACTGCCACTAAATGATTAAAAATAGCAAAACGTTTGATGTTTTTACTACACTACGAAATATGTATGAGAAAACTGTGTTTGTAATATGTTTTATAGTCAAAATATCATATACAAAAAAAGATGAAACACAGCAACTGAAAAAGGAGTTTATTTCAATATATATGTCACATTGACAACATGGAGTCAAAAAGTGAAACTTTTAGCAATAATCAGTGGAAGTAGACCACTGAAGAACATGGGTAGAACCAGTGCAGCACCACTGCAGGTCAGCTAGAACAATGTCACCCTGGTTGATCCTGCCTGGGAACCAGGGAGAAAAGTTGAGGAGTCTTGAGGCCATGACCTGATCACCATAGATGCACTCACTAAACAAAATTATGAACAAACAAAACCGTTAAAATATAAATGTCTACTTATTTCTAGTATTCTTGTGGTGAAAAGCATTTTAATCGCAGTAACTTTAATTAAATAATGACAGTAATTAGGACACAGTTTGCAATATGGTAAAACTATTCACAATAGTTAGCAGAGATTGATAAATGCACATTACCATAATGGCATCTTCAAGCGGCCGTGACGGGCACCAATGGAACATTCCTGTGGAGTCAAACTTTCGCGGCTCGTCTGATTGGCTGTGGGTTTTGTTTTGCATCGCCCATGGGGCTGGGGGCATCTCCGTATCCTCCCTATCCAGGCTGGGCATAAGGCCCTTACTGGGGCTAGCAGGCCTGCAAACATAAAAGAACAAGGTGACAAGGGACGGGGAACATACATGGAATGGTACACATTAATATTTTATTGTGCAACTTATAGATGTGCATAGATGAACTGCTTTTTTAAACAGATACGTTTGTGCGCAATGGGTAACTTTTTTTGTAATAACACAGATTAACTTAATTTAGTATATTATCTAGTTTCAATGTAATTTTAGTGGACTGTTTTATTCTGTCCAGTTTTGAAACTTTTAAATGAAATTTACTTGCAACTAAAATTCATGGCTTCATTTTATCAACAATCCAAACTATTAACTAGCATAAATTAATATTCATTTTATTATTTAAGAAAAGAAGAGCCAAAAAAGGTGCATGTTCCCAAACAAATGAAACAAACAATCACCAGGTTTACATCATTCTTCAAACACAAGTATCAATTTGGTCTAAGATGCCGGGGTAAAACTTCAACAAAGCAAGCTAAGGTTTATGAAAAACATATACTTCTTTTGAACACAGGAATCTAGCTATGGTTCTGTATAAAAAGGATCAAACACAGGCTTTGTTTGTTTGCTATTTCACTGTTAATGATGGCTAGGAATGATGGCTAGGATAAAGTGGCAAAACAGAGCCAAAAAGTGTATAAGTATGGTTTGTCGTAGGTTGTAGGAGGTTAAAAAAACATTTATTTCAACTTGTAAATTGTGTTAAAAGGAGGACAGGGTATTTTTTTTATAGAAAATACAATAAAAAAAAGGTATGTGAAAAGGGAAACCCTAAAATAAGCAAACTATCCAACATGTTAGTAATGCATGATCAAGGTTATGACATTTTTATACTTCGATGGTACAATAGCAAGAGGAAAATATAAAACTATGAAGAGGCAAACATTTTATATCATCCTAAAAAGTTTAATAGAAAAACTTGATTAATCTAGTGCAAACTGACAAAAATACAACTTATAAATGACACCTGGTTAAATCTGTTAAAATCTAGCAAATACCAAACCCTGTTATTTACAAAATGGCATTGCATTTAACAAAGTCATGAAATAAAATCTAGTTGGGGGCTCTTGTTAGGAGCGAAAAGGTAAGACAGCCATGGACAAAGCTGGGAGGGGGACCATATAAGGCGCAACGTGGTAACACTTCTAGATCACAGTAAGTTGCAAATTTGGTAAAAGCTAATGAAAGAGGGCCAATCCATGCGACGGATTAAGCATTTTGTTACATGGAGAGACGACTGAATTTCTGGTAGCGACTATTTCTTGCCCACTTCTGTTTGGCCTGTTTTGCTAGTTTAGCCTGAGTAGCTTGGTAGGACTCTATAGATACACTATCATCCTCACTGCAATAAACAACACCATGCGATACATTGTCAGTAGGACACTGCTTGCTTTTTATGGATTACCTTTAAATTCGTAAAACTAGTTTCTGGCCATGCAGAGAATTTAATTAGTTTACTGCCCTACGCCTTGTCAGGTTCAGGTAAAAATTGCTTCTTGCACCAAGAGATGTCTGTGTTTAATGAGATGGTGTTTGGTGTTTAACCCTTAGCTTACTACATGTTTTGTTAAAAACCCACGCTAAATTCTCAGGACTTTTTGCTTTAATATTAGATATGTTATGTTACATCATGGTTGATACACTTATAAACAGAGATTGAGCAACATATAGTGTAGATCCTGATCAGACAGCTCGCACAATCTGGATCTACACTATATGCCTAAGCCTTATAAATATGCCAATAGCAGGCTAAGAGTTAAATGTAACTTTATCAATCAAATATATTGTAGAGATAGGTTAAACCTATTTATTAATAGGTGATTAGAAACAAGTTCTTTCGTCTTGTATTAATCCATCTTGACAGCCCTCTTCCTGTGTGGTACTTGTACTCAACTACTAGGTGGAGTTGTTTTTGTGCTGTTTTTTTAAATGGACCAATCACATGGCTTTGTTTGATAAACACACAATTTGTGCATTTTTTATTCCTGTTTGCCATAAATGGTAAAGGCATGCTGTCAGAATGCAACATGATTTTCACTGAATAATGTGCTGGCAGAGCTTCAAAATGTCAAATCAAGTAAAAAGGATTTCTAATTTATCTTTAATTGTCCAATGTAAAGCTTACTCACATACTGTGTAATAAAAATGATTTTGGTATAATGAACAGCATTAAAATATTTAAAAAACAACAACATTGTGTTACCACTTAAAGTCAAAAATATGTACTTAGGGATACCATCACCCACATAGTCCAAGGGATACCATCACCCACATAGTCCAAGGGATACCATATCACCCACATAGTCCAAGGGATTCCATGACCCACATAGTCCAAGGGATACCATCACCCACATAGTCCAAGGGATACCATCACCCACATAGTCCAAGGGATACCATCACCCACATAGTCCAAGGGATACCATCACCCACATAGTCCAAGGGATACCATCACCCACATAGTCCAAGGGATACCATCACCCACATAGTCCAAGGGATACCATCACCCACATAGTCCAAGGGATACCATCACCCACATAGTCCAAGGGATTCCATGACCCACATAGTCCAAGGGATACCATCACCCACATAGTCCAAGGGATACCATCACCCACATAGTCCAAGGGATACCATCCCCCACATAGTCCAAGGGATACCATCACCCACATAGTCCAAGGGATTCCATGACCCACATAGTCCAAGGGATACCATCACCCACATAGTCCAAGGGATACCATCACCCACATAGTCCAAGGGATACCATCACCCACATAGTCCAAGGGATACCATCACCCACATAGTCCAAGGGATACCATCACCCACATAGTCCAAGGGATAACATCACCCACATAGTCCAAGGGATTCCATCCCCCACATAGTCCAAGGGATACCATCACCCACATAGTCCAAGGGATTCCATCACCCACATAGTCCAAGGGATTCCATCACCCACATAGTCCAAGGGATTCCATGACCCACATAGTCCAAGGGATACCATCACCCACTAGTCCAAGGGATACCATGACCCACATAGTCCAAGGGATACCATCACCCACATAGTCCAAGGGATACCATCACCCACATAGTCCAAGGAATACCATCACCCACATAGTCCAAGGGATACCATCACCCACATAGTCCAAGGGATACCATCACCCACATAGTCCAAGGGATACCATCACCCACATAGTCCAAGGAATACCATCACCCACATAGTCCAAGGGATACCATCACCAACATAGTCCAAGGGATACCATGACCCACATAGTCCAAGGGATACCATCACCCATATCATCCAATAATACTATTAACCTTTAGGACCATTCATTACAGCAGTTTAAACAGACAGTTTGGATTCCATATAACTTTCAATCTCCACCATAAGCAACAACAAACAAAAAAAAAACATCAGTAGGATAAAACCTTATTTTAAGGTTGATCATTAAAAAAACAATCTATGAGTTATAGTAAAGGTGCAGGAATTTAAACTTTTTACAATTAGTGACTAATAAAACATGGCTGCTGATTTATGTTTACTTGACTGGACATTTCTATTGGATACTAGGCTGGGAATGTGCATGTCCTTTTTTGGAAGTGACTGATCAGAACATTTTGGAATTTGGCAGAAATGATTCAACATTTATTAAGAAAGGGCAGTGCAATTTTCAAGTATATATTTAATAAATATTTTGCACAAACAGCAATTATATATGTCATAAAAATATATGAAATATTATTAGCACAATCTTTTATGACGATGCTCATATGAAACTAAAATGTATGCATTCTGAAATATTTCAGATTTTTACTTGTAAAGAGAACACTTTAGACTGTATTTTCAAAACAAACAATTTACATATTAAATATTTCAGTTACTTTAATACCAAACATATTTAAATTAAGATAGTAAGGATATGATGTATCTAAGGGAGACAATTCATTCATTTCATAAAATTACAGAAAAGGGACACCACTCTAGTGCTACTCACATTGGACAGCCACTTCCCCCACCCCCTGCATTGGCTGCGGCAGCTGCTTTCTTCAAAAGTCCGCCCTTCTCCTTCACATTGAAAGGGTGTGGCACCGTACTCTGAGTGGCCGCTGAAACATTGTCATGTGACTTATGGATAGAACATTTGGCACCAATATAGTTTAACAAATGGCCTGATGCATTTGTCAACACTCACTAACTGTGAGGTTATCTGTGACCAACTGCAAGTACATGCAAATGTTAGCAAATATTTTCATCAAGGCTCTGTGTCAAACACTGATTAGGATCTACAGATTTTGCCTCAGCCATATCAATCTGAGTTAAACAGGTTGACTCAACCTTATCAATCTGAGCTAAACAGGTTGACTCAGCCAGATCAATCTGAGATAAACAGGTCGACTCAGCCAAATCAATCTGGACTTAACAGGTTGACTCAGTCACATTAATCTGGGCTAAACAGGTCAACTGACTAAGATCAATCTGAGCTAAACTGGTTGACTCATTCAGATCAATCTGAGGTCAACAGGTTGACTCAGTCAGATCAATCTGAGCTAAACTGGTTGACTCAGTCAGATCAATCTGAACTAAACTGGTTGACTAAGTCAGATCAATCTGAGGTAAACAGGTTGACTCAGCCAGATCAATCTGAGCTTAACAGGTCGACTCAGCCAAATCAATCTGAGCTAAACAGGTTGACTCAGATCAATCTGAGGTCAACAGGTAGACTCAGTCAGATCAATCTGAGCTAAACAGGTTGACTCAGATCAATCTGAGGTCAACAGGTCAACTCAGCCAAATCAATCTGAGCTAAACAGGTTGACTCAGATCAATCTGAGCTAATCAGGTTGACTCAGCCAGATCAATCTGAGCTTAACAGGTTGACTCAGATCAATCTGAGCTAATCAGGTTGACTCAGCCAGATCAATCTGAGCTTAACAGGTTGACTCAGCCAGATCAATATGAGGTCAACAGGCTTAAAGTTCTGTGTGTTTAGCAAAATGATTTGGGTGAATTTTTAGGCACCAATACAGCTATTTAAACAACGTGTTTAAACAGCAACAGAACAATACATATTTCAATGAATGTGTAGGAAAAGTTATAAATCTATGAAACAGAACGCTACTATTTCAATCTGACAGTAGAAGTAAAAAATACAATAAATCTTTTTATGATTGCAAAAGAAGATGTTATATTGCAAATAATCATTTACTTTATATAATATTTTAATCTGTATTGCTTACATTCACGGCTTTACAATAGAACCATTAAATAAACTCAGATGTTAAAAAAGTGATTTGATATACTCAGCAAGACATGCCATACAACTGTCCACATTACATAGAAGCAGCACCACATGACTGGTTTATGCAACATTTTTAAGTAACACCTTCACACAAACAAAATGGTATCCCATGTCATCTAAATAGTTTTATCAAACAAGTTAAACAGAAGTTAAAACATTGATTTTAAAAAATAATTTTCAAAACAGCTTATATATGTCCAAACCAAGATAATTGTGAATTTTTTTTACTTAGTCATATCTTTTAATTTTCAAAAAACAATCAATGTTGCTTTACAACAGTTTCCTGAAAACACAATTGTTTTGAAAGTATGCATAATAATTATTTTAAATACTGTAAAATATTTATAATAAATATATATTAACCACTGTAAACATGCCTATAAGAGATACAAAGAATAAACAATGTACAACTTAAACAACAGACATTACTAGACAATGACATTTTACAACAAAGAACAGGACCAAAATATCAACTCTTCTAGACCTGAATACCTATTTCACATTTATTTTCTATGTCATAATAAAACACAATAACAACAAAAAGAGTCTGTGAACGTCAGATGACACCTTTTGACATAGGCTTGAGGGTAAAATGAGAAATGGACTGTTGAAACAGTCATGGTTGTCATTGCTATCTGCATACCCCTGGACACCTGTTTGCTATGTCTGACAATCTTAAAATGAACTTGTTTCCAAGTTGTTTTCAGCATCATAAACACTATCTATGTTCCATGGTCATGGATGAAATGTGAATCATTGCATAATAACAAGGCAGCATAAATATATATGACAAAACCGGTTCAATGAGCCAATTTTTAAAGGCATTACAATTAAATACATGCTTAAAAATGCACATGCTAATGTATACACATGCTAAAGAATGCAAATGCTAATGTATACACATGCTCATGTATACACATGCTAAAGAATGCAAATGCTAATGTATACACATGCTCATGTATGTATGTGCTAATGTATGTACTTGCTAAAGAATGCATATGCTAATGTATAAACATGCTAATGTATGCACCTGCTAATGTATTTACTTGCTAATGTATACACTTGCTAATGTATGCATATTCTAATGTAGACACAGGCTAATGTATACACGTGCTTATGTATGCATATTCTAATGTATGCATATTTTAATGTATACACAGTCTAATGTATACACATGCTAATGTATACATATGCTTATGTATGCTGCAATAATGGAATATAAGACATCTCTTGAACTTTTTCACAATGACATAAAGCATAAAAACACAACAGTAAAGTTAATTATATTCCTGAAGCAAACACTTATGTTGACTTCTATAAATAGAATATCTATAACAAAATATCACTTAACTGATATTCTGCATATTATAAAAGAAATTTTAAGATGCATGATTAATATACTAGAATATACAGAATGTTAAAATAAACATGTACAAAACTATTTGTTTGGTTGTATGTTTACACTCTAATTTCTTTAAATTTACACAAGAATAGATTTTAATACCGGTATACAATGTCTGCTATAAAAATATGGAAAAAGGTTCGTAATAACTTTTAAAAGAAACTCTATTCATGCTGAAATACACAGATTATAATGTGGCTAGTTGTTAATAAAAGAGAAATTAAAGAAAGCTTACAGTTACAATGACAAAATATACAAGAAACTTAATACTTAAAAACTACCATCTGGACTTAACAACATATTTATATAATGTTTACAATGGAACAAGAAAACTAAACAAACAAAAAAAGATAATTTTAAACATAACAGTGAAGAATTTTAAGTAGACATGCAACCTTTTATCCCCTTCAACTGCACTGGTTATCTTGAGTGCAAGAAAATAATTCAGTGGATTTTTCTTTATGAGCATGCAATTACATTCCCCTAAGAAAGAAACATAACATAGTTTTCTTTCATCCCAGTCCATTCTCATTTGTGAATTCCCTTTTACCTCAAGAAAGAAATATGGAGTATTCTTCCATCCCCATTTATAAATTCCCTTTTACCTCAAGAAAGAAATATGGAGTATTCTTTCATGCCAGTGCATTCCCATTTGTAAATGCATTTTTACCTCCAGAAAAAATATGGAGTCTTCTTTGATTGATATGGAATAAGGCCAGGATAGATATTGATATACTGAGAAAGGTTAGAGATATAATAAAAAGAAAACATAACATTACTTCAGGGAGAACGGAGAGTCGCTCAAGTAATGCATAAATACACTACATCATTATTGGGAAAATATTTTTAATTAAAAATTTCGAGATAGGAGTTATTTTTCGTTTAACGAAGGGTAAAATGAGGATATAAAAGTTCATCTTGCAAAGTAATATCTTCTGTTTAGATATCATCTTTTAAATCTTCCATGTACTGAAAATTAAAAAATGCAATTTTTAGTATTTTACTAAAACTATCTAAAACAGATAAAAGCGGAATAAGCAGTGCATTACAGTTGTGTGTTGTTGTGTTGCCAAAAATTTGTGAAGGGTCTATAAAGATTTCAAATATGTCTTTAGATTAATATTTGCAACAGAAACATTGTTTCCGACACAGCATTACAAAATTAAAAGACTGCGCTAAAAATAGCAAGATGCATTCAAAGCAGCGGAAAGATAAATGAATTCCATCTGAATTTATCCGAATAACAATTTTTATTATTTTAATAACCATATTGCAATAATAATCAAACCCTTAAATATTTTCATGGGATCTTTTGATGAAGGAAAGACTACTTTATTAGTAAATTTATCCTTTATGATGTTGCTTAGATACCATAGAAAACAGCATGTAACACCAAAATAACAAAATACCAACACACAATTTAAAGACATGTTGTTGTTTTTTCAATTCATCACAATATAAAGCATTAATTAAAAAAATATCATTAAAAAATATAAAAATGAAAACTGAAATCTCTGTAACACTTCAAGAGCAAGAAAGAAACCGCAAATTGGAATTTCTATGCAAAAATTTTGGTAAATATGTCCGAACAATCTGAGGGGTCAATGGAGGACTGGCGTATCTTGAATCAGTTAAAAAACTATTCTACCTACAAAACATTTCTATATATATATATCTATTTAACAAAGGTTACATGACTCTACAAGTGATGCATGAAGACTTTATGTTATTATGATACAAAATCAAAAAAAGGTATTTTTCAGTTCATTTCTGAGTAAATAATTAGACTTTTTACCTTCTACTGTACAATATGTAAAACAGTGTTAGAATAGTCTTCCGTTGATCCAGTGCATTGTGTCATGATTAATATATTGGTAAAAACTTTTCAATGTATGTATCTTATGTGGGCTTTATAACTCCACCTTTTTCTTGTATATCAATATTTTAAAATTATGTAACATAGCTTTAAAATCAAATTTGAATATGCCAAAAATAGAAGCAGGCATAATACTTGATATCACTTCAATGATAAAGGTATTAAACGTTGTTTTATCTGCAAAAATCAATATTATTTTATACTTATACATTATGCATTTTGAAATACACAGCCAAACTTTTAAAAATCTTTTTTCAATTTATATGAATTCCCTGGAAATTGCACCCTACACCTTAGTCCTTGCTGTCTTGCTGCTCCTGACATAGTTACAGAGTAAAATAAAAAAAGTTACAGACCGTAAGACAGAAATTGACAATACAACATTAGAGACGACAGTTCACTGACAAAGTTAGTTGATATATGATGATAAGTGAGAGCACATGAAGACATAGAAATGTTTGACGATACCTAGGACGGCTGTGGCTCCCTTCCGAAACATTGCCACTATGGACAAAACAAACAGACTGGTCAACAATCAGTCAACAATCATCAGAGCAGAATACGTCTGCTAACAATTCGACAAATGATAAAACACATTTGGCTGAAAAAATAATGATTTGTTTATTTTATGAGTTTAACATTCTACATACATCTATCTGCTAAAACTACAAGAATGATAAGACATATTTGGTTGAAAATAATGATTTGTTGTTGTTGCTGTTTGTTCTTTTTTTTGTTGTTTTTTTGTGTGAGGTAAGATCCTACAACAATCTGTCTGCTAACACCATAACGATAAGATGCAAGTTGTCTGAAGAAAACAAACAACTTATGTAATATCATAACTAACAACCCACACTTAAACAGACTCCTGCTACATAGACTGTGAAATGTTTATTTTTCTATGGATGTTGTTATGCCCCTAAACCTGCATATCATGAATAAGATGGTAACTTGTAACTTTTATCTTTTTATTTTGTATGGATGTTGTTATGCCCCTAACCCTGTATACCATCAATAAAATGATAACTTATAAATTATCCCTTCATCCTTATAAGAGAATCATTGTTCTAAACTTAGATTCATAGTACCGTAACAAAAACTTCAATTCAATAACTTCTCTCTCTCTCTCTCTTTCTCTCTCTCTCTCTCTCTCTCTCTCTCTCTCTCTATATATATATATATATATATCTATGTTAGCTACCGGTACCTTAATTGGATGGTTACAGTTGGTGACAGTTGCTATCAATAATGTGCATTTAATTTTTTTTTTCAATGAATGGCAAGGACAGAAAATAAAATGACACCAGCCTAAGTGCAAAAAACAATTAATCGATGGAAGATTTATATCAGCCTATTTCATACACACATCAGTTTTAATTCCATGGATTCATAAATACATATATAAACATCATACGCATTGCCTTTGATGGAACACATATCAGCAATGTTGTGCAATTGATTACCCCTTGTTATTTCATTCAAACCTATCTAATGCCAGTCCCTGAATATTAACCACCACATGAGGACTATATATATCCAGACATTGATTTCAGCATGTTATACTGTCATTGCCTGTGTTCATCATGTCACTAATAAAGAATGCATGGAGCAGATTCACAATTGCTGCAATAAGTATTAATAAATTAGTGCACCTGGTAACATGATGCTTGAAATCTATTGTCAGTTTTATCCTCGTCATCATCAATCATTTTAAATATCGGCCTCCTGAATTCTGGTGCAGACGTTTAATTTTTTATCAGCTCTATCTGTACTGAGAGACCTAAGATCAAGAGGAGATAACTATGTAAAGGAAGAGTTATTTATTATTTATTCATTTTTAATTTTACTTTCTATCTTATAGTTTAGGATTGCAACTGCAGAGCCTTGTACATATTTTTTGTTATCGTATTCTTGTTACAATAGTTTTTGCTTGTTAGTTACATTTAATTCACAGAATAGATAGGGTTTACACCATGCACAATGATCAGTTCTCGAGATGCGTTGACTGGCTCGTGTAACTACGGTTATGTCACCCGTGTCACTACCGTGCTGGTATTTTCACACAGTGCAGGTTCTAGCGGAAAGGTAACACACAAAGTTTTGTTTTGGAGCAACAATTTGTAATCCATATTTTGTCAATAATTTTTTTCAAAGTTCATCCTATTTTTTAAGTTCTTTGCTTATATGTTATACATATAACATGTAAAGGTTCATATACCTACTTGTTGGAAACAATGCAGCAAATATTCTAGGTTCAGGTCAGCCAGGCCAAAGCAGGGAGCCGGCTGATATGAATCTTCAATAATTGCCTAAGCCTTATAAATATACCATTAGCAAGCTTAGAGTTAATAACCTCAGAATGTTCATTTTAACAACTTTGCTGTTATAATCTTCAATAAATAATAGTCATTTCCTTTTGCGGACTGACCATTCCAAGGCGGTAACTGTCGGGTTTGCTCTTTTTGTTAAATGACGCATCACTGATTTGTTCTTACTTTTACCTTTTACATTTGGCTTGCATGTAAATATCTACTGTCCTGTGCTTTTTCAAATTTGACTTTGTCATATATTCTTACTCTAGCAACAGATATAATATCACTAATAACTATTTGAAATGATACAAAACTATAAAACTAAGGAAAGGCCATTCTAGAAATTTTGTAAAATTTTAAAAAGAGTGCCTGTGTCTGAGTCGTTATAGTAACCGAGTTCTTACTTCTCAGACCCTTACGGCGGGGGTTTCTGGTCTTGGTCGAGGTCAGAACTTTCATGTGGCGAGGTCTTTAAGCTGACTTTCAGTGCACTGGTGGTTCTACCCAGGCATTCAATAATTGTGTTGATGTGATGAAACAAAAAACTGAATTATACAATCGTTGTATTTTGCAGAAAAATTCATATTTGATATCACTAATATAAAAAGCAATAAATCAAAGCAGTAATTAAACTCTGGTCATGTGATTAAAATACATCTTCTACTGATGACATATTGAAATAAAGAAACTTCAAACTTTAAAAAAAAAACTGTTACAAAGTTTTAAAAAAAATGTATATAGCAAGCTAATATTCCCTTGTTAAGGTATAATATAAGATTACTCAAACTAGAAAATAGAAAAAAAAAACTTTACTGTTACATTGCAGGCATTTTATACATAAAGCAACCTAATAAACTTATATTCCAACATTTACTTTAATAGTTTAACGCAAGACATAAGCAGTGATGGCTTATACCTCATATCATTTATTTTGGTGCATATTTATATCATGCTAGCATTTAAAATAAAGGCAGTGACTGTATAAAATACTACTCAAAACAACACGCCAATTTGCATACATGTGAACTCTCCTACTTTTGGAGGGAGACTACCTCTTTTAAGGTTCAAAATTACTTGAAAATGAGGGCTGTTTTACACATTTTCAGAAATCTTCCCATTTGGATACAGATAGGTTTCTTTTTCATTTAAATGAAAATAACAAATCTCCCACTTTGCATAAGGAAAAAAATCCCACTTTGCATAAGGAAAAAAACTCCCACTTTGCAAATAACAAATCTCCCATTTTGCATAAGGAAAAATCTCCCACTTTGCAAATAACAAATCTCCCATTTTGCATAAGGAAAAACCTCCCACTTTGCAAATAACAAATCTCCCACTTTGCAAGGAAAAATCTCCCACTTTGCAAATAACAAATCTCCCACTTTGCATAAGGAAAATTCTCCCACTTTGCAAATAACAAATCTCCCATTTTGCATAAGGAAAAACCTCCCACTTTGCAAATAACAAATCTCCCTTTTTGCAAGGAAAAACCTCCCACTTTGCAAATAACAAATCTCCCTTTTTGCAAGTGAAAATCTCCCACTTTAGCCTCAGAAAATTCACATGTATGACTTTGTCATGTTTTTGATATAAAAAAAATTCAGTCAGTACTTTTCTTCTTCATCTACTAAAACTGCACTAAGTTACAATTATCTCATTAATTAACAATTTGCCTTTGTTACTGACTGCATGCCAAACAATTACAAATACATTTCCAGCATATCATGATGCAACTTTAATACCAAAATTCATTAACCAACTTTTATCCATGATTTTAAACTTTTCAATATTAATGTGTTTTGAATGTGTAAGAACATGGCATTGTTATGTCTAAGGCATATATTAATTCACATCAATATAATTCTTGGTCAGAAAATAAATAACATTTATTACATTACCTTAATCCTGATCACTGCCTTTATGCAATTAAGTAAATGTATGTGGCTTAAAAAAAGTATACTCCATAACATGCTCTTTATTATGTTCCATGATGTGTTTTTTTAAAAAGCCTCATATGTGGGTAAAAATCTACATGAAGAAATATTCCGACTTATTACATCCATACTTACATGGTCGACATCTGCATTTCTTGATCATTCGTATGTCAGTTATCTCCCCATGGCATGTCTTACAGTAGTAATATGCCCTGAAAAATGATCAATTTTAGATTTTGTAAGGAACTGTAGAAATCTGACTGATCGAAGTTTACTTCTACCAACTAAAAGTGTTTTTATTTGAGCATGGGTGTTCGGAATTATACTCAAAAGTTGTTGTTTCAATAAAGTGTCAACCCGTTCCATGTATGAGGTTACATGACCAATAAGGTATTGTAACAAGCCATTGTATAACTTTGTTGATATAATAATTTGTTTGTATTGTTTGTTTTTTGGGTTTATCGTCCCACCAGCAGTATTGTAGTATGTTTTTATTGTTTGCTCTCGAGGTCTAGAAGGTGAGATTATATTTATTGAACTTTGTCCCCTTATCAAATAAAAATTCATATATTTGCTAAGTAAACAATTGCTCCTGCATGTTCCCATTTACCGTAATAATGTAGAGTGATTGAAAAGTAAGGTAGTAATTGGCATCTGTGATGTGGTGTTTAAGTCAGCATCTAGATAGATAACACTTCCGTAGATTATCGGTGTTCACTAAACACTAAAAGGTTTTATTATTAAACATTTATCATTCTGCAGTCAATTAATCAGTGTTCGGAGATCTGACTTCTAGAAAATCAATAAAACTTATAAGCAATTATATCATTATCCTCATCTTTATTGTTGCAAGAACTATAACTAGCCAGATTTTGAATCTATTAAAATCCATCCGATCAATCAGATGATCAATCAGGTGCTTAGCAATGTATGTCAACTCAAGCTTGTGATTGTATAACCTCAGGACCAGATCTGACCTTTTGACCTCCTCTGCTGACTCTGCGATGAAGAAACCCTGTGTGGCAGTCTCCAATTTGACCTTTGACCCGGGGTTGATAGCCAGGGTACTCTCCTTGCTCTCCGTAGACCGAACTTCTATGGCTAGCAGCAAGAGCTTAAGTTTTGAGAAACACAGCCTAAAACACAAGACAAATTACAAAATATAATCTACAATTTGTTGATGGATATCATAGTTATAGAAGTTTAAATAAACCAATCTGCAATTCAACAAGATATCAAGAGACAGGAGAAATATTTATAAACTATAAATGCCCCCTCTCAATGCCAGGTTACACAGATATGGTGATATTGGTGTGATTTTGTCATATCGAATGACCAGACTAAGCAGTGAAGATTAGACTAGTCTTAATAATTAGAAATAAAAGGCAGTTCTTTGAACATTTTGTAGTTTTTCCTTGAAATGTTGTTTCTTTAAACAAAACAATAAGGCATTGTTAATAACATGCAACACTTTTAATTAAAAAAGAAATGTTCGGCAAAGTTTTGCAATTTTTTTTTATAAACATTTTCAACAAAACCAATCCAACATCATGACAAGTAAATATAAACTGTTTTTCTGCATGATTGTGTCATACAGAAATTCTGTAAAACCAGCATAACATTCTCAATTTTAAACTGGCTGTCCAAAAGATGTGACTCGAAACATGTGACCGGGCACGTGCTGGACAAACCTAAAAATAAATCCGAACAATTCCTAGTGTCTATTACATCACTGTTCATCAAGAAGGAAAACTATTAGCCAAAAATTTAGTTATACTCAAACAATGAAGACCTACTCTGCAGCCTCTGGGAAGGTAAGACCGTTAAATGAGCTGGACAGGAACTCGGTGTACATCTCCATGGCTGTCCCCCGCATGTAGTCATTCTGCCACTGTTTCAGTTCTGGTGACTGGAATTATAATGAACAATGTCATGTGCATGTAGAAAATATGTGAAACATAAAAGAGAGTGATTGAACAAGTAACAATTGAAAAAACAACAACAAGAGAAACACCAGTAGGTAGTTGATGTGCCACTGCTTTAGTTCTGATGACTGGAATTATAATGTACAATGTCAAGTATATGTAGAAAATATGTGAAACTGAGTGATTGGACAAGTATAAAATAAAATAACAAGAGCAACATCAGTAGGTTTGTCATTCATCCAATGTTCCAGGAGCTTAAATTATATAATTGTAACCAGGGTGTGTTTGTGTGTTTATGTCGTAATTTGTCTGCATGTTTCATGTTGTCCGTGTACATCGTTCTACCCTGTGGCGTCCTGTATATAAGTACCGTTAAAGTGTCATGGTCAGTGAGTGAGATGGTTTTAAACCAGTTTGTCTGGTGTGAGTTGTTTTTACTAACGGATCTCCCGCCTCTCTTTATATCTTTTTCCCTCTCCCATTCATTCTGCCACTGAACCCCTTACTGGAAACATCATCACTGATAATTCAAAATGTACACACTGAATCTTTTACAAGATTATTAAGCTGGACTGGCAAATTTGTTAACCCTTAATAAAGAACCTAAATCAACCAAGAACAACTGTGGTTTTTAACTCCCATTGTTTGAGAGGTTACATAATTATAGGATATATTTATTAATATAACTAAAACAGCCTTTCACTTCACAGCTGGGTTGTGATGTATGGCATTCCACTATTACCATTTACCATTTATTCATAAACTGTAATAGTTTCAGGTGTATTTACAGTCCTCAATTATATAACTCATAAAGTAAAATATGAATAAGCTTACTCAGCCTTAATTTTCTGTTTTTCAACTTTGAAATAACAATAAAATAAAATTCTGACATAACAAAAGTAAAATCATGAAATGCACAATGGATCTTTAGACTCCTGAAAAGGCAAGAGCGTTTAAACTTGAAGTGAATGCACAAGGGATCTTTAGACTCCTGAAAAGGCAAGAGCGTTTAAACTTGAAGTGAATGCACAAGGGATCTTTAGACTCCTGAAAAGGCAAGAGCGTTGAAACTTGAAGTGAATGCACAAGGGATCTTTAGACTCCTGAAAAGGCAAGAGCGTTGAAACTTGAAGTGAATGCACAAGGGATCTTTAGACTCCTGAAAAGGCAAGAGCGTTTAAACTTGAAGTGAATGCACAAGGGATCTTTAGACTCCTGAAAAGGCAAGAGCGTTTAAACTTGAAGTGAATGCACAAGGGATCTTTAGACTCCTGAAAAGGCAAAAAGGTTTAAACTTGAAGAGAAAGTTTCTTTCTCTATAAAACAACATTTTCATTCAAAATATTTTCTATTTACTTCACCTACCGGTTTATATGAGCGCATAGTGAAGAGATTGGCCATGAGCGTAGAGAAACCAGGGGCCAGACAACTCTGAGCGATGAAGCCGAGTTTCAACTCAGCAATACATACTGCATCATCTCCCCTCTTCCAGTCCCAGCTTGGAATGTTCAATAGGTATGCCTGCAACATAACCATGTGCAATATACAAGTTTATCTTTACTGAATTTATTGTCCCAATAGAATTTCAGTTATCTGGAGATGGTGTCTGGAGACGGTGAAGCAGATATAGTGCTGCCTTCACTGTGTATAGCATGATGTGAACACCTGGCATGATACCACACCCAGCCACATTATCCTGACACCGGGCCAACCAGTCACATTATGTATGCTTGAGCATTAGCAAGGGAGCTATACCACTACCATTTTTAAAGACGTTGGTATGTCGCGGCCCGCGATCAAACCTAGGAACTCCCGTACCTGGAGCTGACGCTTTACCAATTGCGCTACCAGGTCCAGTGTGTGTAATATAAACACCACCACAACTACATGTAAATAATCTGCTCATTCTTCCCACAGTATTAGATTTCTAAGCTTTAAAAAATAAGCAAATAAAGATTAATAGTTAATTTCAGCTTAAGTACCACTACTTCCATCTCCAAACAATGTACCTCTTGTTTTATTGCCATTCACAATCACATTGTTAACTATTTCAAATAAGATTGTTAATTATTTCAAATAAATGTAGGAATTTTAGGGCCATAATGTGTAGATTGGTTAAAGATTCTTTAGAAATCTCAAGCACCCTGGTCGGTCCTTTAACCAACTGACCGTTCCAAGGCAGGAACTGTTAGGTTTTCTCTACTTATGTAAAGTTTTGTCTCTGTGGTTTTGTCAATAGACATAGTTCACACAAGCTGAAACATAATAAGAATGTTCTTAAAAATAATTGATTTTAGAACTAACCCAATTACTGACCTGAATTACTGAATAAGGCTACAATCTCAATTCCCTGTCAGGCTACAATCCAAATCCCCTGTCAGGGTACAGTCTCAATCCCCCGTCAGGTACAGTCCCAATCCACTGTCAGGCTACAGGCCCAATAACCTGTCAGGCTACAGTCTCAATCCCCTGTCAGGCTACAGTCTTAATCCCCTGTCAGGCTACAGTCTTAATCCCCTGTCAGGCTACAGGCCCAATAACCTGTCGGCTACAGTCTTAATCCCCTGTCAGGCTACAGTCTTAATCCCCTGTCAGGCTACAGTCCCAATGCACTTTCAGGCTACAGTCCCAATCCCCAGTCAGGTTACAGTCTTAATCCCCTGTCAGGCTACAGTCTCAATCCCCTGTCAGGCTACAGTCTCAACCTCCTGTCAGGCTACAGTCTCAACCTCCTGTCAGGCTACAGGCCCAATAACCTGTCAGGCTACAGTCTTAATCCCCTGTCAGGCTACAGTCTCAATCACCTGTCAGGCTACAGTCTCAACCTCCTGTCAGGCTACAGGCCTAATAACCTGTCAGGCTACAGTCTTAATCCCCTGTCAGGCTACAGTCTTAATCCCCTGTCAGGCTACAGTCCCAATGCACTTTCAGGCTACAGTCCCAATCCCCAGTCAGGTTACAGTCTTAATCCCCTGTCAGGCTACAGTCTTAATCCCCTGTCAGGCTACAGTCTCAACCTCCTGTCGGGCTATAGTCTCAACCTCCTGTCAGGCTACAGTCTTAATCCCCTGTCAGGCTACAGTCCCAATGCACTTTCAGGCTACAGTCCCAATCCCCTGTCAGGCTACAGTCTTAATCCCCTGTCAGGCTACAGTCTCAACCTCCTGTCGGGCTATAGTCTCAACCTCCTGTCAGGCTACAGTCTTAATCCCCTGTCAGGCTACAGTCCCAATGCACTTTCAGGCTACAGTCCCAATCCCCTGTCAGGTTACAGTCTTAATCCCCTGTCAGGCTACAATCTCAATACCCTGTCAGGCTACAGTCTCAACCTCCTGTCGGGCTAAAGTCTCAACCTCCTGTCAGGCTACAGTCTCAACCTCCTGTCAGGCTACAGTCTCAATTCCCTGTCAGGCTACAGTCCCAATCCACTGTCAGGCTACAGTCCCAATCCACTGTCAGGCTACAGTCTCAACCTCCTGTCAGGCTACAGTCTCAATCTCCTGTCAGGTTACAGTCCCAATCCCCTGTCAGGTTACAGTCTCAACCTCCTGTCAGGCTACAGTCTCAATTCCCTGTCAGGCTACAGTCCCAATCCCCTGTCAGGCTACAGTCTCAATCACCTGTCAGGTTACAGTCCCAATCCCCTGTCAGGCTACAGTCCCAATCCCCTGTCAGGCTACAGTGTCAATCTCCTGTCAGGCTACAGTCTCAATCTCCTGTCAGGTTACAGTCCCAATCACCTGTCAGGCTACAGTCTCAACCTCCTGTCAGGTACAGTCCCAATCCACTGTCAGGCTACAGTCTCAATCCCCTGTCAGGCTACAGTCCCAATCCACTGTCAGGCTACAGTCCCAATCCCCTGTCAGGCTACAGTCCCAATCCCCTGTCAGGCTACAGTGTCAATCTCCTGTCAGGCTACAGTCTCAATCTCCTGTCAGGTTACAGTCCCAATCACCTGTCAGGCTACAGTCTCAACCTCCTGTCAGGTACAGTCCCAATCCACTGTCAGGCTACAGTCTCAATCCCCTGTCAGGCTACAGTCCCAATCCACTGTCAGGCTACAGTCCCAATCCCCTGTCAGGCTACAGTCCCAATCCACTGTCAGGCTACAGTCCCAATCCCCTGTCAGGCTACAGTCTCAATTCCCTGTCAGGCTACAGTCCCAATCCACTGTCAGGCTACAGTCTCAATCCCCTGTCAGGCTACAGTCTCAACCTCCTGTCAGGCTACAGTCCCAATCCCCTGTCAGGCTACAGTCCCAATCCACTGTCAGGCTACAGTCTCAATCCTCTGTCAGGCTACAGTCTCAATTCCCTGTCAGGCTACAGTCCCAATCCACTGTCAGGCTACAGTCTCAATCACCTGTCAGGCTACAGTCTCAATCACCTGTCAGGCTATAGTCTCAACCTCCTGTCAGGCTACAGTCTCAATCTCCTGTCAGGTTACAGTCCCAATCCCCTGTCAGGTTACAGTCTCAACCTCCTGTCAGGCTACAGTCCCAATCCCCTGTCAGGCTACAGTCCCAATCCCCTGTCAGGCTACAGTCCCAATCCCCTGTCAGGCTACAGTCCCAATCCCCTGTCAGGTTACAGTCCCAATCCCCTGTCAGGCTACAGTCCCAATCCCCTGTCAGGTTACAGTCTCAACCTCCTGTCAGGCTACAGTCCCAATCCCCTGTCAGGCTACAGTCTCAACCTCCTGTCAGGCTACAGTCCCAATCCCCTGTCAGGCTACAGTCCCAATCCCCTGTCAGGCTACAGTCCCAATCCCCTGTCAGGTTACAGTCTCAACCTCCTGTCAGGCTACAGTCCCAATCCACTGTCAGGCTACAGTCCCAATCCCCTGTCAGGCTACAGTCCCAATCCCCTGTCAGGTTACAGTCCCAATCACCTGTCAGGCTACAGTCTCAATCACCTGTCAGGCTATAGTCTCAACCTCCTGTCAGGCTATAGTCTCAATCCCCTGTCAGGTTACAGTCTCAACCTCCTGTCAGGCTATAGTCTCAATCCCCTGTCAGGCTACAGTCTCAATCTCCTGTCAGGCTACAGTCTCAATTCCCTGTCAGGCTACAGTCCCAATCCCCTGTCAGGCTACAGTCCCAATCCCCTGTCAGGCTACAGTCCCAATCCACTGTCAGGCTACAGTCCCAATCCCCTGTCAGGGTACAGTCTCAATTCCCTGTCAGGCTACAGTTCCAATCAACTGTCAGGCTACAATCTCAATCCCCTGTCAGGCTACAGTCTCAATTCCCTGTCAGGCTACAATCCCAATCCCCTGTCAGGGTACAGTCTCAATCCCCCGTCAGGTACAGTCCCAATCCCCTGTCAGGCTACAGTCCCAATCCACTGTCAGGCTACAGGCCCAATCACCTGTCAGGCTACAGTCTCAATCCCCAGTCAGGTTACAGTCTTAATCCCCTGTCAGGCTACAATCTCAATCCCATCAGGCTACAGTCTCAATCCCCCATCAGGTACAGTCCCAATCCCCTGTCAGGCTACAATCTCAATCCCATCAGGCTACAGTCTCAACCTCCTGTCAGGCTATAGTCTCAATCCCCTGTCAGGCTACAGTCTCAATCTCCTGTCAGGCTACAGTTCCAATCCCTTGTCAGGCTACAGTCTCAATCTCCTGTCAGGCTACAGTCTCAATCCCCTGTCTGGCTACAGTCTCAATAACCAATACTAAATCTTCATTATCTGTTAACAGTTACATGCAAATGTGTTTCAAGATACTGCTAGAGACATGACAGCAAACAGTCCAGAACAGACAATGCCTTGAGGAAGCAGGCGAAACATGACCTACATGTACAATATCTGCCCCAGGCAGATCAATTTGTCCTTTGCTGGCTCAATGTTAAATGTGGCATCCTACAATTCTGGACCCCATTTCTTGTCGCAAATATCCAAATAAATTATTGTTACATTAAATGAACATGATAGAATTATATTTATTTAAGTCCTAAATCTATGTAAAAGTGAAGCATAACACTCCATTCGACATTACAAATATTTATTTCCTATCGGAGCCATGCTGCACAGTTAGCTATTTTTAAGCTTAAACAAGCCCATATTACTCTTTACTTTGGAGATCATGTTGAATCTTCATCTGGATAATTCAAGATGATGTCGATATCTATTTTAAAAAAAAATCCCCATAATGCTTATTTATAGATTTTGAAAGAATAAATATTTAGAGAGACTTTTTTTCTCCATGATTTGTACTGTCTTGCAATTGAGAGTTCAAAATGTCTTTGATTAGATTACAGCATTAGGCTATTCTGCCCAGATTCCCTCAAACAGACACAATATATTACTACATGTATTTTATAAAAGATGTCAGGTTTAAAATACATTGAAGACACCTTTTACGATACAGTAGGTTGGTATTATAAATAATGACTTTGCAGGATTACATAATGGTTCCAATACTATAAAAGAACCAAACTATTTACTTTCTCTTCGTTTCTTTGACCATTATATCTGTATCAGACTTAACTGGAAATGATGTGGGGTTTTGTTTTCTATTTTTTATTTTTTTTAAATATGCTTAATTTGGTAACAGATAAGGTCCCACTTATATAGTCAATAACCAAAAGAAAAACAAGGAATGTGTTTTTGTTGATAAGAGTAACATGTAATATTATTACATTATTATATTATTATATATTATATATATATATATATATATATTACAAGCCACAACAATCATGAGAAAAGTTGTTTTTTGTTGTTGTTTTTACCTATGCTATTGTTTCTAATATTGTTTCTAAATAAAAATAAAATAAAAATATTTTTTGAAAAATGACTGACATAATATTTTGATTTTCTTTATTTTTCTAGAAGACCTTTCATGTCTGAATTACATATCAAAATATCGACAAATCCAGAAATGAAAGGATCTTTTTTTTTAATAATTTGACCCACAAGAGGTTCTTTAGATCATGTGACAATAATTTTTCATACTGTCCATTTCAGAACCAAAACCTGTAGAAAGACATACTGCACTTTTAGCGGTTTACCCATTCCCTACAAATTCATGTCAGCCCAATATTTCAGTTTTTATTTGTTTTCCTTTTGTCAATAAAAACTCCCACACTTGCAGGTGACACCATACATGGCAGGTCTTATTGTTTATGTCACATTGTCTTTTAGTACCAATTTGTTTATAGAATCAAAATCAAACTGGTCTTCTTTCAAAGAACATTGATTATTTACAAACTCACAATACTCATTTTATACAGTAGTTCAAATTTAATGACAATTTTAGCTCTATCTTTTGAACTCTGATGTTTTCCTAATAAGCAAGATTTGTTAAGACTTGTATCAATAGTGGAGATCCAAATAGGTCAGCCCTCACTGAGGAGCTGTCTGATCAGGATCTACATTTTTGTTGTTGATTTGGTCTCTAGAAATATGTTTAAGAAAATAACATGTAACTAACTAAGCCATAAGCCACTAAGTAAGAATTACATGTGGGATAAAATCGTAACAGGCGCAGAGTTGGGACATTATGCTTGCAACTATGTTTCCATTTGGAGACAGTTTGAAAAATCAATATCCCATAAGTAGCTTCAGTCTCCAGACCTGTTAAACATTATGCATATTTAATGATGAAGGCAAACCAAAGTGCCAATACCACGTGTCAGCAAACGAGGCAAACACACCTGAAGTAGGTGCCCAGAGAATTTAATTAAATTAAAAAAAGAAAAAAAAATTATGTTAAAATATTGTTGTTTTTTATAATTCTTTTTTTTATAATTGTGCAAAATAGAAACAACAGTAAGAGAATGTAGAATTAAACAAATGCTAGTCTGTCACTTTTTTTATTCTAAATAATAAACACAGATATATTATAAAAATAAAAAAAGGGCCATGATTTTAATTTAAAAAAAAACATGGTTCAATATTAAAATCCAAATTCTTATAATAAATTAGAAGACATGGACAAACATAAAACATCACATAACATTTGTCAATTCCAAGTTCAACCCTATGTATGTTTAATGACAAGCTTTTAGACTGCCATATTGCCTGCAGAGGAAGCTAATGGATGTGACAAAATGATTTCTAAAAGAGCAATAGGTATTACCGAGTTAGAGTCTACTTTCAAGCTACTGCTCATTCACTCAACTTTACAGTTTACCCCGTGGTCATTGGGTATATTCGTCAATCCCATTCTATGGCAGCCGACACATGGTGCTGAGAAGTCATATTATTGACCCAAATAACCCTTGCAGGTGCCCATTTATACACCTTGGTGAGGTGGAACAATCTGAGGTAAATTTCTTGTTCAAGGAAATAAGCGACAGCCTGACTGGGGTTTGAACCATGGACTCCCATGATCCGGAGTAGTGCGTCCTACCACTGGACAATTCCGCCCCTCAATACTTCTACAATTGATGTAATTCACACAACAGTACGGGATGTTCACACTGATTTAGTTCACTTGCTCCACTTGGCTAATTGAAGCATACCATAGTGCCATAGCCTTGATCAAAAATGAATTGAAAAAAAACAAATTTTCAGATGAGACTTTACTTAAGCTCATAATTTGACTCCCACAATCATGCTTCCATTCGGATTACTTAAATATCATTTACCTTGCAAAGTTGGAATATAAATATATAAGAGTGGCGTATGAGCATCAGAAAAATCGGAGAAAGTATTCAAAAAATGGGGCATGGAATAACAAGGTATTGTATTAGGTAAAGTGTTCATGGCAGGCTGACATAGTGAAGGCAGCACTATATCTGCGTTATTTAACACAATATATCAGGGTTTCGAGTTCATATGCATATAAATTTAATCACAAAGGTCTATGAACTCGAAACCATGATATTTTGGGCATTAGATCACGCAAACTTAAAATCTATTTCCTAATTTAATCACGACAGAACCCTTCTTTGTTTTATAGAGTTAATACATTGATAGTGTTAGAATAGTTTATAAGACTATGATAATGGTTCAGTAGCACACATGACAATACATGTTTATGTAAATAGCATCAAATCCAGAAAAGAGGCAGAGTCATTTCTGACTAAAACTGCAAGACCAAATGTAACCCTTCCATGGTTGTATTCACTGCTAAAACAAAGGCCAACAGTGACCAACTCTCTTGTATTAGAGAAGGTCAACCAGTCATATTTCTCAACAATTTACCTTCTGCTTATGTCAACTGTCAACTACATTAAAAACCGATATGTTTTGTCTGAGAAAGGTCGGTTCAGCTTAACAAAATTACAACAGTTTATTTTCACTGGTTTCTCGCCACTGGTTCTTTTTATCCAAATTTGTGACAACGATTTTTTAACATTTATGACCACAGTGCTTTCAGTGCTTTGAATGTATATCTCTATAGACCTGACATACCTTGTTATGATACTGTAGCAGCTGCACAATGACCTTGATGTCTGCATGGTAGTTTTTGATGGAGATGACACGCATGATGTTGGAGGCATCCTCTTGGTCCGGGTCCTCACAGTACTTGTTGGCCAACACCAGACATGCATGAGCATCTTTGATCTGGACAGATATGACAAGTCAAGGTTAGACATTGGCCAACACCAGACATATGTGGGCATCTTTGAACTGGACAGACATAACAAGTCAAGGTTAGACATTGGCCAACACCAGACATGTGTGGGCATCTTTGATCTGGACAGACAGACATAACAAGTCAAGGTTAGACATTGGCCAGCACCAGACATGTGTGGGCATCTTTGATCTGGACAGACAGATATGACAAGTCAAGGTTAGACATTGGCCAACACCAGAAATGTGTGGGCATCTTTGATCTGGACAGACAGACATGACAAGTCAAGGTTAGACATTGGCCGACACCAGACATGTGTGGGCATCTTTGATCTGGACAGACAGATATAACAAGTCAAGGTTAGACATTGGCCAACACCCGACATGTGTGGGCATCTTTGATCTGGACAGATATAACAAGTCAAGGTTAGACATTGGCCAACACCCGACATGTGTGGGCATCTTTGATCTGGACAGACAGACATAACAAGTCAAGGTTAGACATTGGCCAGCACCAGACATGTGTGGGCATCTTTGATCTGGACAGATATAACAAGTCAAGGTTAGACATTGGCCAACACTCGACATGTGTGGGCATCTTTGATCTGGATAAACAGATATAACACGTCAAGGTTAGACATTGGCCAACACCAGACATGTGTGGGCATCTTTGATCTGGACAGACAGACATAACAAGTCAAGGTTAGACATTGGCCAACACCAGACATACGTGGGCATCTTTGATCTGGACAGATATAACAAGTCAAGGTTAGACATTGGCCAACACCAGACATATGTGGGCATCTTTGATCTGGACAGACATAACAAGTCAAGGTTAGACATTGGCCAACATCAGACATGTGTGGGCATCTTTTATCTGGACAGACATAACAAGTCAAGGTTAGACATTGGCCAACACCAGACATACGTGGGCATCTTTGATCTGGACAGACAGATATAACAAGTCAAGGTTAGACATTGGCCAACACCAGACATACGTGGGCATCTTTGATGTGGACAGACAGATATAACAAGTCAAGGTTAGACATTGGCCAACACCAGACATGTGTGGGCATCTTTGATCTGGACAGACAGATATAACAAGTCAAGGTTAGACATTGGCCAACACCAGACATGTGTGGGCATCTTTGCTCTGGACAGACAGATATAGCAAGTCAAGGTTAGCCATTGGCCAACACCAGACATGTGTGGGCATCTTTGATCTGGATAAACAGATATAACAAGTTAAGGTTAGACATTGGCCAACACCAGACATGCATGGGCATCTTTGGTCTAGACAGACAGATATGACAAGTCAAGGTTAGACATTGGCCAGCACCAGACATGTGTGGGCATCTTTGATCTGGACAGACAGATATAACAAGTCAAGGTTAGACATTGGCCAACACCAGACATGTGTGGGCATCTTTGATCTGGACAGACAGACATAACAAGTCAAGGTTAGACATTGGCCAACACCAGACATGTGTGGGCATCTTTGATCTGGACAGATATGACAAGTCAAGGTTAGACATTGGCCAACACCAGACATGTGTGGGCATCTTTGATCTGGACAGACAGACATAACAAGTCAAGGTTAGACATTGGCCAACACCAGACATGTGTGGGCATCTTTGATCTGGACAGACAGACATAACAAGTCAAGGTTAGACATTGGCCAACACCAGACATGTGTGGGCATCTTTGATCTGGACAGACAGACATAACAAGTCAAGGTTAGACATTGGCCAGCACCAGACATGTGTGGGCATCTTTGATCTGGACAGACAGACATAACAAGTCAAGGTTAGACATTGGCCAACACCAGACATATGTGGGCATCTTTGATCTGGACAGATATAACAAGTCAAAGTTAGATATTGGCCAACACCAGACATGTGTGGGCATCTTTGATCTGGACAGACAGACATAACAAGTCAAGGTTAGACATTGGCCAGCACCAGACATGTGTGGGCATCTTTGATCTGGACAGACAGACATAACAAGTCAAGGTTAGACATTGGCCAACACCAGACATATGTGGGCATCTTTGATCTGGACAGATATAACAAGTCAAAGTTAGACATTGGCCAACACCAGACAGCATGGGCATCTTTGATCTGGACAGACAGATATAACAAGTCAAGGTTAGACACTGGCCAACACCAGACATATGTGAGCATCTTTGATCTGGACAGACAGACATAACAAGTCAAGGTTAGACATTGGCCAACACCAGACATGTGTGGGCATCTTTGATCTGGACAGATATGACAAGTCAAGGTTAGACATTGGCCTACACCAGACATGTGTGGGCATCTTTGATCTGGACAGATATGACAAGTCAAGGTTAGACATTGGCCAACACCAGACATGTGTGGGCATCTTTGATCTGGACAGATATAACAAGTCAAGGTTAGACATTGGCCAACACCAGACATGCATGGGCATCTTTGATCTGGACAGACAAATATAACAAGTCAAGGTTAGACATTGGCCAACACCCAACATGTGAGGGCATCTTTGATCTGGACAGACAAATATAACAAGTCAAGGTTAGACATTGGCCAACACCAGACATGTGTGGGCATCTTTGACCTGGACAGACAAATATAACAAGTCAAGGTTAGACATTGGCCAACACCAGACATGTGTGGGCATCTTTGATCTGGACAGACATAACAAGTCAAGGTTAGACATTGGCCAACACCAGACATGCGTGGGCATCTTTGATCTGGACAGACAAATATAACAAGTCAAGGTTAGACATTGGCCAACACCCAACATGTGAGGGCATCTTTGATCTGGACAGACATAACAAGTCAAGGTTAGACATTGGCCAACACCAGACATGCATGGGCATCTTTAACCTGGACAGACATAACAAGTCAATGTTAGACATTGGCCAACACCCAACATGTGAGGGCATCTTTGATCTGGACAGACATAACAAGTCAATGTTAAACATTGGCCAACACCAGACATGTGTGAAAATCCTTGATCTGGACAGACAGAAGTCAGTTATCAGCCCAATGATGGGAAGCATGCATCATCAACAAAATAAATACTCATTATTCAGCAAATAAGCCAGCAAGAAAGGTCTTAAAAACCCTACTCATCTTTTTCTAGTCAACTTTTCCGTTTAAATCATCCAACTAAGGAAAGGTCGATGTAAAATGTTTCTAACAAAAAAAATGGTTATTTTCCATTACACTACATATATTATAAATGATAATCTGCAGTGGACCTGAAGAGGCCCTGATACTTGGTCTTCTGGGAAAATAATGGTTTTCTGGCCAAAAGGCCATCATAAAGTTATATTATCAGCAGGCAATATATCAGCACTCTGACCAGCTCCCCTGTATATCAATGTCTAAATACCACTAAATGTCAATAGGACATCTAATACAAGGTCAATGCTGGCAAATATTTAATTTCCCGGGCTGACATTCCTATTTTGAAAGCAACACCTGTCATTGCATTATTTATAGACTTTTTTTTTAATATAAAATACTATACAAGCCTGTATAACAATTATTGCCAATAAAGTCTGTTTAAAATGATATCTTGATGAAATATGAACAAACAAAGCAATAATTCACTTCCCCATAGAAGGTTAAACATGTAGAGAGTCGGGAAATAAAACATAATCCTAGCTGTGATGATTTAGAATGTAATAAATATGGTGAGCATTTTTTAGAGCAAAAGGCCAAGAAGGTAGATAGGGAGATGGAGAACTGTCTGTCTGATGGTGGTAAGCATGAAGTAAATTTTGAAGCTTTTTATTTACATTTTATTCATTTTTAATGCATTTCTTGCAAAAAGGAGACTTAAATTAGAATGAGTAAAATGCATGGTTTTCAGAGCCGACATTAGGCACCACAGAGCGGAAATCTTTACAAATCTTCATTACAACCTAAATCCCATGTTGATCTATAATGTAACCCCTGTGTCAATCTCTTTAATTTTTTTATAATTCTTACCTCTTAGCCTGCCAATCATTTATTTATAAGACTTAAATAAAGGATCAGACAAGCTTACTCTCATTTTTCCTGGACGAGTTTTATAAATGTTTGTATTAGATGACAATGAGTGTCTGATTCTATTTATAACATAATTTTAGTCGCCAATATATGATTTTGCAAAATTTTATCAGCAATACTAGGTGAAATTGTGGTATGAGATGATACTGCATTACAATGTTGTCAACGACATCATCAATTAAAAAGCTATAATACCCTAGTGTAATATAACAAAATATGTAATGGTTGTATTGAATTTAAAACAAGAGGAATCATTTGATAAAAGAGTAATTATAAAGCAAATAATATATATCCTGATTGACCAGTGCCTATCTGTAAAAGATCTATGTAAAGAATCTACACCCTTTTGTTGACTTTGTTTGTTGGGTTTAAAGAAATAGTATTTTTTTAAAATAAATATCTGGAGATGAGACCACTTGAAGCAGATATAGTGCTGCCATCACTGTGTATAGCATGCCGTGAACAGCTGGCATGATACCACACCCAGTCACATTATCCTGACACCAGGCCAACCAGTCATGGAACTACCCATATATTTGCTTGAGCATTAGCAAGGGAGCTATGCCACTACCATTTTAAATGACTGATTTGTGGCGGCCCGGGATTGAACCCGGGGCCTCCCGTACCTGGAGTCGATACTCTACTTATTGCGCTACCAGGTCCGGTTTTGTTGCCTTTTTCTCATATTTAGGTATAAAAATCCTATGCATTTAATATTCATAAAATATATTCAGAAAGTTACAAAATTAGCATGATGTTTTAACAAAATGGAGCATGATAATTATTTAAGAAAGCTCCCAACCTTGACCCTCTCCAGATCCTTGGCGTCCATCACTGTACCCTGGAAGAACTCCACCTGGGTGAAATGTCTCTTGAGCAACCCTTCAAGTTCAAGGTCAGGCAATGTCCTAAAATAAGGTGAAACATGCTTTAAACAAACATTCCTTTTCATTTCCTTGCAGCACATCAAAAAGAGTTCATAATATAAATATAACAACTTAATATGGATAAAATTCACTTTGAACATCTTTTAAGCAACACTTGAAGTTCAAGGTCAGGGAATGACCTGAAACCAGCTCAAACATCCTATAAACAACAGTTCAAAAAATACTAGTGGATATTTAATGCAGATATTCAATATATTTCTTGTATAATTATTGAATTTTAAAGTCATTAAACTTTAATGAACTTTGCCCATATAATGTCTTCCAAACAATAATCTCCTTTCTCGACTAATCCACTCTCACTCACTCACTCTCTCTCTCTCTCTCTGCACTCTGTCTCTTTCTTTTTCTCTCTCTCTCTCTCTATCTCACCTTTCTCTCCAATATGTCCCACTCCTTCAACCACAACTTTTCTTACTATTGTTTTTCCTCAAACTGGTATATCAACAGGTTGTAAACTTTATACATTTGATAGAGTCAAGGTTCTGTTCAGTTCAGAACTTACTTGTGGACAAATATTATTTCCACATCCACATCCTCCCTGTCCTTGTGAAGGAAATCTTTCAGGAAATTTGAAACCGAGTCATATGTAATATGACCACATACTACAATATGTCTGGAAAAAAGATGGAAAAAAATATTGTGGCATATAAATTGTAGCATGAGAGTTAACAGAACCTAACAGTCTAGTACAGCAGAATGAGGATAAAAAAAAACAAGATGGGGTTAAGTTTTACAAGTCGGTAATTTTAAAAGTGGGTTGGTGTTAGAAATTGAAAACATATAAATGTAGCTGGGTGATAGGGAAAGACTGTGTAAGCGGTCCAGTAAGCTCAGTCAGTAGAGCATTCACCCTGTTAGTGAAGGGTCCCGGGTTCGAGTCCCAGACTGGTTACACATTTTTCTCCCTATGTTGCATTCGCACCCAATGTAAATGACCCGCAGTCATTACGGTATAAGTGCTTGAGTAGTGCTTGTTGTAAGTAGAGCATATAGTCTGTGGTACTTCCTAGGCGAATTTCAAGTTGCCTGGGTTGTATGCAGCCGGGTGATAGGGAGAGAATATGTAAGCGATCCAGTTAGCTCAGTCAGTAGAGCAATCGCCCTGTTAGTGAAGTGTCCCAGGTTTCGACTAGCTGCACATTTTTCTCCCTGTTACATAAACATTCCCTCTGATTTTGTATTATTTGTTTTAAACAAACAACTCTCCTATCTAACTGTTTTGTCCAACATTTAGAGGTACTGGTTTTTTTGCTATTGATTTGTTCAGAATTGTTCTCCTTTAAACTGTTTCTGTGAGTCATCCATCTTTTTGAATGGGTCATTAACTTGGAGAAGGCGATGTCTCAGTTTACTGATGGGGGATGTTAACTCAGATGGAGAATTGATTAGAGTCAGCAGTAATTTGTTTTAATTTTAACATCTTACTTGTTGCCATGGAGATATTCTCTCAAAACGAGTTCTTTTATTTTGTCTTTGTAATAATATCATTGCAGAGAACAAAAACAAACTTTCCTGACACCTTAAAATGGTTGCACAACTCTAGTTTATATAGAATTACAGAAAACATCTCATAGTAATATACATACATGAGAACTCTCCCACTTTTGGAGAGACACTCACACTTTTAAGGTTCAAAATTATTTGAATATGAGGGATGTTAAACACATTTATTAGAAATCTCCCTACTTGAAAACAGTTAATTTCCTTCTTTGTTTATTTGAAAATAACAAATCTTACTTTGTAAAAATCTCCCAAATTGGTCTCAGAAAAAGTTCACATGTATGAATATAGATTCCTAAATTTTCAGAAAAATACTTAGATCTTAGACTATAAGTGTTTGAGTATGTTATTTACGTGCTATGTTATCTTATACTTGTTTTGTTTCCTAATAAAAAAAAATCTTTTTATTTATTTTTTTTTTTTTTAATTTGCTTTAATTTTTCTGATTGGTCAGATTCAAATCTTTAATCAGATTTGACCAATCAGATGTTGAGAACTAGCCAGTAAGTTCACACATTATAAATAAAAGGCATGCTTATATATGGTTTTAAAGATAATACATGGATTTACAAAACTTGAAGAAAAGCATACTTACTTTTTTCCTCTTTCTTTCCTGTAAGTGCCTCCATATTTCTGCCGTCGTCCAATAATATCGGCTATTTCAGGGATAAAGCTGGCAAATGTACCCTACAAAAGGCATGAACGTATACTTAAAAAAACAAGGCAACAAGAATATTGGTACCAGACAGTCATAAGTAAAAGTTACCTGAGGCTGAGACTCCCATGGCCATTGCTTACACCAGACTGTCACCATATTGTCTTGGCATTATTTCAACCATAGTCACATGCCACAGAATTTCTATTCTCACAATCTGGGGTATCCTAAAACTGCTGTACAATGTAGCCATAGAAATTCTGCTGTCACGGTTAATGAAACACATTAATGATGTGTCTTTCCTGATTGAAAACTGTAATTTTATCTTATTTCCTATAATTTTTTATTTTTAGAAAATAACAATAACAATAAGAATGGTGATGGTGATGGTGATGATGAAGTATGATGACTATGAAGGTGTTGATGATGATGATGATGATGATGATGATGATGATAACGATGATAATGATGACACCAATAACAATGGCGCAGATAAGGGGGAGGAGGATGGCGATAATGATGAGGATGATGATGATAATAACACCGATGTAGATGATGACACCAATAACAATGGCAAAGATTATGGGGATGACGATGGCAATAATGATGATAATGATGCAAGTTTAAAATTTAAAAATTATAAAAAACACAACAAAAGACATTACACAAATAGAGGAAAAAAAACACAAATAAAGCCTGGGAACGGTGAGTTGGCAAAAGGGATTGGGATTGGGATTAGCCGGCATTTTTGCCGATACTGCGCAGCGACATTTCTATCATTACAGCACAGGGGCACTTATGAGGTGCCCAGGGACTGAACCCGGCCGGTCCATTATACTGACACCGACGAGTCAGGCGTAATGCTGTCCCCGTAGCCCCGAGCGTTAGGAGGGAAGCCACTACTACCAACTTTAAAGTCTTTGGTATGACCCGGCCGGGGTTCGAACCCACGACCTCCCGATCTGCAAGCCGACTTGGCAAAAGGACAGTCTAGGGTGCTAAATCTGGTTTATGGATCTCAAACCTCACATTTCCTGAGGTTTTTCTCATAGACTAACAATGTAAATAAACCTATCATAGCTAGATAACCAATGGTAGGCACTTCCAGGCTAAATATAAACAAATGAGCTTTTTACAAACAATTTAACGGTAAATGCAATGAGATATTCAAATATTTATGAAATGAAAAAAAAATGCCTCAGCAACTAAACAGTTACTAATAACAGAAAGCAGATCTATTTGAAATAAAAGTCCAAATAATGAGACCTATGTTATGAAGTCATAGACCTAACAATTGACATCATCAGGATTGTCTCCCTTGAATACTCACTATGCTGACACAGATGAAGATCGCAATAAACATTCTCCCACTAACAGTTTGAGCAGAGACGTCACCATAGCCTACTGTTGACATGGTAACCAGCAGGCAGTATAAACATTCCCAGTAGGTCAGGGGCTGTGGGTTGGAGAAATTGTAAAACACGTCCCCAGAGTTCTCCAACTGAAATGGGACAAATGACAGTTGTTAACTACTAATCTGCTACATTGTTTTTATTTTATCTATATTAAATCATTAAGGATTTTATAAACTCATTAACTGCTACATTTGTTAATGGCCTACAATAAATTCATAGTAAATTGCTAAACACAACATGCATACATAACAAGGCATACTGACAGACTTAGAAACAAATAGTATAGATCCTGGTAGACAGCTTCCAATGGAGGCAGTTTAAATTTGACCGACTCTTTTGCCTAAGCCTGATCAATATGATGTGCTTAACAATCTATAAGATTACTGTGAATGAAAATAAGTTAAAGTAAGAGATAATCCTCAGATACAACTATTTAAAAAAAATATTTTTAGAGCAAGTGTAATACAAATCAGGGGCCTATTTTGTTCGCATTGTATAGGCACCATAAACATCAATGTCATGTAAACACGAAATACATACAATTTTCCTAGCTAATTAATTTACCGTATTGCATACTGCTTTATCATATATAAGGCAGTTAAGGGAATACCTTATATTTACAGTTCACTCAAATATTTGAAATAGCCAATCAAAACAATGCTTACATTTCCACTACTCATACATGTGGAGGTAGTAAGTATCTTGAAACTGGAAATCTCTTTGCATTGATGATGTCATTTAGGAAAGAAAGCCAAAACAATGAAAGAATTAGCTTTATATTGGACTGTAATCTTCATCAGATTATGAAGTGACCAATGATATATCATTACCAGAAATGGCAAAAAGTTAGCTAAATATCCCATGGGTGATGAATGGAGAGTAACGAAATGAAACAGTCGTGGGTGTTCGATAATGTTTTTGCCACAACATCAATGAAATGTTGTGTTCATTGTCATAAAAAGAATCTTAAAAATAATCTTTAATTACAATTTGGATTGTCGTACCATGGTTAATTAAGTGTAGCCCAGGATATCATCCTCAAATTGCTTGCGATTGCTGACAACCAACTTAAATAAATATAAGGCTGCTTTTTTGATACCTGAACCCTCAGAAGTCATATAAGATATCTTTTAAATTCACCATGTTACACAATTTCTTAATTTTAATTAATACAATGCCCTCTATAATATAACTCTCATAGGAAAAACAAAAAATCATATTACAGACATTTTACTCTATGCAGAATCTAAACATAAATCCCACTACTGTTAACCCAGTAGTGGGAAAGTAACAAAACAATATGACAAAATAGTAAAAATTGTTCACTAGCTAATTAAAAGATACACATAATTCAAATGAACTTGAACAATGGTTTCTTAAGTAGTTGGGTCTTTTTTCATAAATTGCAGTAACACAACCAAAATCACTATACATATGAAGATCTGGACAGGACATCAGCTCATTAACCCTGTTATGAAAAATGAGAACATATATTCTAGCAATACTCACCAGATGACCCTGTTATGAATAATGAGAACATATATTCTAGCAATACTCACCAGGCGACCCTGTTATGAATAATGAGAACATATATTCTAGCAATACTCACCAGGTGACCCTGTTATGAATAATGAGAACATATATTTCAGCAAAACTCACCAGGTGATCCTGTTATGAATAATGAGAACATATATTCAAGCAATACTCACCAGGTAACCCTGTTACGAATAAGGAGAACATATTTTCTAGCAATACTCACCAGCTGACCCTGTTATGAAAAATGAAAACATATATTCAAGCAATACTTACCAGGTGACCCTGTTATGAATAATGAGAACATATATTCTAGCAATACATACCAGGTGAAGGAACCCTCCAGATGAGAGCCAGAGGCTGAGGAAGAATGAGATGAGGTGAGACAGCCGGATCACGGTGTTGGAGTTGAGAATGTTTAGGTATGTCAGAATGTCGGGAATGGACATGAGCCGCAGTGCTCTCAGGAATCTCAAACCTAAAACAGTCAACAGTGGGGTTTTCTTCTTCAGATTGGACACCGGGTAGTGGACAGGTAATTTTCCAATTGATTAGCATCATTTAAAGACAAATACATGCAACAAAACTGCAAAATTCCTTTGGGAGCAATGCAAATCACACAGTACTATAGTCTTGCTTTTTGTATTCTTTGCAATTTTAATAAAAGCCCTGACATGAAAAGGCATAATTCTTTCACAGAGTAAAAGAATCAAAAACAAATATTAAATGAGCTTTTAATAAGAAATACCTTACAAAACATAAACATACAATACAATCATACAATAAAGTGTGTAAAGAATTAAACTAAATCAATTCACCAAAAAGACTGAGCATGTATACAAACATATGTATGTGTATACAAAAAAGGTAATCTATGATTATGAGGTTTTGTGACATGTATGGGACATAGGACTTAATGCGGGAAGGTCTTCCAGACCCGTGGTGCACCGGTGGTTCTACCCAGACATTTGCCTGGGGTTTTCCTCCACCAAAACAGCTTGATATCACTTTAATGAACACAATTGGTCACTGCGATGTATCGTGAAAACAAAAACAAAACAGTTATCTCTTGCTAAATCATTTACCTTGTATTTCTTTACTTTACCTTACATGACATCATCCCAATAGGACAAATCTTTAATATTAACCTACTAAACACAGAGATCAGACTTGGGCAAAAGTGTAGATCCACATCACCCAGCCCCCACCAAAGGGATTATGATCTGCACTCACCCTTGGGTTAGGATCTGCCCTATCTACTGCTGAGTCCCTAGAAATATGCAGTTATCTGTGCATGAAGCTGTCAGCAAAAAAACTTAAATTTTGGACTGGTTTTTGTTAAATAGAGCAGATTCGGTATAAACACTATAGGTTAAAGATGAGAATTATGGGATATACATCCCATGGACCGTCTACTTACCCAGCCAGTTGTGATCAAGGTATATGGCCACAAACGAAGGTGGAATGGTGAAGTAGTCGACAAAAGAAAACACATTGATCCAGAACCATAACTTGTCATTGGCAGCCACAAACTGAAATAAAAGGATGCAAACAATACACATATATAGAACAGATAGCTCATTATAGTAATCTCTTTTTAAAATAAATAAAATTCTTATTAAAGAAGAACTATCATATAAGATGATGAATAGCCCAGATTCAACTTGTTATTGTCCTAAACTTGCAACATTTTGTTAAATTCTTATTTCTTTTTCTTTAATATTATATATGTTACATGTCAGGGTAGATATACTTATAAACAGAGACTGAGCAGCAAATAGTGTAGATCCTGATCAGACAGCTCCTAACAGGGATATATATGTTACATGTCTGGGTAGATATACTTATAAACAGAGACTGAGCAGCAAATAGTGTAGATCCTGATCAGACAGCTCCCAGCAGGGATATGTATATGTTACATGTCAGGGTTGATAACTTATAAACAGAGACTGAGAAGCAAATAGTGTAGATCCTGATCAGACTGCTCCCAGCAGGGAAATATGTTACATGTCAGGGTTGATATACTTATAAACAGATTGAGCAGCAAATAATGTAGATCCTGATCAGACAGCTCCCAGCAGGGATATATGTTACATGTCAAGGTTGATATACTTATAAACAGATTGAGCGGCAAATAATGTAGATCCTGATCAGACAGCTCCCACTGTCTGATCTGCATGTACACAATTTGCCTAAGCCCTATAAATACGCTAATATAAGCCTAAGAGTTAACATTTTATGCAAGTTTCATTAAAATCAGACATAAGGTTAGCAAAAAGATTGAAAAAAAAAAATACTCAATATAACAAAAGGCCACGACTCAATCAAAATTATGCTAGTCATAGCATGCCAATGATACGCACAACTAGGCTTGTCTGTATATAAGTTCACTGTATCAGTTTTAACTCTAAATGCAAGTGCTTACTGTTAGTTTTTTCACTTTGATGGGATATTTTAAATTACATTGTTTGATAGAAAAACCTTCAGGAAGTGCGAGGTTGAAGCGCTCCACAAACCAGGTTTAAGCACCCCAGTCAGGTCTTTTTGACGACTGACCATTCCAAGGCGGTAACTGATGGTTTTTCTTTTTGTGTGTTATGTCTCGTCTCTGTGTTTTTGTCTCATTTACATTTACCCTGTTTGCCTTTGTCTAGAGGTAGATTAGATTTAAATATCTGTGGAAATTTTAATAGGACATTTTCTTATTTACCGATTGATATTTGTAAATGCTGAAAAGTAAAACCACAATTCAAACAAAGGTTATGCAGCAATGAAATAACACACACAAAAATCTGTAAAAATGTAACAATGGATCATAATATTTCTTTAAACACAGTTTTCTTTGGAATCAGAACACTTCAACAAAGAACAATATAAATTACAATAATGAGATACAATGATGACAGTAGACTTTTATTTCAGTTTTATTCATGTCTTTGTTTATTAGCGTCTGCATTGAAGCATAGGGCCCTGTATGGCACACATTAGAAATTTTGTAATGGGCTGTTTTCAAAATTCTTTCACTACAATGATTTTATTGCTTCAAAGTATATTAGCAGTATGAAAATGCTTATGCAGAAAGGCATAAGCCATCCTCCATTTTATGGAAATGTTTTACGCAAGTTAAAGAAAATCAAGGGTCTCAATAACATTTCTGACCAAAACTTATCAGAAAATTTTATTGCTGATGGTTTCAACCCAGGAATCCTTCGTTGTACTGCATTGCTTGCAATGGACCCTTTTACAGTCAAGAACTTGCATTGCTTTTAAATTACACAATGACCGGAAAGGTAGTTGAGACTATATGAAACTGTGACATAAAGCCATAATTGGACAGTCACTGTTGGATTTCTTGTCTCTTCATCTCTCTAGTCGTGCCCTATCTAGGTGAGACTACTTGAGCAGTCTCCATACCCTTTACATGAGACTGCACAGTATGTATAACAGGGATTTTTCGTACCTTTAGTATATAATATTTCAATTGCAGATAAATCCACAGCTTTTTATGATATATTATTTGAATCCCATTACCTATTAACTCTTAACAATACTAGTACTACATTTTGTTTTGTTTTGGGCTGTTTTCTAAAATTTGATGATTTCTTTCACGTTTTTTTTAAACTCACTTTTGACGATTTTGGCATATGACGTCATGGCATTGTACAATGTCATTAAATTTTTCGTATTATATGTCAACGCTTGGGCTGTTTTATTTCAAACTACTCTCTCATTTGGAACTTTTAGGTTGCCGAGGCTTTTATCTACTGTACATAATGTACATACGTTGATAGTTTATTTTATTACTAGTTATTTTGTCTATATATTTGTTCATTTGATCAGTTTTAAACCCTGATGCTGTTAGTTGTCTCACTTCATCGGGATATTTTTATTTAGACTGTTTAATAGAAAAACCTTCAGGAAGTGCGCGTGTGGAGCGCTCCAAAAACCAGGCTTAAGCACCCCAGTCGGTCCTTTTGACGGCTGACCGTACCAAGACGGTAACTGCTGGTTTTTCTTTTTGTGTAATATGTCGCGTCTCTGTGTTTTTTGCCACATTTACATTTACTGTGTATGCCTTTGTCAAGAGGAAGTTTGGATTTAAATATCTGTGGCAATTTTGATAGGACCTTTTCTTATTTACCTGTTAGTTATCATATCATTCGTAAATACTCAATGGTGTCTGGAAAAGTTTGAAGAAATGACCGAGGTGTTGCAATTGGTCATTAGGTGTTACAGATTTGTACCACTTCAGGTTCTAACCATATATATAATTTACCAATTTTGGCAACTTCAAACAGCGTAGGTTTTATTGTCACCAGTCAGCAGGGCTGTATGGGGGTTTTAAGAATGTTATTCGTTTAATATATTTTAAATGAGTTTCTTTAAAGACACGTTGCATTAAAAAATACACTTAGACAATACACAATACAAAAGGTGCAGTATATGTTATGTCCATGTGACGGACAATTGTTTGATTGCTTTGTCAGCTCACTATAAGTCAAAGAACTCATCAGATGTCTGGCGTTGACATGCGTCTGATAATGCTTTATCTTTTTTGAAACATATATTGGACACCCTCTGTTTTGTTTTGTTTGTTTTTGACATACATTGCAGAGACCATTTATGATCATTATCGCAACGTCCAACTTTTTGATGGAGGAAGACCCCAGACACATGTCTGGGTAGAACCACCAGCACACCACAAGTCAGCTGGAAGACCTTCTCACATTAAGTCCTTCATCCCAAAGATTAGTCCCATACTAGTAATAACAAGAACCTGGAAGCTTCTTAAAGAACATGGCTTTGACTTGGTTAAGTTCTAACATTTCAAGGACAAATACCTACAATATTTTCAACAATTGGGTCAAACTAAGTTCAAATTTAGCTTTTTCTTTTGCTTGAACAAAAACAATAAGGACAGCTTTTAATTTCATCAACTTAAAAATATTTGATTTTCTTGTTACCCACACTTCAAACCACCCTACACAAAAGGTAAGTACTGTATCTTCAAATAAAGTGAACTACAACAACATACCACCCTTGTCGTTGTTGTCAGGAACAACAGCAGATGGCAAAAAAATAATATCCACAAAAATAGCTGTCAATGACTTGCATCCTGCTAAACAGCCATCATTCACAATTAAGCGGATTAAATCTCATCAGCTATTGTGGTTCTGGCACAGACAAAAATAACCTGGGGAATCAGGACGTACTGTCGCCAACATTTATTGCTGGAACTAGCAACAGTTTCTACCAACACAAATTGTTTTCTCTCATATCAAAATCAAATTAAACTTGACTGCCTTTGGTTAAGTAGGATAGGAATAGGAATTGTTACTCCCCTGACTGTTTGCCTTATTCAGAGTGGGTTCGATTTGCCGTCAGGACAGACGACATAATGTTGGAAGGTCTTCCAACTGACCTGTGATGCACTAGTGGTTCTACGCTGGCAGTTGTCTGGGTTGTCTTTTCTCTATTCTAATAACTGGCTGCAGCTATAATGTCCATAACTGTATTGCTGCTTCATATTCAAAAAACATAAAATTTAAATTAAATATACTCTTAAAAACAGTCCTTTCACACATTTTACACATTTTAAAAATAATGTAGGCAAATGCCCCTGAAAAGGAGGCAGAATCCATCCAGATTCCATATACAAGATTCCAGAGGTGGTGTCCACTTGAAGCAGATATAGTACTGCCTTAACTGTGTATAGCAAGCCGTGAACACCTGGCATGATACCACACCGAGTCACATTAACCTGACACCGGGCCAACCTGTCGTGGAACTAACCTTATATTTTCTAGTTAGCAAGGGAGCTATATCACTATCATTTTTAACAACTTTGGTATGTCATGGCCCGGGATCGAACCCAGGGCCTCTTGCACCTGGAGCTAACACTCTACCGAGAATCCAGGTTCAGTAAGATTCTTGCCTCAAACATTTCAAGTGTAGAACGGTATGTAAAGCCTACTTCACTCCATGATACAAGAGTCATAATGACTTGAGAATGTTAATATTGATTGCCTTACTTGTAATACAATTACCAGAGGTTTAACAGCTTTTAAAGAATAACTCCTCACCAATGACTTTTTTATACATTGTCTAATTTGTATTTTAACTTTTGGGCTGTTCCCACCCTCCACTGTAACAGTAGTAGGTATTTTTTTTAGTTGGTGTAAGTATATATAATTAAATGAATATTTGGTACAGATTTAGGTAAAAAAAAATCTTAAATACATTCATACTGGTGTACATTCCACTAGTGGCGGTCTGAGCAGACTCTGCACTATTTGCTGCTGATGTACATTCCACTAGTGGCAGTCTGAGTAGAATCTGCACTCTTTGCTGCTGATGTACATTCCACTAGTGGCAGTCTGAGTAGAATCTGCACTATTTACTGTTGATGTACATTCCACTAGTGGTGGTCTGGACAGAATCTGCACTATTTGCTGCTGATGTACATTCCACTAGTGGTGGTCTGGACAGAATCTGCACTATTTGCTGCTGATGTACATTCCACTAGTGGCAGTCTGAGCAGAATCTTCACTATTTGCTGCAGATGTACATTCCACTAGTGGCAGTCTGAGCAGAATCTGCACTATTTGCTGCTGATGTACATTCCACTAGTGGCAGTCTGAGCAGAATCTGCACTATTTGCTGCAGATGTACATTCCACTAGTGGCGGTCTGAGCAGAATCTGCACTATCTGCTGCTGATGTACATTCCACTAGTGGCAGTCTGAGCAGAATCTGCACTATTTACTGCTGGTGTACATTTTACTAGTGGCAGTCTGAGCAGAATCTGCACTATTTACTGCTGATGTACATTCCACTAGTGGCGGTCTGGGCAGACTCTGCACTATTTACTGCTGATGTACATTCCACTAGTGGCGGTCTGGGCAGAATCTGCACTATTTACTGCTGATGTACATTCCACCAGTGGCAGTCTGAGAAGAATCTGCACTATTTACTGCTGATGTACATTCCACTAGTGGTGGTCTGGACAGAATCTGCACTATTTGCTGCTGATGTACATTCCACTAGTGGCAGTCTGAGAAGAATCTGCACTATTTACTGCTGATGTACATTCCACTAGTGGCAGTCTGAGCAGAATCTGCACTATTTGCTACTGTTGTACATTCCACTATTGGCAGTCAGAGCAGAATCTTCACTATTTGCTGCTAATTCTCACTATATGTCCAGGCATATTGGTGCAGATGTAACAAGATGACCAGGAATAAGTATGGCTTATTTACAAATTGTAGTGTGATAAGGGTTTGTCTGCTTCAATCAATATGTGTCAACAGATTTCCTGGGCTACTCAAAAACAGATACAATACATGTACAAGTACTGCTGGATTTTTCCAGGAACTATTTGCACACGAAATAAAAAATATAGACCCATGCTATAGTAGGTATTGGAAATTCACACTTACTGAATTCTGATTATTCTTGATTTCCTAGTTTGCTCTTTTTATATAATTTATATATTTTTCACCACTCTATCAGGCATATTGTGTTGTCTTAAAGAAGCAAAGTGATGCTTTCATTATGGAAGGATTAAATGAACGTCCCCCAAGTAACAAGATGCTGTAAGGCAGACCTTGAACCAGGGCTGAATGGTTAGAGTTGTTGACTTTTAACTCCTCAACCACTGAACGTTTCAGTCTTGGTTAGTGCAAGATATTTCATGTGGAGAGGACTTCCAGTTGACCAAGAGTGCTCTGCTGGTTCTCCTCAGATTATATATTAAGATATAAGATGGGATCTTTCTTCATCCATAGATAGCTGGACATCTCCAATATGACCAAAATTTTGAGAGAGAGATTAAACAAAAAACAAAACAAAAAAAAAACTGACCTTGAATAACCCACAAAAACTGTCAAGAAGGCCAGAAAGCCATACAAGTTCCAATTGTCTAGATTTTGATATATCTCTGGAATTAAACCTGAAGCCTCTGTACACCTAGGACCTTCTGTACCAACTATGCCACAATGGCTATAGCTTTATCCTTACAGGTGTGACCTAACCTCAAAATGCTTAATGTGTTAAAACCATGTAGTCAACCTTAGTTGATAGGTATCATTAGAGACACGGCATCAAACGGCTAAGATTCTGATCAGTTTCTATTGGATGCTGGTGTTTTTGGGGTCTACACTTTCTACCCATGTCTGATCAATTTGTGCAGAGCAGGTTAGGTATGCATGATTTGAATGTAAAGATCTCATTATTTCTACAGCTTTATGGGTTTTTAACTTTTCCAAACATAAAATACAGGTATACGGAGATATATTTTGCCAAGCAAATTGGCAGAAAATGTTTGTTTGTTTGTTTATTGGGTTTATCGTCCCACCAACAGTATTTCAGTTATTTGGAGACGGTGTCCACTTGAAGCAGATATAGTGCTGCCTTCACACCCGGCATGATACCACACCCAGTCACTTTATCCTGACACCGGGCCAACCAGTCGTGGAAGTACCCTTATATTTGCTTGAGCATTAGCAAGGGAGCTATACCACTACCATTTTTAACGACTTTAGTATGTCCCGGCCCAGGATCAAACCCGGGGCCTCCCGTACCTGGAGCCGATACTCTACCGATTGCGCTACCAGGTCCGGTGGCAGAAAATGAAGTCAAACAACCTATGTGAATAATTCAGAGAAGCAAAGCTAGTTAAATAATATGGAATAGTCGACTAGGCTCTGGTGCTTACTTTCGGTCATTGTTTGTGACAAAGCACAATTGCACAATGTTCATTTAAAACCATTTTTTCCCTTGAATAGAAGAGTAATACATATTATTGTTCCACTAAATGATATTTTTGTAAACATTGTTTATGGAGACAAAATTAAAACAATAAGGGAAGTATTACCTTTCAAAAAATGTATTAAATATGGAATCAGGGCAAAAGTGTAAATTACATTTCAAACTAAAAAGTTATTATTCAATGTCCATAAATATGCTTACACATATAGACCACTCTGCAATTATTTCTGACAGGCATAGAGTAGAAGCATTATAAATTGACATCCAAGCTGCCACCATTTACTGTTTGACTTGCAAGAAGACTAATCAATTAAACATTAAGTATTGACAGGTATATGGGGACATACAATCTTGATCTAGGACAGTGCATGTTGCCTAGCAAAGAGTTCATTTTTAAGTACAAAGATGGACAATTTATGAGTATAAAACATTGCCGGACACCCATGACACTTATGACTGACTATTCTCTTCATGGGATATTTAGTTTCTGTTAAAGATATTTCATTGGTCGCTTGTTAATCTGATGATATAATCTTCATTGTTTCGACAGACTTGTTAAAATGGCAACATCAATGTTATACATGCTGGAGAGTATGGATTTTGTAAGCAGTATTATGATTGGCCAATTCTTGTTCTATTCAGTTTAAAAAAAATCTGTTCAAACTATTCAATTAATCTTCAATTTGCCTAAAAATACATAACTTTTAGATTTTATTATGACTGACATGTTACATCTTTAGACCACATGCTGGCAATGGTAATAAACATGCAACATACAGCTAACTATCTTTAGACCACACGCTGGCAATGGTAATAAACATGCAACATACAGCTAACTATCTTTAGACCACATGCTGGCAATGGTAATAAACATGCAACATACAGCTAACTATCTTTAGACCACATGCTGGCAGTGGTAATAAACATGCAACATACAGCTAACTCTTAGCCTGCAAGGCACATATTGATAAAAGTTTGACAAACAGTATAGATCCAGATATGGCAGCTCCCTCGGGGATGGACCAGGTAAAAGAGTAGAGTTATGAAAACACATACATGTAAGCTTAAAAAATACTAAACTTTTAAAGTAAATTTTGTCTGTTGACTGCTTAGGTCGAAGTTAGGGTCCCTAACTGTGTATGTATATATTTCTAGTATTTACAATTGAATAGATCTCGATTATTACCTCCCACCAAAAGTTTCTGGATCCACCCTGAGCTCCCATTCTGAGCTATCTGATAATGATCTATTCTGGTTTTTAATCAATCTCCAGTACATGTAATGGCAGCTTTGTTTAGAAAATGTATATGTAGGAAGATGATTTAGGCCTATATACACCAACTATTGTTAAGCCTTAGTCATGACTTAAGCCCAAAATCATAACTGTTTTACCAACAAAAATAAGCTTATTAATGAAGTTTTAATGTGATTTTTAACTCAAAGTAACAAAGTTAAAGTGTCATGAATACAGACATGTAGCTTAATACAAAATGAAGATATTGTGGATTAAAATCAATGACTTGAGCAATTCTTACTTAAGAATAAATGGTGAATACTAGCCTTAGATGGGAATGGGTTTCTAACAAAAATAGGTAGACTTTCTTTCTGACGTCAACACTTATAATCACTAGACACCTAGATAATTACCCTTTATTACTGACATAAATAGAATTGGTTCAGCTGGCAGGTTGTGTTTAATGGCACAAACTTGCTGTTATTGGAAGTACATGTATATGGTTTGACTATACATTTTTTTTTTTTTTTTAAGTTTAAGATACATTCAAGCTTGCCTTAAAATTGGTATCTGACAGATTGGACCAACAATTTTTTCTCAAATAACCATTTAAGTCATTGCTACCTTACATGGTCCAGCAAAATGCTGTTTATTGATGCCCTAGATTTGTGTGAACAGAGAAACATAAATCTCCCACTTGCCATTGCAAAAAAGGTATTTTCTATCTAAGCGGCACTGCTGAGATAGCTATTTATAAATGAAGAAAACCATAAGACAACTTACTTTTGTGATCGAGTTATATCATAATCTTGTTAGTCCACTCTGTCACCAATATCTATTTTTAGCAGTGATCACTATCATGCTTATTTATAGATTTGGAAAAAGTGAACAAGTAGAGATTTTTTTCACAATTTGCACTGACTTATAACATAGGTTGTCTTCAAATTTGTCTTTACTTAGATTTAGGTATGAGTTTATGCAGAAATTATGCCCCAAAACACTGGGAAAATATTGTTACATGAATTTTATACAGACAAAATGGATACCACCTGTAACTCCAAAATTGACAGTACAATAAACCTTTATGTGGCAAATTCAATTTTCTTGTTTTGGTCATAATTATAATTATAAACAAGCTGGCACCGGAACTGGAAGTCCTAGGCCGAAACGGTTTTTGGTGCCAGGTTATGCCACATGGGCCCTAGGCCCATGCCAATTTCAGCTCCCGGGCACAAAAAAAGGGGCCGAAATGGCACATATTTATGCCTATGGGGAACCCCATACATAGCATTCCTATAGATGATTCACCTTCCCTAGCACCGGAACCGGAAGTCCAAGGACGGAACGGTTTTCAGTGCCAGGTTGTCACACATGGGCCCCAGGCCCATGCCGAGTTTCAGATCCCCGGTGCCAAAAAAGGGAGTGAAATGGTGCATACGCCTATGGGGAACCCCATACATATGCTATATTTAATTGATCTAAAAAAATCAAACATATTTGCCAAAGATTTGCCAGTATATATTAGCTTTGTCTGGACCTGTACAAAATACTATCAAAATGAGATTGTATTATTTCATTGCCTATAAAATTATATGTTGCACCAGCATACATACTATAAATTTCTGACAGAGATCCAGACAATCTTACTGATTATATTTTAGGTATCTTGTACATTTTATAGATACAAATTTCCAAAATATAATTAGAAATATTCAAGTCCCATTTTAAAACACAATCATATCTCTTAAAATGTCATTTTTAATCAGATAACAACATGTTAGAAGCTTTATTATATATACAAAACCGTGGAACATTCAATTTTTTATTACATTCACATCCTATAAACACAATCCACTAAAAATGAGTAGAAATTGTCCCTTTACATAACCAAACTGATATTAGCCATACATGTGAACTTTCCAACTTTTGAAGGGAGACTTCCGCTTTTAAGATTCATAATTATTTAAAAATGAGGGGTGTTTTACACATTTTCAGAAATCTCCCTACTTAAAAATAGATAACTTCCTTCTTTGTTTATATGAAAATAACAGATATCTCACTTTGCAAGTGAAAATCTCCCACTTTGGCCTCAGAAAAAGTTCACATGTATGATTAGCTAATGAATTAGCGTATTATATGCTAACATTGTAAGATGAACATTACCTGTAGGTATGAACAATCAATATCTTTGTTCTTACTTTGTAGTCTGCTCAGCATAATGTGGGAGTAAAGCCTTCTTTAAAGATCAATAAACAACTCAGGAAATGGATCACCACAATATTAACACACAGAGACATTCATTTATCACTGGTCAACTTCCAGCCAGAGTACCATCCCGCCATCCTTAGTTACGGTTGCTATGCTTAACAAGATCCACACTTGTATAAAACACTAATTTGCTGCTTTTTAATTAATTGAAATAAGATGATTTAGAGTGGTTGAACCACCCTACTTACCTTAGTTACTGCTGCTATGCTTAACAAGTACCATAGTGTTACAAAACACTAATTTGCATCTTTCTACTGCTTTTTAATTAATTGAAATTAGATGATTTCAAGTGGTTGAATATATTAACCACCCTGCCTACCTTAGTTACTGTTGCTATGCTTAACAAGCACCATAGTCTTACATAAAACTAATTTGCATCTTTCCACTGCTTTCTGATAAATAGAAATTAGATGATTTAGAGTGGTTGAACATATTCACCACTCTGCCTACCTTAGTTACTGCTGCTATGCTTAACAAGCACCATAGTCTTACACAAAACTAATTTGCATCTTTCCACTGCTTTCTGATTAATAGAAATTAGATGATTTAGAGTGGTTGAACATATTCACCACTCTGCCTACCTTAGTTACTGCTGCTATGCTTAACAAGCACCATAGTCTTACACAAAACTAATTTGCATCTTTCCACTGCTTTCTGATTAATAGAAATTAGATGATTTAGAGTGGTTGAACATATTCACCACCCTGCCTATCTTAGTTACTGTTGCTAAAATAATTTTACATTGGAGTGGATATAAGGACAATGTAACCTTCTTGAATAATAACATTTATTGAATAATAATCTGTTTATGAGGTCAGTCTTTAGCAACAAAACATTTATACTAAAAATATCAACACTTTAGCCTCATTTTTTACATGGACAAACTGGATATACACGTCATGTACTAAACGTATATGCCATTGTGTGATATGCTACTTATGCATGTGTACATTTATTTGATATATTTATGTACATGGTCTAGGCAACGTTTACACATGGCCTGCTAGGTATCACATGATCCATCGTCAGAACCCATCTTCACTAATACGACTCTTCTTCATGGTGGCCATGGGTTATTAGGCTGGTAAAAGTTTGTTTTCATGAATATTCATAGCAACCAGTTGTCCAATGAAAAGACAAGTTACAATGATGATACTCTTCAATTGAAGTTAAAAAAAACTCTATCTGTCAATGTTAAGATGGCCACAACCTGCAAAGCCTGTTGTTGACAAATTGAATCATTTCATCAGCTAAATTTTCATGCCGTTTGGGACACAGAGCCTATAAAATTCTTAATGCATATATTCATGAGAACGAAGATTTTCTGGCAAAGTAACCCAGAGTATATGTATGTAGTTATCATGGAATATTTACTGGGGGTTCAGATGATGTTCCAAGCTCGGATAAAGTGTGTTGTCACAGGAGCTAACTCCTACTGGAAGCTGTCTGATCAGAATCTACACTATTAACTCCAATATGTTATGGCAACTTTTCTAACAAGGTGGTTAGGCATGGTTCCTTAAGGGCACCAATTGTTAGATGCTCTAACCCAACCAATTCGGTCTTATCTTTTATGATATTTCTATATACTTCAAGGAGTATAGAAAGTCACCGATACATTATTTAATATATATTATATTATTCTATGTTGTCCTTGACATATTTATGGCATTAATGTACACAGCAATGCCAAAACTGAAAAAATTGTAATGTACACAGCAATGCCAGAACTGAAAACTTGTAATGTACACAGCAATGACAAAACTGACAACTTGTAATGTACCAGGTATACAGAAATGCCAAAAAATGACAACTTGTAATGTACACAGCAATACCAAAAATGACAACTTGTTAATTTAAACAGCAATGCCAAAAATGACAATGTGTCATGTACACAGCAATGCCAAAAATGACAACTTGTAATGTACACAGCAATGCCAAAAAATGACAACTTGTAATGTACCCAGCAATGCCAAAAAATGACAACTTGTAATGTACACAGCAATGCCAAAAAATGACAACTTGTAATGTACACAGCAATGCCAAAAAATGACAACTTGTAATGTATACAGAAATGCCAAAAAATGACAACTTGTAATGTACACAGCAATACCAAAAATGACAACTTGTAATTTAAACAGCAATGCCAAAAAATGACAACTTGTAATGTACACAGCAATGCCAAAAAATGACAATTTGTAATGTACACAGCAATGCCAAAAAATGACAACTTGTAATGTATACAGAAATGCCAAAAAATGACAACTTGTAATTTAAACAGCAATGCCAAAAATGACAACTTGTAATGTACATAGCAATGCCAAAAATGACAACTTGTAATGTACACAGCAATGCCAAAAATGACAACTTGTAATGTACATAGCAATGCCAAAAAACGACAACTTGTAATGTACACAGTAATGCCAATTTGTTAAATTCTAGGTAACTTGTGTATTATCACCATTTTAACATAATATAAAGGAAATAAAACACATAAAAATTCAAACTTGCTTGGGACCAATCACTTGAAACAAATAATTTGGCAACTTGAATTATGATTGTGAAATTGCTTTGCTAGAAACAAATAAAAATAAATTTGTGAGTTATGTCCAAAAGTTTAGTGTTGATGCAGCTGTTTGGAAAGCCATTGCAATAATAATGCAAGCTTCCGAACAACCTCAAATACTGTTCTGAAAGGTTTTAATTAAAATGTTTCAAAGTAGGGAATTAAAAGTATTATTTGCAGACACTGAAAACAATTATTTCAAATTTCCATTTAGTAATATTGTACAATGGTGTCAGTTTCTATTCATTGATTACATTTGTTAATCCGTCTCCAGATAACTAAAATACTGATGGTGGGACGATAAACCCAATAAACAAACATTTGTTAAGTTCATAAATTAAATGCATGATGAATTCTAGACTGTTGTAGCATGTCCCAGGTTTCAAAACAAGAGAATGAATATATTAAACAAAAATCATAAAATAAAAACAAAAACTGTCACTACAAAGACAAACAAGATGAAATGTTTTAATCAATGTCAAACAAAGGTTCAGGATGAAGTGGAATTACTCAATAACTGCTTACAGTAACGAAAGGGCCCATGGTATGAAAACAGAAAAATTCATAAATTATTCATAGGCAGAACATGGAAAATATTCACTTTTAAAATGCCTTCTCAAACATTCAAAATTGATAAAAAAGCTTTGTCACAAGTCAGAAAGGCTCATACTTGTTCTAGAAAAAGACTGTTGATTATTTGACATGACATTTTTTTTTATATCTGATTTACATATTGACTGTCGAACCATTTTTCCTAAGCCATGCCACAAAAATCTTTGTACTTGAGCGTGACATCTATATATGGAATGCTCACTAAAATTTGCACATGGTGAAACTTTGTTTTGCTGACCTTGCCTGATAAAATACGGGTCCTAATTCGGTACAAAGCATTCTTATTATTTTATTTATTTATTTTTGTATTTATTTTCGTGTCTGTATCTTTTAACTTAACTTAGAAAAATACTATATGACTTATTATTTGTGTAATGAGAGGCTGCTGCACATGTGCTATTTCTGCTTGTACACTTTAGTTTTATAGTTAATATAATAATTTGGGCACCTTTTTTTCTACACATGTAAAATCTTGAAAAACCAATTTCCCAAGATTTATAGCATAATGAAAATTTTCAAATAAAAATCATAACTTTTCAAACATGTCTCTTTTCCTCTTTTTCTATTTCTGTCGTCTTTGATGCTTCGCATCAACAACTATTCTTGTTCGTATTTGTCCCTATCCACCTCTGTTTAAATCAAGTTTCCCAACCCCTCACAACTTCTCTCCCCCTACCTTTGGTCCCCTGGTTACAACCAGAGCTCCCGTAACAAGGGCAGCATAGCATGACACATGTTTACATGGTTTGTTGCCATGCCACGGTTTAAACAGCATTCAACATCGCAAGGTAATTGGCAAAATGACAGCCATGGTTGTCAACTGTCAGCTTCTTTTATTGATTTCAGCATCCACAGTTGCAGGTTCTAGTGATATATTGATTCATAACTGTTAAACTTTCACATGTTTTAAAAGCAACATGATCAGTTTGATTGATATCAATAATTTTGTGGCTGTTTATTTCATTGGCAAAACAGCAAGGTTACAAAAGTTGAAATATGAAACACAAATCTATAAAATAATTGGTTAAAAAGTAAACCAGCAGTTTAATTCAGTTGATGCTATTCTACATTTGTGACAAGTCTAGCATAAACTCGACGTCTTAGATGTCAGTTACTTGTTAACATGCATAAGCACAAATGTGGGTGTCTGTGGTCTAGAAAGATATTAGACCCTGGATTGGAGGGTTCCAGGTTCGAGCACTGGCCATGACCATGCAATGTAAGTCCTTGAGAAAGACTATTTACTGCACATTGCTCCATATAATGAGTACCTGAGTACTGGTTCTACCAAGGAAGAGGCCAATTGATGGGATTATTTTAAGTTGAAAGCAGTTGTTTCGCAATAGACTTTAAAAAATAGGTGTTAACATGTATGAGCACTGAAGAGGCTGCCAGAATGTTAAAGGTGCTGTCCTACACCAGTGTTTACAAACCCTTATGCTAATGGGGCTTACAGAATGTTAAAGGTGCTGTCCAACACCATTGGTTACAAACCCTTATACTAATGGGGCTAACAGAATGTTAAAGGTGCTGTCCAACACCAGTGTTTACAAACCCTTATACTAATGGGGCTAACAGAATGTTAAAAGTGCTGTCCAACACCAGTGTTTACAAACCCTTATACTAATGGGGCTAACAGAATGTTAAAGGTGCTGTCCAACACCAGTGTTTATAAACCCTTATACTAATGGGGCTTACAGAATGTTAAAGGTGCTGTCCAACACCAGTGTTTACAAACCCTTATACTAATGGGGCTTACAGAATGTTAAAGGTGCTGTCCAACACCAGTGTTTACAAACCCTTATACTAATGGGGCTTACAGAATGTTAAAGGTGCTGTCCAACACCAGTGTTTATAAACCCTTATACTAATGGGGCTTACAGAATGTTAAAGGTGCTGTCCTACACCAGTGTTTACAAACCCTTAGACTAAAGGGGCTTACAGAATGTTAAAGGTGCTGTCCTACACCAGTGTTTATAAACCCTTATACAAATGGGGCTTACAGAATGTTAAAGGTACTGTCCTACACCAGTGTTTACAAACCTTTATACTAGTGGGGCTTACAGAATGTTAAAGGTGCTGTCCTACACCAGTGTTTACAAATCCTTATACAAATGGGGCTCACAGAATTTTAAAGGTGCTGTCCTACACCAGTGTTTAAAAAAACCCTTATACTAAATTGGCTTACAGAGTGTTAAAGGTGCTGTCCTACACCAGTGTTTACAAACCCTTATACAAATGGGGCTTACAGAATTTTAAAGGTGTTGTCCTACACCAATGTTTAAAAACCCTTATACTAATGGGGCTTACAGAATGTTAAAGGTGCTGTCCTACACCAGTGTTTACAAACCCTTATACTAATGGGGCTAACAGAACATTAAAGGTGCTGTCCTTCACCATGTTCAAACCATGGTACAAAGGAGCTGATGGAATGTTAAAGGTGCTGTCTTACATCATTGTTCATACCCTTGTACCTACAATGTACCTTGGTTCAAAATCTTGTGAGGCTTAAAGGGCTTTGGGAATGTCAGAGGTGCTGTCATAGATCATTTTTCAAATCCTTATGGGGCTTTTGGAATGTTAAAGGTGCTGTTCTAGATCATTGTTCAAACCTTTTGGGGCTTAGGAATGGTGAAGTTGCTGTCCTACACCACTGTTCAAACTTTAATGGGGCTGATGGAATGTTAAAGGTGCTGTCCTATGCCATTAATCAAACCCTTATGAGGCTTTGGGAATGTTAAAGTTGCTGTCCTACAACAATTTTTCAAACATTAATGGGACTGATGGAATGTAAAAGGTGATGTCCTACACTATTGTTTAAACTCTTATGGGGCTTTGGGAAAATTAAAGTTGCTGTCCTACACCATTGTTCAAACTTGAATGGGGCTGACAGAATGTTAAAGTTGCTGTCCTATGCCATTGATCAAACCCTTATGGAGCTGGGGGAATGTTAAAGGTCCTGTCCTGAGGTTCTGAGTAAGCAATGCATAATAAGTAAAGGTAAGTCACAAATGCAGCAGGCTTTGAGCTAACAGATAGACTTGAACTATGACACTTACCCTGATAAAGAAATAGATCATGAAGAATACATTGAAAGCCAGGTCCACTTGTTGTGTTGTACTACTGGCCCAGGGTGTGCACGACTCCACATTGTCTCTGGAAAAATACAGTACAATACAAACAATCATGTTGGTTTTTTTCATTACTCCAAATCTGCTATGCAGAGACTGATCAGGTCTATGCAAATAAAGTAGATCCAGATCTGCAAGATCCTGCAGAAAACTCTATGATCCGTTTCTACACTATTTATTCCTGATTTATAAGAATAGATGTACTTTCAGTCTTATGTAGAAGTTATCAGAAGGCAAGTACTGTTACACATTTTGTATTTAAAGATGGAGTACCTACATTTGTTACATTTTTACAATTGTTGTTTAATTCTAGGAGAAGCATTTTATGACAGAACTATAGTATTTTTGTCATACAAATTGAAATAAACAATGTTTTTGAACAATTTATCTGATTACACTCAAACATTATACATGGAAATCACTTGTATAATTAATCTTTTAGCATTTCTACCCAGCTTGATTTGCATAATTAATCTTTCAGCACTTCTACCCAGCTTGATTTGCATAATTAATCTTTTAGCACTTCTACCCAGCTTGATTTGCATAATTAATCTTTTAGCACTTCTACCCAGCTTGATTTGCATAATTAATCTTTCAGCACTTCTACCCAGCTTGATTTGCATAATTAATCTTTTAGCATATCTACCTAGCTTGATTTGCATAATTAATCTTTTAGCACTTCTACCCAGCTTGATTTGCATAATTAATCTTTTAGCACTTCTACCCAGCTTGATTTGCATAATTAATCTTTTAGCACTTCTACCCAGCTTGATTTACATAATTAATCTTTTAGCATTTCTACCCAGCTTGATTTGCTTAATTAATCTTTTAGCATATCTACCTAGCTTGATTTGCATAATTAATCTTTTAGCATTTCTACCCAGCTTGATTTGCCTAATTAATCTTTTAGCATATCTACCTAGCTTGATTTGCATAATTAATCTTTAAGCATTTCTACCTAGCCTGATTTGCAAAATTAATCCTTTAGCATATCTACCTAGCTTGATTTGCATAATTAATCTTTTAGCATTTCTGCCTAGCCTGATTTGCCTTTTAAATCTTTTAGCATTTCTACCTAGACTGATTTGTATTATTAATCTTTTAGCATTCATACCTAGCCTGATTTGAGTTTTGAATCTTTTAGCATTTTTACCTAGCATGATTTGTGGTATTAACCTTTAAGTAATTCTACCAAGCATGATTTGTGTTATTAATCTTTAAGCATTTCTACCTAGCCTGATTTGCATTATTAATCTTTTAACATTTCCACCTAGCCTGATTTGTGTTATTAATCTTTTAGCATTTTTACCTAGCATGATTTGTGTTATAAATCTTTAAGCATTTTTACCTAGCCTGATTTATGTTATTAATCTTTTAGCATTTCTACATAGCATGATTTATGCTATTAATCTTTTAGCAGATGAAGACAGGTGGATTTTTTATTTTCCATTTTTCTGTAAAAATGCAACAAAACAGTAACAATAACACCAAAATGTAAGTGAGACAATTTTCTGTTTCTAACCCACTTTGCACAATGTCTGCAACCTGCCATTTTCCATCACAGAATATTAACCAGCAAGACAACTAAGAATGTTCTTTCTGCTGACAATGGTGGAAGTATATTGCAAAAGAATGACAAAACTTGGCAACCAACATATAAGCTGGTTTCTAAAATAAACAAACTCGTTTTTGTGTTTTGTTTTGTTTTTCTACACTGATGTGGAGAATACAATTATGTTTGTCTTTCTTTCTACACTGATGTAGAGAATACAATTATGTTTGTCTTTCTTTCTACTTGTGTTTATGAAAGAACTCCCAACAGTGTTATGTGTGAGATTGAATAAGGGAGACAATTAGGATGATATGATGAGATATTGACTCGTAATTATGAGAAAAGAAGCAATCTCAGAAAATTGTGTCTTTATCATATTAACAAGACCCAACACATGAGCTACAAAATAGCATTAACACAACAAAAGACCCGGGGGGGGTTGTCTTTCTGAAAAAAGGGGATAGTGCCTGAGGTCTTTGAGAAGGGGAAGATTTTGCAGAGTTTTAATAAAAAAGGGGGAAAATGTGTATGTTTTACATTTTATTAATTATCATGCATCTCTCTATTTTTTCTTGTTTTTGAACTTCATAGTCCAGTTCACTCAAGCTTCCACTGTTGTCACTAATCCGCATTTTGGCAAATTATTTTTTTATTTTGGGTGAGGGAAATTTTCATTTTTAGGGGAAAAAACTTTAAAAAAAATTATTTTCTGAGGGGAAGAAACCTGTAAACTGCCCCTTTTGTATAAGGTAAAACAAATCTGAAGGGGCATAGTTATCTTTGGGTAAATGATATAACTTATAACAGATATACATGTACACTAGATTATATGGATAAACACCAGAACATCAAGCAAAATGCCATGCCTAATGTTCTAAGGATAGAAAACACCAGTACACACAGAAAGTATGTATAAAGGTTACCTGGGGTACCAAAGTGTTCAATGGCTCTATTGCTACCAAAGTGTTCAATGGCTCTATTGCTACCAAAGTGTTCAAAGGCTCTATTGCTACCAAAGTGTTCAATGGCTCTATTGCTATTGCTACCAAAGTGTTCAATGGCTCTGTTGCTACCAAAGTGTTCAATGGCTCTATTGCTACCTAGGTGTTAAATGGCTCTATTGCTACCAAAGTGTCCAATGGCTCTATTGCTACCAAAGTGTTCAATGGTTCTATTGCTACCAAAGTGTCCAATGGCTCTATTGCTATTAAAGTGTTCAATGGCTCTATTGCTGTTAAAGTGTTCAATGGCTCTATTGCTACCAAAGTGTTCAATGGCTCTATTGCTACCAAAGTGTCCAATGGCTCTATTGCTACCAAAGTGTTCAATGGTTCTATTGCTACCAAAGTGTCCAATGGCTCTATTGCTACCAAAGTGTCCAATGGCTCTATTGCTATTAAAGTGTTCAATGGCTCTATTGCTACCAAAGTGTTCAAGGCTCTATTGCTACCAAAGTGTTCAATGGCTCTATTGCTACCAAAGAAGTTCAATGGCTCTATTGCTACCAAAGTGTTCAATGGCTCTATTGCTACTAAAGTGTTCAATGGTTCTATTGCTACCAAAGTGTTCAATGGTTCTATTGCTACAAAGTGTCCAATGGCTCTATTGCTACCAAAGTGGACTTGGCTCTATTGCTACCAAAGTGTTCAATGGATCTATTGCTACCAAAGTTTTCATAGGCTCTATTGCTACCAAAGTGTTCAATGGCTCTATTGCTACCAAAGTGTCCAATGGCTCTATTGCTATTAAAGTGTTCAATGGTTCTATTGCTATTAAAGTGTTCAATGGCTCTATTGCTACCAAAGTGTTCAATGGCTCTATTGCTACCAAAGTGTTCAATGGCTCTATTGCTACCAAAGTGTTCAAAGGCTCTATTGCTACCAAAGTGTTCAATGGCTCTATTGCTACCAAAGTGTTCAATGGCTCTATTGCTACCAAAGTGTTCAATGGCCAAGACCGAAATGAAACAAAATCCAGCCAGGGAATATGATATCCTGACAACCCAGAAACCAGTGCAAGAGTATTGGATTATAATTACCATAAGCAACAAGTGTTCGTTATTGTATGACATTTGTTGGTTGTAAATCAGGAAATACATTTAACCTTGTATTCCCAGTATACTGAGTAGAAACAGTGAGGGAGCACAATTTCCTGCCAAAGTAAACATGACATAGTCCCATATCAATCTTCATCGATTATCAAAATTGCAGAGTTTAACTTAGAAAGTAATTACTTTTTGCCATAATGGATGGTACTTTACAACAATCCAATTAACTCAATGTTGTATTCAGTACATATCATGCCTAATGTTTCTTTCAAGTTTGAGGATTTTGGGCTCATGACTGTATTCTCAAGATATTTATCTGAAACTAAAGTGAAGTTAAAGATTGCTTTTACCTTGATCTTTGCACAGGACCCTTAAAGTAATACAGGTAGTATCCAACAAGTAATTATGACCAATATCTCTACCAAATTTTGGAATTGTGGGCACATGTATTCTCTAGATATCGATTGGAAACAAAGTGGTCGACTGACAGACAGCAAAACAATATTCGAAGGCAGGCATAACAACTAATGTCCAGCAAGAGTCTTCACAGTTAATATTTGTCAGAAAAGACTTCTCCGGTGAATGATACTTTATAACACTTCAACTTGACAGCAGAGATTATAATTGTTGTATCTTTTAGGCCACTTGTGGTGGTGGAAAGGAGGTTCACCAATTTCCTGATTGAAATACTACAAAAACTACATTCTGGTGTTATTTGCCAGAAAAAATATTCATACAAAAGGCTTAAGAAGATGTTCCTTGCAAGAAAGGGCAGGAGATTAAATCAGGAGACCTTCTCAATAAGAAAGTACCTTTCCTGGCATCCTTATTTATGAAGTATTGAGAAATCAAATCTCTTTACAGACCAGTGTGGGACATCTACTCTTAGAACAGTTGTTTTTAACTTTATAAGTAAGAGCAACAAAGTTCAGATTGTTCAATACTGTCTTTCATACAAAATATATTTTTTCAAGAGAGGACTATTGGCAGACCCAAGCTGACCTGGGAGGAGGTTGTTAAGAGAGATAGGAAAGCTTTTGCCATGGAATCCATCAGCCCCCTTCATAGAGATGAATAGTGAGGGCTTCTGTGAGAAAGACTGGGCAGTCAGGCCTCATTCTCATCAGAGGATTAATTGTATGGCCTGATTCCAAATAAACCAGATATGATGATGATGATGATGATGATGATGATGATGATGATGATGATGATGATGAAGAGCACTGTACAAGCTTTTATAAAAAAGTATGACTATGTGTAAATTGTATGTTATTAACCTCACATTGCAAAATGCCCGCTTTCTACCAGTTTTCTTTGACCATCACAGAATGTCAATCTGCATAACAATTGGACATCCCATACACCATTCCAAATCCTTAATTACTGTTGCAAGAGGCTCACAAGCTATCTTTTAATGGAGATTCTTAATTGCAAATTGCAACAATAAACAACAGCCAAACAGTTGTTTGGTCTTTTTCTGATGACATAAAACATGTTTTAGTCATTATTTACTACTGACAATCCTATTGATACATAACTACTGATTGTGATCTCAAATTGTGGCTATTTAAAGCTTTTCTTTATGTTTCGACATGCTCAAAGCAGTGAATACTTTACATACTGGAGGTTGCATTTAATATTTTCCTTGTTGGCTTGTGAGCACATTTCAAAGGGTAAATGAATTTCTGCTTTCTGATTGGTTAAAATTAAGAGCCTTCATTCAATATAATTCAATATTATTCATTTAATATAATAATAATATCATATATAATGTTATATGAAATAATATAAAATAATTTACAATATAAAATAATATAATACTATATAAATAATGTAATATATAATAAAATAATATAAAATCAAATAAACTAAAATAAAATAATATAATATAATGTAAAATAATATAAAATAATATAAAATAAAATAAAGTAATAATATAACATTAAAATAATATAATAAATAGTAACTAGTTAACCAAGTTGAATGCAAGAATTGACTTCTATGCCGAATATGGCAGTGCAGGGCAATGATATTCAAATAGTTCAACCAAAGTCCTGCAGAATTAAACATCTTTTTCCTTTACCATATACTCATACATGTGAACTTTGCTGAGGACAAAGAGGGAGATTTTCACTTGCAAAGTGGGAGATTTGTTATTTTCATATAAACAAACAATGAAGTTATCTGTTTCCGAGCAGGGAGATTTCTGAAAATGTGTAAAACATCCCTCATTTTCAAATAATTTTGAATCTTAAAAGAGGTAGTCTCCCTCCAAAATTGGAAGAGTTCACATATATGTATACTTGAAAGTCAATTATCAATAAAAAAAGAAAACCTCTTATTTACTATGAGCTTTACATTATTATTACGTAGAGATACTTTTTGGTGTGTTTACAAACAGTTTTAGAATCAAATGCTTAAATATCCAGACCCAATATGATACAACATTCAATTGCTGAAATAAAAGCACTATCAAGAATTACCCATTCCTATCTACAACCATTAAGATTTAAGAGACAGTAGAGACGGTTAGTTCAATACTGTCCATCACTCAATATAAGACTACAAGTGCATTGTAGAAGCTTTAATCAAGGTGTGACTGCAGCAATGTGAATGGATCTAAACTCAGTTTGCACAATGCCACCTGCCATTGTTCATTTGTGTATGAATCTAAACTCAGTTTGCACAATGCAGCCTGCCATTATCCATTTGTGTATGGTTCTAAACTCAGTTTGCACAATGCAGCCTGCCATTATCCATTTGTGTATGAATCTAAACTCAGTTTGCACAATTCAGCCTGCCATAATCCATTTCTGTATGGTTCTAAACTCAATTAGCACAATGCAGCCTGCCATTGTCCATTTGTGTATGAATCTAAAGTAAGTTTGCACAATGCAGCCTGCCATTATCCATTTGTGTATGAATCTAAACTCAGTTTGCACAATTCAGCCTGCCATAATCAATTTGTGTATGGTTCTAAACTCAATTAGCACAATGCAGCCTGCCATTGTCCATTTGTGTATGAATCTAAAGTCAGTTTGCACAATGCCACCTGCCATTGTCCATTTGTGTATGAATCTAAACTCAATTAGCACAATGCAGCCTGCCATTATCCATTTGTCTATGAATCTAAACTCAATTAGCACAATGCAGCCTGCCATTGTTCATTTGTGTATGGTTCTAAACTCAGTTTGCACAATACAGCCTGCCATTGTCCATTTACTATCACAAAATATCAATCAAAATAAAAACTGCACAAATATTTGCTGACAGACAACTGGATGAAAAGCATGTGCAAAACAATGAGGAAACATAACAACAAACTTCTTGGATAGTGTACGAAATAAACATGTCCATTTTCATGCATTTACATTTTTATGTTTTCTTTTTTGATATTTTTGTGTAAGGGATGTCTGTGGGAGAGGGTTTGAATCCTAAACTGAGCCAAATCTGAACAAACCATGCTGTGGAAGTCCCCTTCAGGTGACTTGCCGTGGCCCAGTGGTTCTTTCCAGACATCTTTCTAGGATTTTTTTTCACCAATAACAAAATCTAGTTAGTAACACACCACTTTAAAAATCCCTAGAGATGTTTTAATAGGTTAGGCAAGGAAAGAAAATTTCTTTTCTGAACCTTTTTTTTTTGTTTTGTTAGTAAAGTTTATTTAATAAGAAAATCTGGCAAGAAATTCCAATATTTTTCCCACTGTCAAGATTGCACTGAAAATTGAAGGAAAACAACTCCATCCAGTATTAAACATTCTTCTTATTAATCCACATCAATCATTGGCTTGCAGCAATTGTTTAGTTCTCTTAACTCTTATAATGCCTTGCCCTTATTGAATATGCATTTGCAAATCGTGATGGTCGAGTGCAGGCAACTCCTGCAGAAAGGCTTTTTAGATCAGAATCTGCAATACATGCAGCTCAGTCTGTAGCAAAATGTCTCAACACCTTTGCATTCAGATGTAGGATTTTGACTTAGAATTATAATTAGTAACTTTACAAATGCAGCAAGTTCAGGGTAAATAATGTTCTTGAGTTGTTGATTATGGTGAATGGTACTTTAAATCACTCAAACCTAGTAGCAAGGGGATTGGAGGAAAGCTCTGTTGTACAGTCAAGGATGGTAATGGGGGTAGGAAGAAAGATCTGTTGTACTATCAAGGCTTGTAATGGGGGTGGGAAGAAAGCTCTGCTGTTCAATCAAGGCTGGTAATGGGGGTTAGAAGAAATTTAGGTCTGTTATACAGTCAAGGCTGGTAATGGGAGTAGGAAGAAAGCTCTGCTGTACAGTCAAGGCTGGAAATAGGAGTTGGAAGGAAGCTCTGCTGTACAGTTAAGGCTGGTAATGGGGGTTGGAAGAAAGCTCTGTTGTACTGTCACGGCTGGAAATAGGAGTTGGAAGAAAGCTCTGTTGTACAGTCAAGGCTGGTAAAGTGTGTTGGAAGAAAGCTCTGTTGTACAGTCAAGGCTGGAAATGGGAGTTGGGAGAAAGCTCTGTGGTACAGTCAAGGCTGGTAATGGGGGTTGGAAGAAAGCTCTGTTGTACTGTCAAAGCTGGTAATGGTAGCTGGAAGAAAGTTCTGTTGTACAGTCAAGGCTGGTAACGGGGGTTAGAAGAAAGCTCTGTTGTACAGTTGAGGCTGGTAATGGGAGCTGGAAGAAAGTTCTGTTGTACAGTCAAGGCTGGTAATGGGGGTTGGAAGGAAGCTCTGTTGTACAGTCAAGGCTGGTAATGGGGGATGAAAGGAAGCTCTGTTGTACCATCAAGGCTGGCAATGGGGGGTTAGAAGGAAGCTCTGCTATACATAAAGGCTGGTAATGGGAGTAGGAAGAAAGCTCTGTTGTACAGTCAAGGCTGGTAATGGGGGTTGGAAGGAAGCTCTGTTGTACAGTCAAGGCTGGTAATAGGGGTGGGAAGGAAGCTCTGTTGTACAGTCAAGGCTGGTAATGGGGGTGGGAAGGAAGCTCTGTTGTACAGTCAAGACTGGTAATGGGGGTTCAATGGAAGCTCTGCTGTACTTTACGGCTGGTAATGGGAGTAGGAAGGAAGCTCTGTTGTACAGTCAAGGCTGGTAATGGGGGTTGGAAGAAAGCTCTGTTGTACAGTCAAGGCTGGTAATGGAGGTTGGAAGAAAGCTCTGTTGTACAGTCAAGGCTGGTAATGGGGGTTGGAAGAAAGCTCTGTTGTACAGTCAAGGCTGGTAATGGGAGTAGGAAGGAAGCTCTGTTGTACAGTCAAGGCTGGTAATGGGGGTTGGAAGAAAGCTCTGTTGTACAGTCAAGGCTGGTAATGGGAGTAGGAAGGAAGCTCTGTGGGATTGGGATTAGCCGGCATTTTTGCCGATACTGCGCAGCGACATTTCTATCATTATAGCACAGGGGCATTTATGAGGTGCCCAGGGACTGAACCTGGCCGGTCCGTTATACTGACACCGACGAGTCAGGCGTAATGCTGTCCCCTTTGCCCCGAGCGTTAGGAGGGAAGCCACTACTACCAACTTTAAAGTCTTTGGTATGACCCGGCCGGGGTTCGAACCCACGACCTCCCGATCCGCAAAAGCTCTGTTGTACAGTCAAGGCTAGTAATGGGGGTTGGAAGAAAGCTCTGTTGTACAGTCAAGGCTGGTAATGGAGGTTGGAAGAAAGCTCTGCTGTACTTTAAGGCTGGTAATGGGAGTAGGAAGGAAGCTCTGCTGTACAGTCAAGGCTGGTAATGGGGGTTGGAAGAAAGCTCTGTTATACAGTCAAGGCTGGTAATGGGGGTTGGAAGAAAGCTCTGTTGTACAGTCAAGGCTGGTAATGGGAGTTGGAAGAAAGCTCTTCTGTACTTTAAGGCTGGTAATGGGAGTAGGAAGGAAGCTCTGTTGTACTGTCAAGGCTGGTAATGGGGGTTGGAAGAAAGCTCTGCTGTACTTTAAGGCTGGTAATGGGAGTAGGAAGGAAGCTCTGTTGTACAGTCAAGGCTGGTAATGGGGGTTGGAAGAAAGATCTGTTGTACAGTCAAGGTTGATAATGGGGGTTGGAAGAAAGCTCTGTTGTACAGTTGAGGCTGGTAATGGGGGTAGGAAGAAAGCTCTGTTGTACAGTCAAGGCTTGTAATGGGGGTAGGAAGAAAGCTCCATTGTGCTATTAAGGCTTGTAATGGGGGATGGTAGAAAGCTCCATTGTGCTATTAAGGCTTGTAATGGGGGATGGTAGAAAGCTCTGTTGTACAGTTGAGGCTGGTAATGGGGGTAGGAAGAAAGCTCTGTTGTACAGTCAAGGCTTGTAATGGGGGTAGGAAGAAAGCTCCATTGTGCTATTAAGGCTTGTAATGGGGGTTGGAAGAAAGCTCCATTGTGCTATTAAGGCTTGTAATGGGGGATGGTAGAAAGCTCTGTTGTACAGTTGAGGCTGGTAATGGGGGTAGGAAGAAAGCTCTGTTGTACAGTCAAGGCTTGTAATGGGGGTAGGAAGAAAGCTCCATTGTGCTATTAAGGCTTGTAATGGGGGTTGGTAGAAAGCTCCATTGTGCTATTAAAGCTTGTAATGAGGGATGGTAGAAATCTCTGTTGTACAGTTGAGGCTGGTAATTGGGGTTGGAAGAAAGCTCCATTGTGCTATTAAGACTTGTAATGGGGGTAGGAAGAAAGCTCCATTGTGCTATTAAGGCTTGTAATGGGGGATGGTAGAAATCTTTGCTTTTCCATCAGGACTGGTACTGGGAAGGGAGAGAAAGCTAGTAATCTTCTAAAACTAACAGAGTTTGCTTGTTTGTACTTCTAGCAGTAAATATTGTTCCAAGTTTCACTTGAATGAAAAGGATGTCAATTATTGAAAGTTATCTGAAAGAAAAAAGTGGCTCTGTGTATTTCCAAACATGTTTAGTTTTTATCTGCCAGTAAAAGATGTGATCATCAAGCCTCCTTTTAAGCAGAAGTAATAACACAGGCTTGGGCACTTTTTTATCATTATGATTCAACACACCTTTAGTTTTCATTAACTGAAATATATCTGAAGTGAATCAATATGAAATGATATTCAACATTAAAATGGTTGACTCTGAAGAAAGGGCATCCACAAAGAACAGCCATTATGAGCTACTTTGAAAGGAAACCTTATTCTCAACAAGTTTTGTTTTTGTTTTTTGCAAATACATTACAGCAACCAATTTTGTTCATTACAGTGACTCATGCCATTTTGATGGAGGAAGACCCCAGACAGATGTCTGGGTAGAACCACCAGCACACCGCAAGACCTTCCCACATTAAATCTTTTGTTCCGAATGGGACTCAAAACCCACGCGGTAGGAGGCAAAGCAGTCAGAGGGGTTACAAATAGGTAACTCCAGCATGGGCACCCCTCATTTATTCTTAGCAAAACTTAAACGACAATTTCAAGACAATTTCAGGACAATATTTCAGTCTTGTCATAAACATGTATCTGATACCTTCTACTCTTGAGATAAGTGAAAGGTTTTATAAACACATGTCATTAAAATCTTTATTAAACCTTAACTAAACAGAAAAAACAAAAAGAATGTTTAAGTTTGCTGTCCTTACAATCATGTAACTTGATAGTTAACTACTACATTGAAATTAAAAATATTGGGAGCCTGTGACGTTGTGGTAGAGTCGCTGATTTGTAACTCCTCTGACTGCTTAGCCTCTCACCACGTGGGTTTGAGTCCTATTCGGGGCGAACACTTCCAGCTGACATGCAGTGCGCCAGTGGTTCTACCCAGACATGTGTCTAGGATCCCCCTCCACCAAAAAGCTGGACGTTGCTATAATGATCAGAAATGGTCGCTGCAATGAATATAAAAAACAAAACAAAATGAAATTAAAAATTTTGAGATGTGGTAAGAGGATATGACAATACTTTTACGACCAAGTTGTTTTTATTTCATTAAATTTGTTTGATTTATTAGTAAATGAGTCAAGAAATTCCAACATTAACCCACTATAGAGAAGTGCAAAGTGAAAAAATGGTGCGGTTATGGGTGGACATTGTCTTTCTTACTTTAAAATCACACATTAAAGCAGACAGTTAAGTTAAAAGCAAAATAAAGAAACAGATCTAACTTACGTGGAAGCATCAATAAAGTAGATGACCAGAGAGGCAATGCTTAGAACAAACACCAGTCCCACCTGCAAGTGGACAAATACACATCATAGAATTATTAAATTGATAGAATTGAATGACATATAAACATAATCATTGATTGATTGAATTCAAGAACATATAACTATTGACTGAGAGAATTGAAGGATAAATACATACAATTATTGACCGACAGAATTCAAGGACAAATATAATTATAACGATTGGCATGACACAAGGACAAACACCTGGTACACACAATCATTGATTAATCTTTAAGGAAAAATAAACACTGACTGATATATTTCAAGCACAAATATACTGTATTAAACTCATCTACTGTTAATGTGTACATCAACACTCAAATAAAACTATATAATAATTAAATAAGGTATGTAAGTAGCATACAAGACAGATGTAACGACAATATTTATTATGCAAAACAGATTTTAAAACAATTTCAAGAGGTTGCCATGGTAATGATACGTAAGGTATCTTTTCAATACTCCTATAAATAACACACGAAAACAAATGATCTTTGTGCATAATATTTCTTACAAAAAGATTCAATTAGTTTGCAGGGTTTTTTAACTTGTTTTTGATCAGAAAGATATTTAAAGTCCTTTTTTGGGCCAAAGTCATGTACAACAGTAGTTCCACTGTCTCAAGGTACTAAATATGCAAGCTTGTTATATTAAGTGGGATGGAACGGGATTTGCCGGCATTTTTGCCGATACTGTGCAGCTACATTTCTATCATTATAGCACAGGGGCACTTATGAGGTGCCCAGGGACTGAACCATGCTGAACCATTATACTGACACCGACGAATCAGGCGTAATGCTGTCCCCTTAGTCCCGAGCGTTAGCCACTTCTTCCATTTTTAAAGTCTTTAGTTTGACCCAGCCGGGGTTTGAACCCGCAACCTCCAGATCTGCAAGCCGTCGCTCTACCGCTTGTGCTATTGCGGCCGGTATATATTAAGTGGGAACATAATCTTTATATGATTATATAGATGCCGAGGCATTCTATAGAATTATTCAAGATATTGTCCATACATATAAAACAATAACAACCAGTTTTGAAATGACTTACTCATTTTATAAAGTCTGCATTACATACATTAAAGGTAGTATCCAACAGTTTGTCTATATCTAATACATGTGAAAACCTTTTACCCCTGTTCTGATGGATTTGTGCATAACTGCTGTATTTACTTATTTATTATTTACTTATTTAGTACTGTATTTACTTCAGCGCAAGTAAAGACTGTTTATAACATTAACTCAATTGTACGAGAATACGAAGTATGAAAAATAGCGCCATAAATGTCCATTATTGTCAAACTTTAAATAACCATGCTGGGGATTTCAGCTAAAAATAGATATCGATGTCAGAGCTGATTACCCAGATGGTCATGTAACATAATTTTAAATATAAGTGGTCACATGGTTTCCTTAGTTTAAAAATAGCAAACTATGCAGTGTGGCTCAGATAGGAAATATATTTTTGTATTGATGTGGAATGGAGTGTTATGTTGTACTTTTCACAATGATGTAGACCGCCACTATACAGCATTTCATGGGACCTTTATGCTGTCTAGGTCACACTGTAGTACTAAACATAATTTTTATGTGTAGTTCATTGCAGCGGTAAACACTGGAAACGTAAATATAACTAAGTGAAGGAAAGTACTGCATATCCCCTTTAACCATAACACTACCTATGCAAATACAGAGGACACAAATGACATTTTGGGAAAAAAAAGCTAAACTGTGTTAATGACCTCTTTGCACAGCTATTTGAAATGGAAATCTGACATGAAAAGAGAGAAAAAAGACAAGACATAAAACTAGGCCACTTCCGAGGTTTATTGAAAGCTTATTGATTAAGGGCAGACCCAATACATTCAAGGGGGGAATGTTCAATGTACCTTCATGAGAACGTAGGAAACACTGCCAGAAATATGCAGATACATATACCAGACTTAAGTTTCTAACCAGTGTTCGGAAAGTTCATTTGAAATTAAAATTATTGATAATGATTCTGACAAGGTATGCATACATGAATAAGCAAAACACTGAGCAAGTTAGATAAGTTTTACCTAATTCCACTAAAATCAGTAGATTTTTCAATGATTTATTAAGGATATTGTTAAAAGTGTTTATAATAGAAAATTGTAATGTCAGAAAAGTAAAGCCAGATCAGCAAGGAAAAAGCTTTTTTCACACACACACACACACACACACATTTATATTTATTTATATATATATATATATATATATATATATATATATATATATATATATATATATATATATATATATTTATATGTATTTATATGAATTTATATATATATATATATTCGATTTTTCAGGCCAGGATCATTTTGTAAAGATCACTTGTATACATCATACTACGTATCATTTTGTAAGGATCACTTGTATACATCATACTACGTATCATTTTGTAAAGATCACTTGTATACATCATACCACGTATCATTTTGTAAAGATCACTTGTATACATCATACTACGTATCATTTTGTAAAGATCACTTGTATACATCATACTGCGTATCATTTTGTAAAGATCACTTGTATACATCATACTACGTATCATTTTGTAAAGATCACTTGTATACATCATACTACGTATCATTTTGTAAAGATCGCTTGTATACATCATACTACGTATCCATTTCAGAGGCAACCCTCGACTAGTTTTGCATGGTTTAAGTGTTCGGTTATGAGCAATGAATGAATAAAATAAATAAATAAATGCTTGAATGTATGCATACTTAATGCGGGTGTTATCTTCCTCAGTTGCCATTTCAAAGCTATGCTAATCATTCCCTTTAGTGAACATGATTTTGGTGACTATATCTGATTTTGCATGTCATTTAATATATATAAATATATAGATATATAATTATTCATAAATGGGTATTCCAAAGATCTAGTGAAAAACATTTATTCTAAAGGTCAATTAATCATCGCATAATTTTATTTTTTTTAAATTGAGTATATGATAGTTTTCTATGCCATGCAAAAACAGAAAACTCGTAGACGGAAAAGTTGTTCACAGAACAGAAGGCAGTAAAAAAAACATACTGGATACTTTATGTTTGTATATATATTTCACATCCTAGATCTTCTAAGCGTGAGGAAACAGCTACAAAAAGTCTGACAAAACACTACTTACAATATTTTTGGTGAACAGATTTTTGTTCCATCTTAACAGTAATAATATTATCATACTTGCAATTTTAGATTAGAAAACATAAAGTAATTTTTAAAATAATTACAAATTAAACAAACATAAAAAATGAAACTTTTAACAACCATAGAAAGTAGAAAATACAACAATTCCAAATCAAGTCAATTTTAAAACATACTTAAGTATAAGAACACAATCATTTATTATAAATTGTGTTTTTGTGTTCTTATTTACAAAATGTTAACAGAAGTCAAGAATGATATACCGGACCTGGTAGCACAATCGGTAGAGCATCGGCACCAGGTATGGGAGGCCCCGGGTTTCATCCTGGGCTGCTACATACCGAAGTCGTTCAAAATGGTAGTGGTATAACATTCAAGCAAATATAAGGGTAGTTCCATGACTAGTTGGCCTGGTGTCAGGATAATGTCACTGGGTGTGGTATCCTGACAGGTGTTCACGGCATGCTATACACAGTGAAGGCAGCACTATAACTGCTTCAAGTGGACACCAAATAACCGAAATAATGTTGGTGGGACACAAAAACCAATAAACAAATAATAAACAAAGAAGAATGATATTTTTATTGCTGAATCCAAATCCTAAGAAAATGCGGGGAAAAAACAAAGGATTGTTTTGCAATGTTTGTCTTGTGGGAACTTTCCATTCATGCTGATTCCTGGAAAAAATTGACTCATTTCTTTCTGCGCACAAAATCCAGGATGAGTTATGTCTCTTCCCCACCCTTGAAAGAGAGTCTTCATTGAACAATTATTACAAGATAGTTTTTCCCTGACATCAGACAAGGCTGAAACCAGACATCTTCCATTTGCATGAAATAAATAATTCAAAACTTTCTGGCTCTATAGAAAAGCCTAACTCTAAAAGAGTATTTTTTTTATTTTTGTACAAGTTTATGCTATGAGTATATTAGAAGCCTACTTTCTGTGCATTCTAGTAGTCCACTCTCTGAATGCTAGAAGCTTAATTTCGATGTATTCTAGAAGCCTACTCTCTGTGTATGCCTACTTTCTGTGTATTCTAGTAGCCTACTCTCTGTGTATGCCTACTTTCTGTGTATTCTAAAGTCAACTCTCTGTGTATGCCTACTTTCTATGTATTCTAAAGTCGACTCTCTGTGTATGCCTACTTTCTATGTATTCTAAAGTCGACTCTCTGTGTATGCCTACTTTCTATGTATTCTAAAGTCGACTCTCTGTGTATGCCTACTTTCTATGTATTCTAAAATCAACTCTCTGTGTATGCCTACACTCTGTGTATTCTCAAAGCCTACTCTAGAAGCTATACTGCTTTCCTAATCATATCATAAGTTCGAACCCAGGCCGCAGCATACCAAAGTTGTAAAAAATGGCAGTGGTATGATTAGGGTATATAGTTCCATGGTTGGCCCAGTGTCAAGATAATGTGACAGGGTGTGGTGTCATGCCAGGTGTTTACGGCTTGCTATACACAGTGAAGGCAGCACTTTATCTGCTTCAAGTGGATACTGTCTCCAGATAACTGAAATACTGTTGATGGGATGATAAACCCAATAAACACAGTGAAGTCAGCACTATATCTGCTTCAAGTGGATACTGTCTCCAGATAACTGAAATACTGTTGATGGGATGATAAACCCAACAAACAAAAAAATTTCTACTTCTCTAGGACAGGTCTGTGTAATAAGATGGAAACATTGTTTAAACTCCATATCATTGATTATAATGTAGATCTATGTTCATATGCTGCTATATTAATGGACTTCTGAACAGATATGAAAAAAAAATCTTTTCTGCCTGTTAAAAATCTAAGCAATGATTGTTTAATTTTGTTTCATTTAACCAAATGTAAAATACTAATCCAACATAGCAGGAGCTTCCTTCTTAAAAAGAAAACACAACAATAATTTGCTCCCAACTTTCCAGGAAAAAGAAAAACACTGACACAGCCTGATTTGATCCAATATCTTTTGGAAGATTGTCAAGATGCACTTGACAGCAATGGCCAGAAAGATTTATGATCAGCATATTTGACTTGATTAACCTTGATTTGTCTAACACAAGAACAATGTTCCAATAAGCCACAGATTCCTCTGTGAGCCAGAGCTGGATTTCAGATAAACATACTTATCCCTTAGCTTGCTGCATGTTGTTAAAAATTCACACTTAATTCTCAGGGCTTTTTGCTTTAATATTGTATATAAAGAGAAACTGAGCAGCAAATACTGCAGATCCTGATCAGACAGCTCCTAACAGGGATATCTATGTTACATGTCAGGGTTGGTATACTTATAAACAGAGACTGAGCAGCAAATAGTGTAGATCCTGATCAGACAGCTCCTAACAGGGATATATATGTTACATGTCAGGGTTGGTATACTTATAAACAGAAACTGAGCAGCAAATAGTGTATATCCTGATTAGACAGCTCCCAACAGGGATATATATGTTACATGTCAGGGTTGGTATACTTATAAACAGAAACTGAGCAGCAAATAGTGTATATCCTGATTAGACAGCTCCCAACAGGGATATATATGTTACATGTCAGGGTTGGTATACTTATAAACAGAGACTGAGCAGCAAATAGTGAAGATCCTGATCAGACAGCTCCCAACAGGGATATCTATGTTACTTGTCAGGGTTGGTATACTTATAAACAGAAACTGAGCAGCAAATACTGCAGATCCTGATCAGACAGCTCCTAACAGGGATATATATGTTACATGTCAGGGTTGGTATACTTATAAACAGAGACTGAGCAGCAAATAGTGAAGATCCTGATCAGACAGCTCCCAACAGGGATATCTATGTTACTTGTCAGGGTTGGTATACTTATAAACAGAAACTGAGCAGCAAATAGTGTAGATCCTGATCAGACAGCTCCTAACAGGGATATCTATGTTACTTGTCAGGGTTGGTATACTTATAAACAGAGACTGAGCAGCAAATAGTGTAGATCCTGATCAGACAGCTCCTAACAGGGATATCTATGTTACTTGTCAGGGTTGGTATACTTATAAACAGAGACTGAGCAGCAAATAGTGTAGCTCCTGATCAGACAGCTCCCAACAGGGATATCTATGTTACATGTCAGGGTTGGTATACTTATAAACAGAAACTGAGCAGCAAATAGTGTATATCCTGATTAGACAGCTCCCAACAGGGATATCTATGTTACATGTCAGGGTTGGTATACTTATAAACAGAAACTGAGCAGCAAATAGTGTAGATCCTGATCAGACAGCTCCCAACAGGGATATCTATGTTACTTGTCAGGGTTGGTATACTTATAAACAGAAACTGAGCAGCAAATAGTGTATATCCTGATTAGACAGCTCCCAACAGGGATATCTATGTTACATGTCAGGGTTGGTATACTTATAAACAGAAACTGAGCAGCAAATAGTGTAGATCCTGATCAGACAGCTCCTAACAGGGATATATATGTTACATGTCAGGGTTGGTATACTTATAAACAGAGACTGAGCAGCAAATAGTGTAGATCCTGATCAGACAGCTCCCAACAGGGATATCTATGTTACTTGTCAGGGTTGGTATACTTATAAACAGAAACTGAGCAGCAAATAGTGTAGCTCCTGATCAGACAGCTCCCAACAGGGATATCTATGTTACTTGTCAGGGTTGGTATACTTATAAACAGAAACTGAGCAGCAAATAGTGTAGATCCTGATCAGACAGCTCCTAACAGGGATATCTATGTTACTTGTCAGGGTTGGTATACTTATAAACAGAGACTGAGCAGCAAATAGTGTATATCCTGATTAGACAGCTCCCAACAGGGATATCTATGTTACATGTCAGGGTTGGTATACTTATAAACAGAAACTGAGCAGCAAATAGTGTAGATCCTGATCAGACAGCTCCTAACAGGGATATATATGTTACATGTCAGGGTTGGTATACTTATAAACAGAGACTGAGCAGCAAATAGTGTAGATCCTGATCAGACAGCTCCCAACAGGGATATCTATGTTACTTGTCAGGGTTGGTATACTTATAAACAGAAACTGAGCAGCAAATAGTGTAGATCCTGATCAGACAGCTCCTAACAGGGATATCTATGTTACTTGTCAGGGTTGGTATACTTATAAACAGAGACTGAGCAGCAAATAGTGTAGATCCTGATCAGACAGCTCCTAACAGGGATATCTATGTTACTTGTCAGGGTTGGTATACTTATAAACAGAGACTGAGCAGCAAATAGTGTAGATCCTGATCAGACAGCTCCCAACAGGGATATCTATGTTACATGTCAGGGTTGGTATACTTATAAACAGAAACTGAGCAGCAAATAGTGTATATCCTGATTAGACAGCTCCCAACAGGGATATCTATGTTACTTGTCAGGGTTGGTATACTTATAAACAGAAACTGAGCAGCAAATAGTGTATATCCTGATTAGACAGCTCCCAACAGGGATATCTATGTTACTTGTCAGGGTTGGTATACTTATAAACAGAAACTGAGCAGCAAATAGTAGATCCTGATCAGACAGCTCCTAACAGGGATATCTATGTTACTTGTCAGGGTTGGTATACTTATAAACAGAGACTGAGCAGCAAATAGTGTAGATCCTGACCAGACATCAGGGAACCTTATAAATACATGAATTTCAGGCTAAGAGGTAAAGGTGTGTGGTTATTTAAAGGTCCCTATCAGATTTTCCTGCTTTTTGTCTTAACTCTAATTCTGACATTGAAGAATATTACTTAGAAAGTTACTGTTTAACTTAGAATTTCAAAACTAGTAATATTTTTTTGGTCCCCTGAAAATTTAATCAATATATAAATTAACAGCAATTGTTTCTTTAATTTAGTTTTGTCTTTATAACAAGTCTTTGGCCATTCACAAAGTACATGTACATAAATAGGGAATTGAATGTAAAAAATCAAAAACTGTCATAAAACATCTCTAGGGACTTATATACCTTTAACTTATAAGCTGCTAAAAACAATAATGTTTTGACAAAAAGTGTAGATTTAGATCTCCTGCTAGGAGCTGTCTGATCATGACCTTTACCATCTGCTGGCACTTCTGACAAATATGTAATGTTACCAATGCATAAAATTGTTATAACATTTTTTTTTTTATATCTGCTACTGACAAATGGAGCAGGGTTTTTAAGGTGAACATTTAGAAACAAAAACTGAAATCGTCTTGAATACCCCTCTTTAACAGATGTTTACATTTTGTTATCTGGAATTCTGTGAATGAGTCCCTAGTCTTTGAAGCCTTCCTAGTGTTTATTGTACATGCAATAACAATAAAACCCATCATAACTGTGCTGACATACTTACATACCACCACTGAATGGCTCTACAGACAGTACATTTACCAAAAAACCTTGGCACAATGGCAAACGGTGCCAGTAAAATAACGTAACGTAATGTAGATGTAGCTTCATTATTCAATGTTTCTTAACAGCGTATATACCTACTAAGTTGGCAAAGGTTACCACTATTTTAGATCAACTAGTTGACCTAATTTACTCCTAAATTCAAAGGTTAACATTTGGCAAAACCGTCTGGGTCGTTATTGTTGTCTAATTGGCGACTCGTAAGACCGGAATTTTCATTTTCACTAGTCTGTGGACGACCAGAATATTCAAGCCGTGCATATATGTCAAAATTATATGGACAAGTAGAGTTTGTGTACGGACAAGTAAGATTTTCTCGTATTTTGCCACCTATGTTTACGTATGCCATAGCATCACTTCAGAATAACACAAATCATATGATCTTATTTTTTTCTTGTAAGGTAAAAAATTCTAGACAAAAACCACTTGCATGCAAGTTTATGACATCAGGTTTCTATGGTTTGGCATTTATTCAGTAGGATACACTTCCTAAATGGACAGCTTTATTTAAGCTGACCTGATTGACGAACTGGTTTGCTGAATTGCTAGGTCCAAGTGGACAAATCAATGCTACAACAGTATTCAAATATGTGACCGGTAATGGAGCACAATGTAACAACTGACACATGTTATTTGTTTGATAAAGTTAGGCATTTGACCATTTGAAAATTGACCATTCATTATGGATTATCCCTTGGCAACTTAGCTTGTTGTTTTGGTTAACTGAGCACTTTGATTAAATGAGCACTTTATGTGTGCACTTCTATGTGTGCACTTTTAGTATGTGTGCACTTTTATTATGTGTGCACTTTTATGTGTGCACTTTTATTATGTGTGCACTTTATTTGTGTGCACTTTATCTGTATGCACTTTTATATGTGTGCACTTTTCCTACTCATTGTATTTAAGTAACACATTATACAAAAACTTGTTATAATTAGGTTATTTCTTTGTGATTTTCTTTTTGTCTTTATTCCAACATGAATATAGGGATGTTTTTGCCTTGCAGATCGGGAGGTCATGGGTCCAAACCCCGGGTGGGTCAAGCCAAAGACTTTAAAGTTTGTAGTAGTGGATTCCATCCTAACGCTCAGGGCTAAGGGGACAGCATTACTCCTGACTCGTCGGTGTCGGTAAAATGGACCAACCGGGTTCAGTCCCTGGGCACCTCATAAGTGCCCCTGTGCTATAATGATAGAAATGTTGCTGCACAGTATCGGCAACAATGCCGACAAATCCCATCCAATTATTCCATAATTGTTCTCAAACACTGTAAAAGTTAGAGCATAAATAATGTTAATGTTAAACTGTACAGTCTGCATGTAAAATGATTTACCTGGCACTAATAGAATATATACAAGTTCTGGTTGGCCAGTTGGTATTTGCTGACACTATTTATACTGTAGGTAATTTTATGCCTAATTGTAAAGCATATCAAATGTAATATACACAAACCAGCTTCATATATCGCATTATAGTTGTAAAATCAGTAGAGGTTTGGCTCTATTACTCTATTTATGCAAATATGTGAACTTTTTCTGAGGCCAAAGTGGAAGATTTTCACTTGCAAAGTGGGAGATTTGTTATTTTCATATAAAGAAGAAAGTTACCTGTTTCCAAGTAGGGGGATTTCTGAAAATGTGTAAAACACACACATCATTTTCAAACAATTTTGAAACTTGAAAGAGGGAGTCTCCCTCCAAAAGCTGGAAAGTTCACATGTATGTTCATGTTTCTGGTTTGAGAATCAGGAGACTTATATTGTTTTGCATCCAACAAAAGGTAATATTTGTCAAAGACCGTCAATCTTTTTCTTCCTTTACACTTTACTTGTGCATATGCTTTTTTCCTTGTATGTTCGCCATGTTCATCAGAACTGTGCATGCATTGAGTTCTAGTGAAAATATTTTTAATTTCTCTCAAGACTTGAAAAAAGAAGCATGATAAAATTCATTTTAAAAGCCACAAAATAAATAAATGTGAAGAAAAAGAAAATATTCTTCAGAAGCATTATACACAAATATAATTATTATGGACATCAAGCCTTATCATTAAAAAAATCCTCATTATTACTATCTTCATCACACAGAAATACATCTGCCCAAGACTGGACCTGGTAGCGCAATCGGTAGAGCATCGGCTCCAGGTACAGGAGACCCCGGGTTCAGGATAATGTGACTGGGTGTGGTGTCATTCCAGGCGTTCACAGCTTGCTAAACACAGTGAAGGCAGCACTATACCTGCTCCAAGTGAACACCGTCTCTAAATAACTAAAATAAAGTTGGTGGGACGATAAACCCAATAAACATTTGCTCCTTTAGACATTGATATAATTTGTACAATGTACAATGCTTAGAACAAAGGAAACATTATCTAGAAATCAATTACCAATTGCCAACATCATTTATTACAGATAATATGATAAATGGCCAAAGGACAGACAAAAGCTGCAATTATTTTTCCATAATTCAATCACACTATCCTTACTTCAATCAATGCTTCTAATTGTGCTAAAATTAATCAAAGGGCAAAATAAAAAGTCATGAAGCACTATGACATTAAGCTAAAAAAAATAATACTTGTAAAACAGTAAGTTTGTAGAATTTTTCTTTTTGCAGACCATCCTTTTCGGTTATGAAAGCACAGTAAGTACTGTGATATTCAATACAGCCACATTTTAAGACAATAAGCTAGGGTGTAGAAACAACTACCATACATAATGCAAGATAAACTGTCTCTACTCAAACATTACAAATCTGATTTCGATGTAACTTTGACATAAGCAGAATGTTAAAGAGTGAGATCCAAAATAGATGTGGAGGTGGTGGTCCCTATTTCATTGTGTAGGTTACACTGAGATCCAAGATATATGTGGAGGTGGTGGTCACTATTATATTGTGTAGGTTACATTGAGATCCAAGATATATGTGGAGGTGGTGGTCACTATTATATTGTGTAGGTTACATTGAGATCCAAGATATATGTGGAGGTGGTGGTCACTATTATATTGTGTAGGTTACATTGAGATCCAAGATAGATGTGGAGGTGGTCACTATTCCATTGTGTGGGTTACACTGAGATCCAAGATATATGTGGAGGTGGTCACTATTCCATTGTGTGGGTTACATTGAGATCCAAGATAGATGTGGAGGTGGTGGTCACTATTCCATTGTGTAATTAACATTGAGATCCAAGATAGATGTGGAGGTGGTGGTCCCTATTTCATTGTGTAGGTTACATTGAGATCCAAGATATATGTGGAGGTGGTGGTCACTATTCCATTGTGTAGGTTACATTGAGATCCAAGATAGATGTGGAGGTGGTGGTCCCTATTTCATTGTGTAGGTTACATTGAGATCCAAGATAGATGTGGAGGTGGTGGTCCCTATTCCATTGTGTGGGTTACACTGAGATCCAAGATATATGTGGAGGTGGTCACTATTCCATTGTGTGGGTTACATTGAGATCCAAGGTATATGTGGAGGTGGTGGTCACTATTCCATTGTGTAGGTTACATTGAGATCCAAGATATATGTGGAGGTGGTGGTCACTATTCCATTGTGTAGGTTACATTGAGATCCAAGATAGATGTGGAGGTGGTGGTCCCTATTTCATTGTGTAGGTTACATTGAGATCCAAGATAGATGTGGAGGTGGTGGTCACTATTATATTGTGTGGGTTACACTGAGATCCAAGATATATGTGGAGGTGGTGGTCACTATTATATTGTGTAGGTTACATTGAGATCCAAGATAGATGTGGAGGTGGTGGTCACTATTATATTGTGTGGGTTACACTGAGATCCAAGATATATGTGGAGGAGGTGGTCACTATTATATTGTGTGGGTTACATTGAGATCCAAGATATATGTGGAGGTGGTGGTCACTATTCCATTGTGTAGGTTACATTGAGATCCAAGATATATGTGGAGGTGGTGGTCACTATTATATTGTGTGGGTTACACTGAGATCCAAGATAGATGTGGAGGTGGTGGTCCCTATTTCATTGTGTGGGTTACACTGAGATCCAAGATAGATGTGGAGGTGGTGGTCCCTATTTCATTGTGTGGGTTACACTGAGATCCAAGATATATGTGGAGGTGGTGGTCACTATTATATTGTGTGGGTTACACTGAGATCCAAGATAGATGTGGAGGTGGTGGTCACTATTATATTGTGTGGGTTACATTGAGATCCAAGATAGATGTGGAGGTGGTGGTCACTATTATATTGTGTGGGTTACACTGAGATCCAAGATAGATGTGGAGGTGGTGGTCCCTATTTCATTGTGTGGGTTACACTGAGATCCAAGATATATGTGGAGGTGGTGGTCACTATTCCATTGTGTAGGTTACATTGAGATCCAAGATATATGTGGAGGTGGTGGTCACTATTATATTGTGTAGGTTACATTGAGATCCAAGATAGATGTGGAGGTGGTGGTCACTATTATATTGTGTAGGTTACATTGAGATCCAAGATAGATGTGAAGGTGGTGGTCACTATTATATTGTGTGGGTTACTCTGAGATCCAAAATAGATGTGGAGGTGGTCACTTTTCCATTGTGTGGGTTACATTGAGATCCAAGATATATGTGGAGGTGGTGGTCACTATTATATTGTGTAGGTTACTTTAAGATCCAAGATATATGTGGAGGTAGTGGTCACTATTATATTGTGTAGGTTACTTTGAGATCCAAGATATATGTGGAGGTGGTCACTATTCCATTGTGTGGGTTACATTGAGATCCAAGATATGTGTGGAGGTGGTGGTCACTATTATATTGTGTAGGTTACTTTAAGATCCAAGATATATGTGGAGGTGGTGGTCACTATTATATTGTGTAGGTTACTTTGAGATCCAAGATATATGTGGAGGTGGTTGTCACTATTATATTGTGTAGGTTACACTGAGATCCAAGATATATGTGGAGGTGGTTACTATTGCATTGTGTAGGTTACATTGAGATCCAAGATATATGTGGAGGAGATGGTCACTATTATATTGTGTAGGTTACTTTAAGATCCAAGATAGATGTGGAGGTGGTGGTCACTATTATATTGTGTAGGTTACTTTGAGATCCAAGATATATGTGGAGGTGGTGGTCACTTTTCCATAGTGCAAGTTACATTGAGATCCAAGACATATGTGAAGGTGGTCACTATTCCACTGTGTAGGTTACGTTGAGATCCAAGAAAAATGTGGAGGAGGTGGTCACTATCTATTGTGTAGGTTACATCAAACATACCATGCTTCACTAAATGCTGTATTTACAAGCTCTACAGGCATGTTTATTTATTAATTTGTTTGACATTATATCTTGTAAATTTATAGAACTTCATATTATTGGTGTTCTAATATGGCAGCACACATGAACGTTTGCAATCCGCAAAAATGCAAAGAAAGCAATTATCTGTGTTAAAACTCTGGAAAAAGTCAATTTGCTGAAAAATTGAGTATGAGTGTTTTTAAAAAAAGATACCGGTACTTTTTAGCCACCTGGATACAGGAAGTTATTCAATTGTTAGGTCAATGGCTTCCTGTTTGTGGCAGTAACTCAATACTCCCAGCAGACAAGATGAATACCAAATATAGACAAGAGGGCCATGATGGCTCTTAATTGCTCACCTGATGACACAGGCTTTTAGAAGGCTCAAATCTGGCATCACGTAATTAAGAGTGATTTACTTTAGAAATCTTTGGTGAAGATTGGACCATTAGCGTGGCCATTGGGTTGATAACATTTTCTAGACTTTTACCAAGTAACCTACTGAATCCACATGACCCACTTCAAAACATATGTAAAATTTCATACTGGCAAACATGCTGGCCAAGTTTGGTGAAGATTGGGCCATCAATGTGGCCTTTTAAGTCTTTTCACAAGGTTTCTAAATTGACCTAGTGACATACTTTTTGACCCCCCTTGACCCAATAATGAACTCATCCAAGATTTTATGCAGGCAATTATAATGATCAAGTTTGATGAAAATTGGCCTATGAATGTGGCCTCTAGTGTGTTCACAAGCTTTTTGTAAGATTTTACCAAGTGACCTACTTTTGACCCCACATGACCCAATAATGAACTCATCCAAGATTTCATGTAGACAAACATTCTGACCAAGTTTGGTGAAGATTGGGCTACAAATGCGGACTCTAGTTTGTACAGAAGTCTTTTCTAAGATTCGACCTAGTGACCTACTTTTGTTTACCCCAGGTGACCTAATAATAAACTCATCCACGATTTCAAGCAGACAAACATTCTGCTCAAGTTTGGTGAAGACTGGGCTATAAATGTGGTCTCTAGTGTGTTCACAAGCTTTTCTAAAATTTGACCTAGTGACCTATTTTTTTGACCCCACATGACCCAATGATGAACTCATCCAAGATTATATGTAGACAAACACTCAGACCAAGTTTGGTAAAGATTGGGCTATAAATGTGGTCTTTAGTGTGTTTACAAGCTTTTTGAACCAATAATGAACTCATCTAAGATTTAATGTAGACAAATATTCTGATCAAGTTTGATGAAGATTGGCCTATAAATGTGGCCTCTAACGTATTCACAAGCTTTTTCTAAGATTTGACCTAGTGACCTACTTTTTTGACCCACGTGACCCAGTCACAAACTCATCCAAGATTTCATGTCTAACATTCTGATCAAGTTTGGTGAAGATTGGGCTATAGATGTGGTCTCTAGTGTGTTCACAAGTTTTCCTAAAATCTGACCTAGTGAGCTACTTTTTGACCCCAGGTGACCCAATAATGAACTCACCCAAGATTTCATGCAGACAAACTGCAGACTGAGAAAAAGAACTGCACATAAATGTTAAAAGGCTGCAAGAAATATCTACTAACAGTAACAACACAAGCAAACTATGTATATATACTTTGTATGAAATCATTTTATTTCAATGTAAATTTCTATATACCATGTATGAAATCATTTTATTGAAATGTTATTGTCTATATAGTTTATGTGAAATCCTTTTATTGAAATGAAATTGTCTATACACTTTGTATGAAATCCTATTATTGATATGTCATTGTCTATATTCTTTGTATGCTATCCTTTTATTGAAATGTAATTTTCTATATACTTTGTATGAAATCCTTTCAATGACATGTAATTGTCTATACACTTTGTATGAAATCCTATTATTGATATGTCATTGTCTATATTCTTTGTATGCTATCCTTTTATTGAAATGTAATTTTCTATATACTTTGTATGAAATCCTTTCATTGACATGTTATTGTCTATATACTTTGTATGAAATCATTTTATAGAAATGTAATTGTCTATATACTTTGTATAAAACCATTTTATTGAAATGTAATTTTCTATATACTTTGTATAAAATCATTTTATTGAAATGTAATTGTCTATATACTTTGTATAAAATCATTTTATTGAAATGTAATAAGAATGGACTTTATGTAATTTAAATAGACAAATTTTCAAAAGACAAATTGCTTTAATGGTAGTAATGGCAACAGGTTTCTAAACCTCTTATACATGTAGTCTATGACCATTCTAGAAATAGAAAATGGTGCTTTTAAATACAACATAATGCATGTTTTTATGTATAATGGGTTTATTGTCCCACCAACAGTATTTCAGTAATCTGGAAACAGTGTCCACTTGAAGCAGATATAGTGCTGCCTTCACTGTGTATAGCATGCTGTAAACACCTGGCATGATACCACACCCAGTCACAATATCCTGACACCAGGCCAACCAGTTGAGGAACTACCCTTATATTGCTTAGCAAGAGAGCTAAACCACTACCATTTGATATATTGTGGCCTGATAAGTATAAAATAATCTGAATTACACAAATGGTGTAGATCCAGATCAACCATCTCTTGCTGGATGTTAATTTTTTGTAAAATAAAAAAAAATAAATAAAAAATCTTATTGACAAAATCATTATTTAATTTTAAAAAAAAATCACAACAGAAAATATAAAAATGGCAGCAAGGAGAGGTGGCCTAAAATATGAGAGCCTAGCAACCTAACCACTCCACCAGTTAGAAATATGCTTTTTCATCACGGTTTCTAAACATTTTTTCCATGTAAATTACTTGGAATACCATTAACATTTTTGCTGAGAGAATTGTCCAAAACCATGACTTTGTTACCCGCCCATAAGTCGAATAGACTTTTCAGAGCAATTTTAGCACTCATTTTTACTCAATTTATGGATGAGTAAATACGGTAATTGTGACAAATATACAAAAAACGACAAGACAGTTGGGTTCAGGAAGTAAAACATCCCATCTCATTAGTCATAAAATTTTACAGAACTTCATTAGCAAAGCAATTGTGGTGAAAATAACCTTCTTTTTAACTGACTATTTAAACATGACAATACAATTAAAGTCATACAAGCCAAATTTTAAAAGACACAATATTTTCCACTCAATATTTAAGCCTTTGAATCGAAAATGAAAACTTCTAAGAAAGAGCATAATATTATACAAGACTTGGGACTTTATACCAAACTACAATGCATGTTGAAATCTCTGGTAAAGATTTCTGAATCCTGGGTAAATGTAGCACAAATAAGTGAAAAGCTTTTTTCACTGCCAGGCCCATGCCCTATAATTTGGGGGAAAATAGTGTGATTTCTGCCTTAAAGGGGAATGAAAAAACCTGATGTAAAATTACTTTTGTGGGGGAAAACTGCATGATTTTAAAGAAATTTTCTGAATGAAAGGTGCCTGTAAACAGGTCCTACTAGAGAAAGAAAAAAAGTCCTAAAGTGCATAGCATACATGTGGTACTTGCCAGTGTATCTTAAATCTGTAAAAAAAACCAACATATAAATGGTTTAAATACAGCTGCACCAGAATTAAAAAAAAATTATTAAAGTACCACATTTATATGTAGCAAAAAAAACAATTATTTTACATTTCTGGTTATTCCACAAGACAAAACACAAAAGGGTGTATCAATATTTAACTAAGCAGTAAATTAAACATTCATACTTTTAAACAAATTGTTCTGATCACTATCCTATAGCTTATCATTTGAAAGGGTCCCCCTGATGTACTAGTTTGAATCAATGAACCTTTTCACTGACTTCCACAAAAGGACAGGAAGTTGTCCAAGGCCCTGAAGCGTTCCACAAATTTACATAAGCACTGCTGGATGCTATCAGAATGGAGAAATCAAACAGTACTACCATACTGTAGCCTACTGCCCGACATGACAACAAAAGTTTCCGGAACAGTCCGAGGGCGTCAAGTAAATAAAATCAGGTGTCACTGTTTTGCCAAATCACATAAAAATTTCACCTGAATGCCAAATGAATGTGAACCAATAATTCCATAGAGCAAACCAAACATCAAAAGGTTTCAAAATAGCTAACAACAATTGTGCAAATAGAAAATATGGTTTTACTCTTCAAAAGGCACTTTAACGGGTTTTTTTACATGAAGGGCAAAGCATATGTCATTAAGCAGACATGGAGTTTTGCTTATTTTGGTGGGGGGATGTATTGGTATATTTTTTCTGTTTCTTGAAATAGCAACTAAATTTCTAGACATGGAGTTTTGCTTATTTTGGTGGGGGGATGTATTGGTATATTTTTTCTGTTTCTTGAAATAGCAACTAAATTTTTTGACATGGAGTTTTGCTTATTTTGGTGGCATGATATATGTATATTGGTATATTTTTTCTGTTTCTTGAAATAGCAACTATATTTCTTTCCAACAGACGATAATGACTATTTTAGTCTGAGTGTTTTTCTTGTATTGAACTAAGGATATAAAATAAATAGAAACTAAAACAGTGTGTGTTTCCAAAAAAATGTGAAACTGTATCTGAAATCTAAATATAGAAAATGTTTTCATAAAGATCAATTATGGAACTCATGCCAGAAATGCCCATTTACATAAAAGGCCTCTGGGGCACCACTGGCGAGAATCGCCGATTTGTTACTCCTCTGACTGCTTAGCCTCCGACAACGTGGGTTTGAGTCCTGTTCGGGAACAACGGACTCAATGGGGGAAAGTCTTCCAGCTAACCTGCTGTGTGCCAGTGGTTCTACCCAGAAATATGTCAGGGGGTCTTCCTCCACCAAAACATATGGATTTTGCCTTAATGATCATTATTGGTCACTGCGATGTACCGTATCTCAAAAACAGAATAAAACACAAAAGGCCTGCTTTATTGAAATAGGAAGAGTTTGTCAAAGGATAGGATTTTTTCTTTTGAGTTATCATTTTTAATAACTTTTAATTTTTTTCAAAGATCAGAAAAAATACTAGCTCTTTGGACCTTTATAACATAGGTCAACCTCGGTCTTGTGTCAGATATAACTAAAGGACAAGATAACATGCAAACCTTAACCTTTGTAACCGCATGAGAAAATTGGTTGATGATATAAAAATTGATGATGTGGGGTTGAGTCATTCATCTGTGTCATCATGTGAACTTGGCTTCCCAGAAACAACAGAAAGAAGAACAAATTCATATATTGTTGAATGGCCTCAACAGTCACTCAGACAACTGTGATCTCTCATTTAGTGTCCTTTTACCATTACTTTAACTACAACATTAGAAAACAAACCATTATTTGTAGTCTAACCCATAATTCTCTGAGTTATTTCATGCTTCCTGGTCCCAGGATTTTCCCATCTTACTGGAAACCAGCCTTTGGTGATTGAAGGTTTCATAAGCCAGTCTGACAGGACCAGTCTTCCTGTTGACATATTTACAGCTGCTCCATGACAGTTACTTCCCTTTACCACATAACTCTAAGGTAGTTTCTCTATGGATTCCACATGATTATATCCCCATAGTCTTCAAAATGATTCAATGCTATACTAGCATTGTAAATACAGCTCAGATGCCTATGCTTGACTTTGCATCCTAAAAAGATACAAAATTATTACAAGTATAAACCAGGTGTTTATTGTTCAGGAAACATTTACCAAGAAGTCCCACAAACATGTCACAGACAAATATCTGGGCCACCAAAGCATGAGTTAAATCTCACACTCCTAGTTACTCTTGGATGTGCTATTATAACCACTGTCGTCTTGAAAAGATGTGACCATAGTATGTGTGTGTACATCTGTAAAAGTGTCAATATAAAAACATTCCATATGATTTCAACGTAATAAAATTTTAACAATTTATTTTTAAAATGTAAACATTTTTAAGACTTAATCATTACAACTAGAACTCTGCGAGTCTGATGTGTCGCCTGATTAAAAATTTGTTAGTCAACATAAAAAATGTTAATTAGTTTTTTGTTGTACAGATATTTGCAATGTATTAGCACAAAATTCACATATAAAATAACCTTTTAATTGTCTCATTGCAAAAAACATGCACAACAAGTTATGCCCTTCCCAAGAAATGCACTAAAAATCAATCAAATGGGAATAACTAAAAAACGGAACAAGGTAGAGTTACCCTTGATGTGCACTGTACTTTGAGTCAGAAACATGCATACCAAGTTTGGAGTCATTTGGACCTACGGTGACAAAGTTAGGCTCTGGACAAGAAATGCTCTAAAAAATCAATCAAAGGGTAATAATTAAATATGGAACAAGGTAGAGTTACGGTTCTTGTGCCCTGCACTTCGAGTCATTGCCAGAAACATGCATACCAAGTTTGGAGTCATTTGGACCTACGGTGACAAAGTTAGGCTCCGGACAAGAAATACTCTATAAAATCAATCAAAGGGGAATAACTAAAAGACAGTAGAAGGTAGAGTTACCATTCTTGTGCACTGCACTTTGAGTCATTGCCAGAAACATGCATACCAAGTTTGGAGTCATTTGGACCTACGATGACAAAGTTACACTCCAGACAAGAAATGCTCTATAAAAATCAATCAAAGGGGAATAATTCAAAAATGGAACAAGGTAGAGTTACGGTTCTTGTGTGCTGCACTTTGAGTCATTGCCAGAAACATGCATACCAAGTTTGGAGTCATTTGGACCTACGGTGACAAAGTTAGGCTCCGGACAAGAAATGTTCTATAAAAATCAATCAAATGGGAATAATTCAAAAACGGAACAAGGTAGAGTTACGGTTCTTGTGCACTGCACTTCGAGTCATTGCCAGAAACATGCATACCAAGTTTGGAGTGATTTGGACCTATGGTGACAAAGTTAGGCTCCGGACAAGGAAATCCGGACACCGCCGACGCCGACACAGACGCCGACAAAGTAATCCCTATATGTCGCCTTTCAGGCGACACAATAAAACTATACTGGTATACTTTTCTTAAACTATATCAAAATTTAATAATCATGTTCAAATCTCTTTCATCAAGTCCATTGATGATTTTTTTTTTTTACGGCAGAGGTTTAGGTGATATGAAAAGCATGGAGACTGGTGGCAGAGGATACTTGGATCTGAAACAAAACATGACCTCAGAGACTGGTGGCAGAGGATACTATGATCTGAAAGGAACAGGACCTTTGACATGGAGACTGGTGCGAGAGGTTACTGTGACCTGAAAGGAACATGACCTCTGACATGGAGACAGGTGGCACAGGTTACTATGATCTGAAACAAAACATGACCTCTGACATGGAGACAGGTGGCAGAGGTTACTATGATCTGAAACAAAACATGACCTCTGACATGGAGACAGGTGGTAGAGGTTACTTTGGTCTAAAAGGCACATGACCTTTGACATCAGGACTGGTGGCAGAGGATATTGTGATCTGAAAGGCACATGACCTTTAACATGGAGACTGGTGGCAGACATTACTATGTTCTGAAAGGCACACAACCTTTGACATGGAGACTGGTGGCAGAGGTTACTATGATCTGAAACAAAACATGACCTTTGACATGGAGACTGATGGCAGACATTACTATGTTCTGAAAGGAACATGACCTTTGACATGGAGACAGGTGGCAGAAATTACTGTGATCTGAAAGGAACATGACCTTTGACATGGAGACTGTGGCAGAGGTTACTGTGATCTGAAAGGAACATGACCTTTGACATGGAGACTGTGGCAGAGGTTACTGTGACCTTAAAAGGAACATGACCTTTGACATGGAGACAGGTGGCAGAAATTACTGTGATCTGAAAGGCACATGACCTATGACATGGAGACTGATGGCAGAAATTACTGTGATCTGACAGGAACATGACCTTTGACATGGAGACTGATGGCAGAGGTTACTGTGATCTGAAAGGAACATGACCTTTGACATGGAGACTGTGGCAGAGGTTACTGTGACCTTAAAAAGAACATGACCTTTGACATGGAGACAGGTGGCAGAAATTACTGTGATCTGAAAGGCACACAACCTTTGACATGGAGACTGATGGCAGAGGTTACTGTGATCTGAAAGGAACATGTACTTTGACATGAAGACTGATGGCAGAGGTTACTGTGACCTTAAAAGGAACATGACCTTTGACATGGAGACAGGTGGCAGAAATTACTGTGATCTGAAAGGAACATGACCTTTGACATCGAGACTGTGGCAGAGGTTACTTTGACCCTTAAAGGAACATGACCTTTGACATGGAGACAGGTGGCAGAATTACTGTGATCTGAAAGGAACATGACCTTTGACAAGGAGACTGTGGCAGAGGTTACTGTGACCTTAAAAGGAACATGACCTTTGACATGGAGACTGTGGCAGAGGTTACTGTGATCTGAAAGGCACATGACCTTTGACATGGAGACAGGTGGCAGAGGTTACTATGACCTGAAAGGCACATGACCTTTGACATGGAGACTGGTGGCAGAGTTTACTATGATCTGAAAGGAACATGATCTTTGACATGGAGACAGGTGGCAGAGGTTACTATGATCTGAAAGGCACATTACCTATAACATGGAGACAGGTGGCAGAGGTTACTATGACCTGAAAGGCACATGACCTTTGACATGGAGATTGATGGCAGATGATACTATGATATGAAAGGAACATGACCTTTGACATGGAGACTGATGGCAGAGGTTACTATGACCTGAAAGGAACATGACCTTTGACATGGAGACTGATGGCAGAGGTTACTATGACCTGAAAGGAACATGACCTTTGACATGGAGACTGATGGCAGAGGATACTGCGATCTGAAAGGCACATGACCTCGGACAAATAAACTGAGTTTGAAATTAGCTACCACCCATTACATCTATGTGATCTGAATCTAAAAGTTCCGAGTGCGCCATTCTTCTTCGAACGCATGTGGAAGCAATATCTATCTCGTTTAATAAGTTAATTCACAAACATTCATTCACATCACTATAAATGTCTACGAGAGGACCTTCTAACATCGCCCACAGCGGGAGAGACCTAGGCATCAATATAGTTACAAGAAAAATCGTTAATGCGAAGCAAAAAAGGTGAAGCAAAAAGTGGAAGATTTAAACAGACATATTTGAAAAGTAATGTTTTTTATATGAAAGTTTTCAGTGAACTATAGATCTTGAGAAAAATGTACATATAAAGTATTGTCCAGAGACCATAGCATGGTGTACAACGAAATGAAAAGCAAAACCCAACACCATATAATAAGTTTTCCAAAATGAAAACAAGTTGCAAAATTATTATATTAACTATAAATCTAAAGTGTACAAGCAGAAATTGCACATGTGCAGTAGCTTCACCTTACACAAATAGTTATTGTTCAGATAGTATGTTTCTTGGGCATAGTACTTTTTTTCTTTCTCAGTAACTTATGGTTTATTTTCAGTTATTTTAAAAGTGACAGACACACAAAGATAAAGATAAAATATCGAATTAGGACCCATATTTTATCAAGTCAAGAAAACCCACAAAACAAACTGTCCCCATGTGCAAATTTCAGTGTGCATTCCATATATAGGCATCACGCTCCAGCACATCGCCAATAAGTCCACCTGTGTTCTCCTCCAACATAGGAGCCCCATAACTCTAAAGATGCCCTCTGTCATACAAATACATTGATCCATACAATGGTAGTCTTACATGTAACATAATTTAACTTAATTAAGTCAGTGAGACGAACCCAATAATCATGCTTATAATTATGCAAATGTATTTTAATCTTCTAATAGCATGCCAACAGGGGGCGCCCTTTTGCAATCTAACATACTAATAATGGCAAGCATGCCAACAGGGGGCGCCCTATTGCAATCTAATATACTTATAATGGCAAGCATGCCAACAGGGGGCACCCTATTGCAATCTAATATACTTATAATGGCAAGCATGCCAACAGGGGGTGCCCTATTGCAATCTAATATACTTATAATGGCTAGCATGCCATCAGGGGGCCCCCTATTGCAAACTTATATACTTGTTATAGCAAGCATGCCAACAGGGGGTGCCCTATTGCAATCTAATATACTTATAATGGCAGAGTATTCTCAGGATGACAGTTTCTCATCATAAATGAAGCATGTCTAATACATTTGAAATTAAATATCGTGTTTATTTCCCAAAGGACAAGTGGAACAAGAAATAATGATATAATGATTGATCAATTAGCAATAGGAACTGAAACTGCAATTTCCATCATGATCCAATTTCATCCTGTTATGCTACATTTTGTTAATTACCCACTTCATATCAGCCAACACTGGTGAAGATTCAGCAGCCAAAGGTGCAGATCCTGATCAGAGAGCTCCTATCCCAACTAGGCCATCTTGTTCAATAGATCTTTCTAAAAGGGTCAGTGAAGACTGTTTGCATAAGCCCGGCTTATCCAGTCAGTGTAAGTGTAAATCACGTGATGAATGGTTGGTCTACTTTATACAAATAGGTAAAAAAGAAAAGGTCCTATCAAAATTTTCACAGATATTTAAATTTTATCTACCAATAGACAAAGGCAAACAAGGTTAATGCAAATGTGACAAAAACACAGAGACGAGACATAATGATAACACACATAAAGAAAAACCATCAGTTACCACCTTGGAACGGTCAATCAGCAAAAGGGCCAACTGGGGTGCTTAAACCTGGTTTGTGGAGCGCTCCAACCTCGCAATTCCTGAAGGTTTTTCTAACAAACAAACAGTGTAAATAAACAACATCCCATCAAAGTGAGACAACTAACAGTAAGCACCTGCATCGGGAGTTAAAACAGATACAATGAAAGAACATGTGCATTTTGTTCATGACAGTGTTCGTATTTGAGGTAGGCATGATCTAAAACTTTGAAAATAACAATAAAGGGTGGAGTTAGGTACAAATTGTGGAATGATCCATTGTCTGAACATCTCAACTCCAAGTCATTATCTATTTCACAACAACCCAAGGATGAACAAAAAATATTTCATAAACAGACAACAAAGCTGCCATACTTGAAACTTGTCCAAAAATTTTAATAAAATATTGTCTGAATAAACAACATTCTGAAACCCCTTATATTGTGCATCACTGCAAAAGCAGGCAGTATATCAATAAAAAAATTAACACTGGAAATTGCCAAAAAATACCATTTGTCTGTTGTTCATATTCAACTTACCGGTAATAAGCCTCATAGTAACAAAAAATACTCCAGATCATTATCTGTACTCAATGTCCTCCACTGAAAACCAACCATTGCCTTATAATCAAATATATTTTTCTTTTATTTACATCTTTACATGAATTTCAGGTGTGGTCTTTTATTACTTTTAATAAATCCTTAGTTATAATGTACATGGTATATTGAGACCAGCACTTGTAGGTCGACTGTAGGTTTTCATTTCAATGGGACCTCGACATACGTGTCAGATTACTTTATTAGCGCCGGTCTTGAGAGCGGTGCCTCTTATGGAATGCATTTTTTATGAAGACGATAGTGTAGCAGTCGATAACATGATGTCGTAGGTGTTCCGTGAGACACTTTTCAGAGAAAAGAACCAAGTGTTTCGTTTCTAACAGGGTAGCTTGCAACAATCAAATGAAGCTTGCAATTATAGAAAGTAGCATAAAAACGTAGCAGTTTGGCGAAGTTTTGTTTAACAAAAGAAATCAAGTATACCAATGCGAGAAATGCAGCTTGTATAAATAAAGAAGCAAAAATACTCCACATCAGAGTTATGCTTTGTTACTGTTAAATAAATGTTTATGTAATTAATCAACAGAGTAAGAGAGTGTTTTGTTCCCAGCATAGTCATCTTCTTGTTTAAAGTGCATGCTCATTATGGCGCCTTGGATGTCTCACATCCTGGCTCTTTCTTGTTCCAGTTTGTACCAGTTTTTACATCAGTGATGCAAATATAACAGTTTAAACAATGCAAAGCCTGTTGATTGATACACCCCAAGTAACTCATACATATTCAAACATTTAAAGGCATCTCGAAAGGAATGTGGTATCCCACTGAGCCAGGCCCCGACCTACTGAGACCAGACTTGCTAATTGCTGGTCATCACTGCAGGGAGTCTTTAGCCAACATAGTACTAATCTGTCACAGTAAAACCTCTGATGGGTTAATGCAAAACTAAATTACCTGCTAGTATGGACGTGAGACAGTAGGCTAGTTTTTACACAAAGCCATAAACATTAATGTTAGTGATAATGTGGGTTGTTTACTGTAGGATCACTTACATATTCTTTATTGCATTAATTACTAGGTGTCAATTTTGTAACTGCATGATTATGTATTTATTTCATAGTTAAATATTTGATTTTGAAAATACATGAGAGGTAAAAGTTTTAGTATTCAAAATGCCTTAAAATGAGTCTGAAGGACATTATTCTGACAATGAATGACTTTTTAAATTGCTTTTGTTACATTTTACCAATCAAAATAAAACATAACTTAAAATATATATGAGAACTAAAAGAATGAAAGAAAGAAATAACAAAATGTATAAGAAATAACAAAATCAACCAACAAAGTAAGAAAGAAAACAAATAAAAATTTATATATATATATATATATATATATATATATATATATATATATATATATATATATATATATATATATATATATATATAGGATTGCGTAATTGGTATATTCATAACTGTTTCCTTTACAAACTGTGGATGACTATGTTCAACCCCCAGATATAGCATACATACACTTGGATGTCTCACATCCTGGCTCTTTCTTGTTCCAGTTTGTACCAGTTTTCACATCAGTGATTCAGTATAACAGTTTAAACAATGCAAAGCCTGTTGATTGATACACCCAGAGTAACTCATACATATTCAAACATCTGGGAATGACTCACAGTTTGCATTCATTAATATACTACCAATAGAATAGCTATACTACTACCAATACTGCTGTATGTTGTCACAAATACAAATTATTTAAAAAAAAATCATCTTCTGTTTTCTCTTATAACAATATTTTGCATTTTCATTACCAAAGCAAAATTAATTAAAATATATACTTAGAAAAATCTAATATCAGTACAAAACTATTAAAAAACACATTTTTTTTTCTGTCTCATTGAAACCTCTGAGCAGCAACCCCTCTCAGCAGCAACACTTTTTTTGTGCCTCCCCCAGATGTTGCTGTGGAGAGGTTTTACTGTAGTTCAGTGTGATTACTTTCGGTTAAATGCTTGTATAGATGTATGCTCTAGATGTCCATTTAAACTTTTTTGCTCACTTGCTTTTTTTTACCCTGCTGATTTTTTGTTTTATCCTTCATTGATTGTATAATGACCGTTTAATGCTCTGTTGATCAGTGTGTGTTTTGTTAATGATTGTGTGCTCAACTGATGTGCTTTATTGATTTTATTGTGCTCTCTTGATTGTTTTGTACACCATTGTTTCCTGTTCTGTTGATTGTTTTGTGTTCCATTTCATGTTGTGTTCTAGTTCTACAATCATCTACAATGCTCTATACTATTGATTTTTTTTTGCTATTTCTCATCTACCTGTATGTTTTAACCCATGTTGAAACCAAAGGTACCTGGGACGAAATTAAGGATAATGTTCTGTTTTGTGCTGTTGGAGCATTTTGTGATCTTTTGATTATTTTCTGATCTGTTGATTGTTTTGTATTGTGTTGATTGTTTTGTATTGAGTTGATTGTTTTGTGCTCCATTGATCGGTTCCTGCTCAGTTCCTCACTTTTTGTTCTGTTGATTCTTTTGTGCCACTGTTGATTGCTGTATACACCATTGATTGTTTCATGTTCTGTTAACTGTTTGGTGCTTCATTTAAAGTTCTGTGTTCTGTTGTTTTGTGTTCTGTAAATTGTTTTGTGTTCTGTTAATTGTTTTATGTTCTGTTAACTGTTCAGTGTTCTGTTAACTGTTTAGTGTTCTGATAATGATTTAGTGTTCTGTTAATTGTTTTGTGGTCTGTTAAGTGTTTTGTGTTCTGTTAACTGTTTAGTGTTCTGTTAATTGTTTTGTGTTCTGTTAACTGTTTTGTGTTCTGTAAATTGTTTTGTGTTCTGTAAATTGTTTTGTGTTCTGTTAACTGTTTTGTGTTCTGTTAAGTGTTTTATGGTCTGTTAACTGTTTTGTGTTCTGTTAATTGTTTAGTGTTCTGTTAATTGTTTTGTGTTCTGTAAATTGTTTTGTCTTCTGTTAACTGTTTTGTGTTCTGTTAATTGTTTTGTGGTCTGTTACTATAACTGTTTTGTGTTCTGGTTTTTGTTTTGTGGTCCGTTAATTGTTTTGTGGTCTGCTAACTCTTTTGTGTTCTGTTTATTGTTTTGTGGTCTGTTACTATAATTGTTTTGTGTTCTGGTTTTTGTTTTGTGTTCTGTTAATTGTTATGTGCTCCAGTGATTGTTTTTTAAAATTGTTTTGTGCTCCAGTGATTGTTTTTTTTAACACATATTATTGCTCTGTTCATGATTTTGAACCATTTCTCAGAGCGAACTTTTCACACTTTGGCATTCAAACGTAACAGTGGCCTTCCCAGTGATGTACAAGTATGATGGATATGTGAAGTTTTATTGTGGAATTGAAATTGATAACAACTGGCATGGGATTTTATGGCCATATAATGTGGGTTTAAACTAAAATAACCTGCAAGGATGTACGCATTAGTTAAAAGCACATTTAAATAATAGATAGAATTTAGCAATTTAAATGCAATGTAACACGGATAAATATTATTCCATGCTCATGCATGTAGAACCATCAACATTCAGACACATCCATGAATCTTCCGTTACTGTCCCATCTCCTTGATGGTTCTAACAGATTAGAACAAATGTTCCATATTTTCTGTATTTACATATGTATTATCCTTAAAAAAAAGATCAATAAGATTAACATGATTTCAGTACATTGTAGTAAAAGTCAATATGAACAAAAGCTTTTATGATCAACCCAAAACTACTAGCAAACAAACAAAAAAGCAAAACTAACATTTTACCTAGCAACCAGCAATTGCTAATAAACAATTATGCAACCATACTGTTTTCATTAAAATGAAGCTAATCTCATTTTATACTTCCAAACAATAACTGCAGTAAATATTGATGAACCCAAGTTACATTTTATAAACTGGCATTAATTTACCCATATCCTGCTGCATTTGTTTTGTTAGGATTTCAGAAAAATGGCAGCATAGCAATGCTTAAGTTATAAATGGTGGAGTGAAGCATACATATGAACTCTCCTGCTTTTGGAGGGAGACTCTCTCTTTTAAGGATCAAAATTATTTGCAAATGAGGTGTTTTCAGAAATCATCCTATTTGGAAACACATAACATTTCTTCTTTGTTTATATGAAAATAACAAATCTCCAAATTTGACAGTGAAAATCTCCCACTTTGGCCTCAGAAAAAGTTCACACATATGGTGGTGTCCAGACCATTGTCTAGGTAGAACCACTGGCACACTAAAAATAGTTTTACCCCCTTTTCTAATATGTAGACTTTTGTTACTTATCCGCTTACAAATTTTTGAAGATGATACTGATGACAAATACTGTAGCTCACAATCAGCAAGCTCCCAATTAAAAGCTGGTTCATCTCTATTTAAACTAACTGCTTTTATCTGATCAATTTGTGCTAAAGCAGTTGATAACTTACCAAGACCTTATGCAGGTTATTTGAGTGAATCAACGTGAGGCTTCAACATGTTCACATAATGTATGGTAGTTGGCAACAGTTGCCATCACTGAACACAAATGGTGTTGCATTGCATGACAAAATATAATGCCACAGCATTATGGCTAAGAGCTGGTGTTGCATTGCATGACAAAATATAATGTCACTGCATTGTGGCTAAAAGCTGGCTATGATTCATTTTCATACAGGTTACAATTTCAATTCTGCACAGCATTAAAATATTTTAATGGAATCAAACAATATTTTATATGAAGATCTTTTTGATATTGCTTAATCTTCATCAAAGTTTAATATTTTCATGTCATGCAAATATCTAGCATCAAAATACTAAAAATAAATTCAATTTATATTAGAAAACTTTAATGAAGTATTCAATTGTCAATATTCATGACAATCTATACTGTTTTTCAAGCATAAGTAATAATAATATTGATTAAAAAATTGCTAAGGTTACCACCATGGTCAGTTAAAGTCGGATGCGAAAGGAGAGGGGTTGGGCTTGCAATCCCAACCCGAAAACATTTTCTTCTACGAATTGAGAACATGGGAAGCAACTTTACCTGGCAGACCAGGCATCTGGACTTAGGAAGGATTGGGACCAAAGCCAAGAGGAGATCTCCAGCCAAACTGTGGGAGCTGTCAGATCTGGCATTGGTATATAGTAGGAGCTCTCAGGGTAGGCACTGACAAACAGTGGGAGTGGTCAGATCAGGCATTGGCAAATAGTAGGAGCTCTCAAGGTGGGCACTGACAAACAGTGGGAGCTGTCAGATCTGGCATTGGCAAATAGTAGGAGCTCTCAGGGTGGGCACTGACAAACCGTGGGAGTGGTCAGATCAGGCGTTGGCAAATAGTAGGAGCTCTCAAGGTGGACACTGACAAACAGTGGGAGTGGTCAGATCAGGCACTGGTAAAAAGTAGGAGCTATCAGGACAGGCATTGCCAAACAGTGGGAGTGGTCAGATCAGGCGTTGGTAAAAAGTACGAGCTATCAGGACAGGCATTGACAAACAGTGGGAGTGGTCAGATCAGGCATTGGCAAATAGTAGGAGCTCTCAAGGTGGGCACTGACAAACCGTGGGAATGGTCAGATCAGGCATTGGCAAGTAGTAGGGGCTCTCAAGGTGGGCACTGACAAACAGTGGGAGTGGTCAGATCAGGCATTGGCAAATAGTAGGAGCTATCAGGGTAGGCACTGACAAACAGTGGAAGTGGTCAGATCAGGCATTGGTAAATAGTAGAAGCTATCAGGACAGGCATTGCCAAAAATGGGAGTGGTCAGATCAGGCGTTGGTAAAAAGTACGAGCTATCAGGACAGGCATTGACAAACAGTGGGAGTGGTCAGATCAGGCATTGGCAAATAGTAGGAGCTCTCAAGGTGGGCACTGACAGACCGTGGGAGTGGTCAGATCAGGCATTGGCAAATAGTACGAGCTATCAGGACAGGCACTGATAAACAGTGGGAGTGGTCAGATCAGGCGTTGGCAAATAGTAGGAGCTCTCAAGGTGGACACTGACAAACAGTGGGAGTGGTCAGATCAGGCACTGGTAAAAAGTAGGAGCTATCAGGACAGGCATTGCCAAACAGTGGGAGTGGTCAGATCAGGCGTTGGTAAAAAGTACGAGCTATCAGGACAGGCATTGACAAACAGTGGGAGTGGTCAGATCAGGCATTGGCAATTAGTAGGAGCTCTCAAGGTGGGCACTGACAAACCGTGGGAATGGTCAGATCAGGCGTTGGCAAGTAGTAGGGGCTCTCAAGGTGGGCACTGACAAACAGTGGGAGTGGTCAGATCAGGCATTGGCAAATAGTAGGAGCTATCAGGGTAGGCACTGACAAACAGTGGAAGTGGTCAGATCAGGCATTGGTAAATAGTAGAAGCTATCAGGACAGGCATTGCCAAAAATGGGAGTGGTCAGATCAGGCGTTGGTAAAAAGTACGAGCTATCAGGACAGGCATTGACAAACAGTGGGAGTGGTCAGATCAGGCATTGGCAAATAGTAGGAGCTCTCAAGGTGGGCACTGACAGACCGTGGGAGTGGTCAGATCAGGCATTGGCAAATAGTACGAGCTATCAGGACAGGCACTGATAAAAGTGGGAGTGGTCAGATCAGGCGTTGGCAAATAGTAGGAGCTCTCAAGGTGGACACTGACAAACAGTGGGAGTGGTCAGATCAGGCACTGGTAAAAAGTAGGAGCTATCAGGACAGGCATTGCCCAACAGTGGGAGTGGTCAGATCAGGCGTTGGTAAAAAGTACGAGCTATCAGGACAGGCATTGACAAACAGTGGGAGTGGTCAGATCAGGCATTGGCAAATAGTAGGAGCTCTCAAGGTGGGCACTGACAAACCGTGGGAATGGTCAGATCAGGCGTTGGCAAGTAGTAGGGGCTCTCAAGGTGGGCACTGACAAACAGTGGGAGTGGTCAGATCAGGCATTGGCAAATAGTAGGAGCTATCAGGGTAGGCACTGACAAACAGTGGAAGTGGTCAGATCAGGCATTGGTAAATAGTAGAAGCTATCAGGACAGGCATTGCCAAAAATGGGAGTGGTCAGATCAGGCGTTGGTAAAAAGTACGAGCTATCAGGACAGGCATTGACAAACAGTGGGAGTGGTCAGATCAGGCATTGGCAAATAGTAGGAGCTCTCAAGGTGGGCACTGACAGACCGTGGGAGTGGTCAGATCAGGCATTGGCAAATAGTACGAGCTATCAGGACAGGCACTGATAAACAGTGGGAGTGGTCAGATCAGGCATTGGTAAATAGTAGGAGCTGTCAGGACAGGCATTGACAAACAGTGGGAGTGGTCAGATCAGGCGTTGGTAAATAGTACGAGCTATCAAGACAGGCACTGACAAACAGTGGGAGTGGTCAAATCAGGCATTGGTAAATAGTAGGAGCTTTCAGGACAGGCACTGACAAACAGTTGGAGTGGTCAGAACAGACATTGGTAAATAGTAGGAGCTTTCAGGACAGGCATTGACAAACAGTGGGAGTGGTCAGATCAGGCATTGGTAAAATAGTAGGAGCTTTCAGGACAGGCATTGACAAACAGTGGGAGTGGTCAGATCAGGCATTGGTAAATAGTAGGAGCTATCAGGACAGGCATTGACAAACAGTGGGAGTGGTCAGAACAGACATTGGTAAATAGTAGGACCTGTCAGGACAGGCACTGACAAACAGTTGGAGTGGTCAGAACAGACATTGGTAAATAGTAGGAGCTATCAGAACAGGCATTGCCAAACAGTGGAAGTGGTCAGATCAGGCATTGGTAAAAAGTAGGAGCTATCAGGACAGGCACTGGCAAACAGTAGGAGTGGTCAGATCAGGCACTGGCAAACAGTAGGAGTGGTCAGATCAGGCTCTGGTAAAGCAGGGCAGCGGTTAAAGCAGGTATTGACAAATAATGAAAGTTGTCTGGTTATGATCTGCACTTTTTGCTGTAAAGTCTCTAGCAATTTGTATAAGTAACCTTTTCCTGTATTTGTTAGCAAAGAAAAAAAAACAACCAATCATTTAAGAATCTATTGTTACTGACAACAGTGGATGATAATGGATTCATGTTTACTATAATTGTTTGATTGTTTTATGTCTGCTATGGTGACAGGACTTTAATTGACAAGACCCAAGACCACTTCCCAAATAATAATAGCAAAAAATTGGTTTAACATATTGCAAAATTGTATATTGGTTTTCAATACTTGAATTACCCACACCCATTAACTCTTGATATTAACCCGGACAAGTCTGACAAAGGAGACACATGGAGTCTGTGTGAAATTGATCCAAAATATTAAAATATAGATTATTTCCCTTAATTCTGTGATGAAATATGCATGATTATTTGCTGGCCGGTGTCTGCACTGGGTTTTGTATCATATTTAATGACAAAATCTCGCTAGACTTTCCATAATTCTTCAAGCAAGATAGAGGGCCCTATTTCTTGTTAACAGTGATATATTGAATGAGGCAGAAATATATCCAAGGTCAACATTTGTTCCATATCATTGAATGGCAGATGTTTTAGCAATTTTACAAAAAGTGACGAGCAAGCATAATTAAGTCTGTTCTACAAGGATACATAGGTTATACATGGAGCCAGCATAATTAAGTCTGTTCTACAAGAGTACATAGGTTATACATGGAGCCAGCATAATTAAGTCTGTTCTACAAGAGTACATAGGTTATACATGGAGCCAGCATAATTAAGGGTCTGTTCAACAAAAGTACATAAGTTATACATGGAGCAAGCATAATTAAGTCTGTTCTACAAGGATACATAGGTTATACATGGAGCCAGCATAACTAAGTCTGTTCTACAAGAGTACATAGGTTATACATGGAGCCAGCATAATTAAGTCTGTTCTACAAGAGTACATAGGTTATACATGGAGCAAGCATAATTTAGTCTCTTCTATAAAAGTACATAGGTTATACATGGAGCAAGCATAATTTAGTCTCTTCTATAAAAGTACATAGGTTATACATGGTGCAAGCATAGTTAAGTCTCTTCTATAAGAGTACAAAGGTTATACATGGAGCAAGCATAGTTAAGTCTCTTCTATAAAAGTACATAGGTTATACATGGAGCAAGCATAATTAAGTCTCTTCTATAAAAGTACATAGGTTATACATGGAGCAAGCATAATTAAGTCTCTTCTACAAGGATACATAGGTTATACATGGAGCAAGCATAGTTAAGTCTCTTCTATAAGAGTACATAAGTTATACATGGAGCAAGCATAATTAAGAGTATTTTCTTCAAGGTTGCATGGATAATACATGGAGCAAGCATAATTAGGGGTCTGTTCTCCAAGGTTGCATGGGCAATACATGGAGCAAGCAATGAACTTGGATTCAAGTTCACGTTCTAAAAGGCTGCAATTGAAACAATACAAGTGCAACATTGCATAAATCATTCAGAGAATTACTGTTCATTTCATTTGTATGATTTCCTAGAAGGCCTGATAAAATGTTTTTGTTTTAAATTGCTTATTTTTTGTTTTTTACAATAATGTACAAAGAAAATACAATATGGCCAATACTTGTTTATTGTTGTTTTTCATCATTGGACAATGCTAACAACAATAGCAAAAAACTTGATTAAAATTTGAAATGGTTATGTTATATTATGTTGTTTTTTTTTGTAATGTAAGTGAAATAAAATTTAAAACACTGACTTCATTCCCAATCTTAAACACTGCATGAAAAATATTAATATGACTGTCAATTTACTTCAACCATCATAAAACATTCATTTCATTGGGCCTAACTTTTAATGCCTGAGCTGCCAAGATTTGATCATGTTTAGGAAATTAGTGTAGGTCCAGAATATCCCATTCCTTCCAAGTCTTTGTCAAAAGATCATGTTATTTTGCCTGCACTTGTAAGAAATTTACTAAGAATTTTGTTTTTTGTTTTTCGGCTTTATCATCCCACCAACAGCATTTCAGTTATTTGGAGATGGTGTCAACTTGAAGCAGATGTAGGGCTGCCTTCACTATGTATAGCATGCAGTGAACACCTGGCACGATACCATACCTAGACACATTATCCTGATGCTGGGCCAATCAGTCGTGGAACTACCCTTATATTTGCTTCAGCATTAGCAAGGGAGCTATACCACTACCATTTTTAACGACTCTGGTATGTCGCTGCCCGGGATCGAACCCGGGATTTCCTGTACCTGGAATTAAAGCTCTACCGATTGCACTACCAGGTCTGGTCATTTTGTATTTGTAAAGTCATGATAGGACGTCATCCCCCATCCCTGTTAAGGAATGTATGTACAGGCCTATATCAAACTGTTATATAACAGCAATAATAACCCTTATTATGTAACATTTGCTTTTAATCAATAACAAATCTAAGTTATTTGCTTACAGCATATACAAAGGTAACAAGCTACCTGTATACTGCTAGAGATTCACAACGAAAAGTTCAGATTCTGATAAGCCCACTCCCAGATGGCAACATGGCTGATCTGGGTCTAAGGGATCTACAATATCTATGTTAGTTCCTGCTAATAGATAACAGATGAACACAATAAGCATGGTGGCCATGACAGCAATAATTGTTACCCATGACATTCCAGAAAAAAGTAACAGAATTAGCATAGACAATATTTATGGTTCATTGTTTCCTGGAAGACAGCCCTATGAACGCTGACTGGGACGTTAAACGTGTGGCATGACCTCCAACTGGCCTAAGCATCAGAGTATTAAGGCTAATCCCTAGCAAAAATTACAGAAAAAAAGCTGTCACAATTTTGATACCAATAACTGTCCAAGTCAATCTCTCCCAAAATACCAAACAAATAAATAATCATATCAGTACCAGAACTGGTTACTACCGGTACTCAGAATTCTGAAATCTTACACATGATGCCATAATGAGTCCCTCCTGTATGGGAGGTTACCTATGGAGAGGTTACATGTAGAGGTTACATATGGATCCTGTCCAACTGAGTATGATCAACCAAAACAGCCCTTGCAACAATCTACTGTTGATGTCAACAACACCCAAAGACAATTAACATCAAAATAAACATACCATTAATAGCTCCAGTACTGGTTCTAACTGGTACGCTGACTGGCGTGAGATGACAATCAAATAATTGGCCCCCTCTTATTATTGCTTATATTGGCGCTCCATCCCAGAAACAATAGTATAAGTAGGATATCATTAGTATCAGATAGTCAATGATGGTGCAAGTGATAACATTGTTTTGTAAGCAAGACTGGCAATGATGAAGCAACCAATATCCGATGCACAACGGACATTTGACTAAATTGTTCTCGGCACCATATGACCAATCAAGTGTTGGCATGCTGTAAAACCCAAAATACTAAATTGTTCCTTTATTTTCCAATTAACTCCAATTTAGGATTTATTTTACCATTGTCCTGGTATCATTATAAATCTCCAGATTTAAGTTAGCAATAATTTAATTCACAAACTTTATCTGTTGGTTTATAACTTTAATCTAGGATTGGGGCTTACTAATTAATCGCTATTTATTAATTTATTATGATTTTCTTACAAGATAACTTTTAAAATAAATTTTGCCACTACAGTTTTTGCTGACATCTTGATATGTGATCCACACTGGTACAGTACACTATATTGTACAATCCCTCTTCTTGGTATAACAGTCATGGTCCCGATGATCGTGCAATGTTTTGTGAAACATTTTTGGCTTATTGCAAGAAGTTATTTTTTACCCACTTTAGCACAATAACCATAATAAATGACACTGACAGAAACATTTCACAGTTGATATTACACTCAAGCTCAAACTGTTCCCCCTGTACATCTCGAAGGGTTGTTATTTTACAATTCCTATTATTTTGCAGGATTAAGCTCAAAAAGGGTGTGGCAATAAGAAATTACATGAAGAATTAACCATACTTCATTTAAAATACTGTGGTAGTCAACATTTTAGCTTGAGCAGAGTCTCGGCAGAGAAATGCTTCAGTATGTGGACCTTGTTCTTAAAGACCTTACTGACCTAATTCTAAATAACCTTGCTGACCTAATTCTAAATAACCTTGCTGACCTAATTCTAAATAACCTTGCTGACCTTATTCTAAATAACCTTGCTGACCTTATTCTAAATAACCTTGCTGACCTAATTCTAAATAACCTTGCTGACCTAATTCTAAATAACCTTGCTACTGTAACAGCTAGTAAATTCATTTTACTGACCTAATTCTAAATAACCTTGCTACTGTAACAGCTAGTAATTTAACCTTGCTGACATAATTCTAAATAAACTTGTTACTGTTGCTGCTAATAAACTCACCTTACTGACCAAATTCTAAATAACCTTGCCACTGTAACAGCTAGTAAATTTATCTTACTGACCAAACTCTTATTGAACTTGTTGCTATAACTGCTAATAAATTCACCTTATTGACCTAGTTCTAAATGAACTTTGTTTCAGCTGTCTCTGCTATTGAATTCCCCTTATTGAGTTTCTGCACTTAAACTGAAAACAGCTCCAAGTGTTTTTTCAATGATAGCTGCTCTGAAAGGCGAAGTCATTATTAAGTCTATATTGGTTTGACTGGGAATGTGCCAATGTCTTATACATTGATCTCAATTTCCTCTGTAAATGGAAGTATAGAAGCAAAAGACCTCTATCTCATAGTAAGTACTTCTGCAGATAGATTGTTCTTGCATTTGCCACTAACCTGGTTTACAGAATTATGGAATATATCTACTAATAAACAAAGAAATTTAATCAATGCTTTCATACTGTATTGTGGCATATTGATCTCAATAATTGAAGTATGTCTACCAAACACACTGCCAAACCAGTATCTTATGAAATGTTACTGTTTATTTCAATATATCTTAACTTGCACAATATACAGGTGTACCTGACTGTGGAGTAGCTTTGGCCTTGTCATACTAGTATTAGTACATTGATTTCTAAGTAACACAAAATACAAAGTCAGAAACTGCACTCTTTGCTGATGAGTCTTTTGTTTTGTTACTGTTGCATGTAGTGGAAAATAACTAAGACATTGACCAGGGCTAAATACAACATGCTTCATACAATATCTGTTCCAAAATAGGTGGAGCACTGTGAGAAGTTAGGTTTTGCAAATCCTCCCAACCCAGTTAATTATGACTGCTATATCTCATTAACAAAAGATATGGTGCTGGTGATATTGTGCAAAGACGTAAGTTAGTTGGTTGTGACATGTCATTCGACAATATATGACAAGACTGCTTCTGAGTCGCCAGGAATCATTGAATGATTGAGGAATTGGTCGTTAATGTCACAAGTTGCTTAGCTGGGCATCATGCTATGTCATAAACACAATGTGACATACATGCTATTATATAATACACTCACGGGATAAATTAAAGTGGTATCACACCGTAATGCTGTCATAAACACAGTGTGACATACATGCTATTATATAATACCCTCACTGGATAAATTATAGTGGTATCATACCTTAATGCTGTCATAAACACAGAGTGGCATACATGCTATTATATAATACCCTCACTGGATAAATTATAGTGGTATCATACCTTAATGATGTCATAAACACAGTGTGACATACATGCTATTATATAATACACTCACTGGATAAATTATAGTGGTATCATACCTTAATGATGTCATAAACACAGTGTGACATACATGCTATTATATAATACACTCACGGGATAAATTAAAGTGGTATCATACCGTAATGCTGTCATAAACACAGTGTGACATACATGCTATTATATAATACCCTCACTGGATAAATTATAGTGGTATCATACCGTAATGCTGTCATAAACACAGTGTGACATACATGCTATTATATAATACCCTCACTGGATAAATTATAGTGGTATCATACCTTAATGCTGTCATAAACACAGAGTGGCATACATGCTATTATATAATACCCTCACTGGATAAATTATAGTGGTATCATACCTTAATGATGTCATAAACACAGTGTGACATACATGCTATTATATAATACACTCACTGGATAAATTATAGTGGTATCATACCTTAATGCTGTCATAAACACAATGTGACATACATGCTATTATATAATACCCTCACTGGATAATAAAATTATAGTGGTATCATACCTTAATGATGTCATAAACACAGTGTGACATACATGCTATTATATAATACCCTCACTGGATAAATTATAGTGGTATCATACCTTAATGATGTCATAAACACAATGTGACATACATGCTATCATATAATACCCTCAGTGGATAAATTATAGTGGTATCATACCTTAATGCTGTCATAAACACAGTGTGACATACATGCTATTATATAATACCCTCACTTGATAAATTATAGTGGTATCATACCGTAATGATGTCACAAACATAGTGTGACTTTTATGCTATCATATAATACACTCACTGTATAAATTATAGTGGCATCATACCGTAATGATGTCACAAAATGTTGTGTTTTTTTCCATTTACATTATTTTAAAACTAAGAGACAAGTGTAACATTGTTGAATTTATAGTATTAATACATAAAATAAAAGAAAGCATCTTCCTTTGTTGATGCTGCAAACTATAAGTTACAATATAATAACAAGAGAAATAACAGAGACCTGGTAGTCATTTCAGTCTTGGCTGGGCTCATGGTGGAAATATGGGGAACTAACTGGGTCAGAAAAAAAAAACCCCATACACTTCTACTCTAAGTAGCACAGCTGTAAATTGCCACGCTACAGTGTGTTACCAAACCTAACTCTCATTTATCTGCTTTCATTTTCATTCAATGGTTACTAGAAATATTGCAAAAGATGCAGCAAATAATGGGAGCCAGCTGATGTTCGAGCCAGCTGGTGTTCGAGCCAGCTGATGTTGATGTTCGAGCTAGCTGGTGTTGATGTTCGAGCCAGCTGGTGTTGATGTTCAAGCCAGCTGATGTTGATGTTCTAGCCAGCTGAAGTTGATATATTCGAGCCAGCTGATGTTCGAGCCAGCTGATGTTCGAGCCAGCTGGTGTTCGAGCCTGCTGATGTTCGAGCCAGCTGATGTTGATGTTCGAGCCGGCTGATGTTTGAGCCAGCTGATGTTCGAGCCAGCTGATGTTCGAGCCAGTTGGTGTTTGAGCCAGCTGATGTTTGCGCCAGCTGATGTTCGAGCCAGCTGGTGTTTGAGCCAGCTGGTGTTCGAGCCAGCTGATGTTGATGTTCGAGCCAGCTGATGTTTGAGCCAGCTGATGTTTGAATCAGCTGATGTTTGAGCCAGCTGATGTTCAAGCAAGCTGATGTTGATGTTCGAGCCAGCTGATGTTTGAGCCAGCTGATGTTCGAACCAGCTGATGTTTGAGCCAGCTGGTGTTCGAGCCAGCTCATGTTTGAGCCAGCTCATGTTTGAGCCAGCTGATGTTCGAGCCAGCTGATGTTCGAACCAGCTGGTGTTGTAGTCACTATTTGGCTCTATAGTGGGCATGATCAGTTCCCTGCTATGCCCGTTACAAGCAAGATGCACTTGAGGCTATATACAGAGTAGCAAAGATGGTTGTTATTTTATTATAACTTGATGTAACAAAGCTAATTGGATCAGAAAACAACACAACAACAAAATTGTTTAAATTCTCTAACACTATGCACAGAAAAATGAAGAATAGAATTCCAATCTATATAATGTCATATGAAATCTGCAAAATCATTTCAACTTAACTCAACTCAAATGAACTCAACATTTTTTATTGTAAATATAGGCCTCTAGCCCAAAATACAAAGTGAATAATAATCATGAAAACATAGTTGCATTATTTCAACATACCGGTAATAAGTTAGATCATGATTTACTAGTGCAATAACAAATATTAAAGATATATACATACATATGGTACAATAGAGAAACAAGAGCCATCAAGTTGTATTCCAGCTCCTGGTCCATAGGGTACTATAGAGAAACAAGAGTCATGGAGTTGTGTTCCAGCTGGTGTTCCATAGAGTAAAATAGAGAAGCAAAAGTCATGGAGTTGTATTCCAGCTGGTGGTCCATAGGGTACTATAGAGAAACAAGAGTCATGGAGTTGTGTTCCAGCTGGTGTTCCATAGAGTAAAATAGAGAAGCAAAAGTCATGGAGTTGTGTTCCAGATGGTGGTCCATTTGGTAAAATAGAGAAACAAGAGTCATGGAGTTGTGTTCCGGACAGTGTTCCAGAGGGTTAAATAGAGAAACAAGCGCCAGTGAGTTATGTTCCAGATGGTTTTGCATACAGTAAAATAGAGAAACAAGAGTCATGGAGTTATGTTCCAGCTGGTGTTCCATACAGTAAAATAAAGAAACAAGAGTGATGGAGTTATGTTCCGGACAGTGTTCCATAGGGTACAATAGAGACATGGGAACAGTTGTACAGCCTGTTAGTCTATGGCATTATCTTTTTCAACAGCTGTATAAGAATCTCTGTTCTGCCAGGATTCTTTCATCTGGTTCCACTAACCAGGCTTATACCCTATACAATTGTAATTTAAGGTATAAAAATATCCTCACAAACTTATAACTTTGACAATAAGCACATTAAATGTTTGGCTCCATTCTCATAAAAAAACACTTAAAGTTGCTGTTTATTTGAAACACTTTTAACTCAAGATATTACATAGATAATTAACAATTGGAAAAATGGGAAAGAGGAACTATAAAAAAATATTTTAAAGTATTTGTATTTATGGTTTGAATCGTAATTACAAAAATACAGCTTAAAAGTAAGAGAAATAGTGGATGCATGAGTTCATTTTAATGAGTTCATTGGAGAAAACAATTTAGTCATTATATTGGAAAATAATACAACTTAGCCTTACCCATTCCAACAATTTTTTTACCAACTTACAATGTTCACAATCTTGTAAAGTTCTTCTCGTTCTTTGGAAAATACAGAAATTATTATTTTATTACAGTACATGGAATGACACCAGACTGCCACTGGTTATGAGAGAATGCCGTTCTCAGAAAGCATAACAATACCAAGAAATTAAACACAAATTATAGATGCAGTATCACATATATATTTTAAATACATGATCCTCAATTTTTTGTATTAAACTTGAAATTCTTTCACAGACTTCCTTTAGAAAATACTAGAAGTGGGGTGGAATTATAGAAGTGTGCAGTGCTTCGTAATAAAATAGTAATGTTGGAATGAAACTAACGAAAAAAGACCAGTTCTGATCTCAGCATTGGTATAGTCTTAAGGCTAAGGAAGACATCTTGGAATATTAAGTACACAATATCCAGGAGGAAGGAGTAGTTAAAATAATTCCAATAACTGCTGCTTCTTTGGGTTTTTTTTTAAAGAATTAATCGATGCAAACAGTAGCCTTTAGGCTAAACTTTAGATAAATTGTAGTGCACTCGTAGTAGCATTATTTAAACTGGCATACCATTTTCTTTCAAGCAATAAACTTGGAAACTTAATACATTAAAAAAAAATTATCAAGTAACCACCTGAAATCCAGACTCCAATATTTAATGGGTGAAAAATGAATAGTCAATCTTGCAAACATTGTCGTCGAATATAATTCTAAAACTTGACCCACAAGTTCTTCTTGGTGACTATTTTTAGTAATTAAATATGTATAGCCTAATGATTTTCTTATAAAAGAGGATTCCTTTTTAACCATTTCATTCATAGTGAATGTATAGGTTTTTAAAAAAATTCACTTGATTTTGATGATTTTCTTTGGAACAGTTTAATACATTTTATTAAATTATTAAACCTAGATTAAACTAGTCTACAAATAAACGTTTGGTTGTGTTGATGCTGCTGAAGAGAAAAGGAATAATTGTGAATGCTTTACAAAGGCATAAAATGGCATATGCATGAGCTTAAGGGTTAAATAAATATATTAGGTTGACATCCCCAATACATGTTGCCAAAAGACTTTAAAATTGTTGTACTATATCAATGATAGACAGAAAAGTGTACTAGTGTTTTATAAGTCATCTTGTACTTCCATCTGCCTTTTGTGTTAAGTTTTCATTTGTAATGATAGATTTTATGATCTGCCTTTAATTCTAAAAACAAAGACTTGGTCTTTAATGCTAAACAGACAGACTTGAAAATAAGTAAAAGCCATTTATTGAAAGAAATACTCCCATCAGGTCAATGTTACTTAACCCAAGTGTTCCTTCTATTTGTGAAAAAAACAACACATTCTGTATAATTTGCTAACAACTTCATACTGAGATAACATATCATTGTAATCAAATCATACAGAAACTGAACAGCAAATAGTTTAGACTCTGGTCAGACAGGTCCTGGGAGCTGGCTGGTCTAGATCCACACTGTTTACCTATACCTGATCCATTGGTTCCAAGCACTACTCTAGGTATGTTTGTGGCAGTATGCTTGTGAATGACAGGGTAATGTTATAAATAAAGTGGAAGCATGTGCGGGGTGTGTGTTATATCGTAGACTGATCAGTAGCATCCCATCTGTCAACAATTTACATGGTGTATCAATCGGATAATAGTCTGTACATGTTAGTAATTAACTGACTGCCAGTCTACACACAGGTTAAGCCCTTAGACTGGTATATTTGTTAGTAATCCATGCTAATTGTATTAAAAAAGGTTATTTGCAAGTATGAATATATAAATAAACATTATGTTATGCAAGAGGCTTTGCAGTGGATAGGACGGATCCTGATCAAACAGCTTGTAGTGAAATTGAATCAATTTGTGCCTAACAACTTACCATGACCTGTTACCTTCCTACCCTATTTATCTACTCAATTTCAGACAAATGTTGTCTTTAAGGGTCTATAACCATGAAGCTTTAAAAGATTTAATTTAAATTCAGATTTATGTGTTAATTTTCAATAGTAACTTTCTTCACAGATGCTCAAATAAGCATTTTGTCAAGTTGTGTTACAACAAAAACATGGATGAACCACAATCAATTAAATTAAAATTACCTCTGATCACTAAATGTCAAAATGCTGAGAGGTTTAGGTTTTTTACTATTTTTTTGCTGTTTTTAGATCTTGCTCAACAATGAAGTTAATGTCTAGAAGAGATTTCATGTGTATACATCTACATCAATGTTCAGTCAGACAGAACAATGATTGGCTTGAGAGCAATACAGTGAAATTTCCAATTGAAAAAGAAAATACATGTATATGTATATCCCAATTCTTACAGAAAAAAAAGCTCAATTAAGACAAAAGATCATTTTAGACCTCAAAACTAATGTCCAAAGCAAAGTTTTTGTAACTTATTCTATGACATAGGTTATTTTTGTGAAAAGACATAAAAAATCAACAATTTTTGGCATCAGTGCTGAAGAGTGACCTTCCCATTATGGAAAACATCAGAATTTTGTATGAGATGTGCTATCTACAGCTTGGTGATTTCTTTTTATCAAGCATACAGTATATGGGGAAATCAGTCTTTTAAAGTGGTTTGTCAACCATTTTTAAAATATTTGGTACAGATCTAGTTTGGGTCAAAATAGTCCAGTTGTGTGCTTTGTTTGTTTACCTTATGCTATAATTTTTTAGTAAAGAGAAATTATATAATATTTAAGAGTTTTCTTATATAAAATGTATATAAATATATATCCCCTAGATTATTTATCATTAATACCAACACTTGAAGACTTAGGTATTCAACAATGTGAAGATCTGCCATTGAAATCAAGATCAATGTGTCATACTGCAGGTGATGAAATTAGTTTTGCCGGGTGACACAAGTTACGACAAAGGTTTGCATATTTTCTGTTGACAACATACCAGTTTTGGCCTGGTGCCACAAGTTACGACAAAGGTGCTTTTTTTTTTATATTATATTTTATATTTTTTTATATTTTCTATTGACAACATACCAGTTTTGGCCTGGTGACACAAGTTACGACAAAGGTTTGCATATTTTCTATTGACAACATACCAGTTTTGGCCTGGTGCCACAAGTTACGACAAAGGTTTGCATATTTTCTATTGACAACATACCAGTATCCGTCCTGTGGTCGTCTGTCCTGAGATCAACTCTCCCGCCCAATCTTTAGCCTCTGTCATCCATCCTACCTCGGGGTCATGACCCTTGATGTTGAAAAATCCGCCGTTTTTCTCTTTAAATTCCTTCGAATTTTCTTTGGTCTGATATAGCGGGTTTGGTGTGATCATAGATCCCTTTCTGGCCGAATTTTTCCCTTTGCAGCAGAAGTACATCACCAGACGATGTGTTATAATGATGACCAATCCCACACCAAATGTTGTGAGGCTGGATGCTAAGAAATAGTACCATTTTCGTTCCGAGCACGGATTTGGAGCCAGTGTTGTCGCCATCGTGAAGTGTCGTCCGAGAAACACAAACCATACGAATACCAACCTCTGAACTGTTTTAATCCATCACAGCTGTATATATCGTCGCCTGTCCCTTATAAATAGGGAGTAGATATTTATATATATCCGCCCGACTGTCGCGGGCCAACACACGACACAAGACTATAGCTACCTATTGGAGGCTGCTGACTATCTACACGGCATTCTTGTGGCTGAATGTAGATTGGCTGGAAATGAGCCTGCGGTGTTTATTTATTCCAACCATATATTTGTCGTCAAAGGCTATCGTGAAACTCGAGGTGGTGGAAGCTGAGCGCGCTAAAATATCCAATAGTAATTACACAAGCTCGAACTGTACGCTATGAAACAGATTATTGATACAACGCAAGGCTTTCACCGAGTTTCCAATACACAAAATCACACCGCGAACTCTCCGTACAGCACAGTAGCAGTACACCTGAACCATTACGTGTGTTTAGCACATCGCTAGGAAACGGAAAGTACCGCAGACTCTCCGAGCTGAAACCAGTGTATATCCATGACGACTATTTACCTTCAGGGAGCACGTGTTAAGCGCGCGCCACTATGTCGTGTCAGTCGTTCTGAGAGGTTGCTACAGGATGACATTTCTCGGCTGCTTGTTTTGCGGTCGAGATGTAGCACTAACCACACTAAGGTTATTTACGCCACAACAATTAAGCAGAAGTGGTTCGGTTCGCTCCTGTACTCACTCTTTCTAAAAGTAACAATGACAACACTTAATTACCCACCGTAATAAAGAGGCAAAATGTGTTGGAAATTGTATAAGGCAAAAGTAAGTTGCCACGTATTGTTACCACGAATTATGATATATATATTTCATATACATTTATATAAATAAACTGTATAAGTTTTAAAGAAATTAGTTAGTGAAAACAATTAATTCTTTATCATTAAATCTAAATACATGTACATGTTATGTAGACAAAATGACAAACATACCAGTTAGAAGTTAGGGATGGGATGGCATTGGATTTGCCGGCAATTTCAGCGACGTATAGATATCATTATAGCACAGGGGCACTTATGAGGTGCCCAGGGACTGAACCAAGCCAGTCCATTATACTGACACCGACAAGTCGCGTAATGCTTTCCCATTAACCCCGAGCATTAGGAGGGAAGCCACTACCACTAACCTTAAAGTCTTTGGTTTGACCCGGCCGGGGTTTGAACCCGCGACCTCCCGATCCGCAAGCCGACGAAGTTAGATGTCTACGCTCAAACGTCATTCTCTCAACACATGCAAAGAGTTTCGGCGTTAAATGAAAAAAAAATGAGATAAAGAGGTTTCGATGAACACAGTTTACTATAATACTTAAACATGATTCTCTGGTCACCTGCAACAAACAAGGCGATTGTTATTGAACTAACAGTGCCGTGGGAAACCAGATGCAGGGAAGCTCACGAGAGGAAAACGCTAAAATATGTCAAGCTGCTGATGGGGTTCAGGGAATATGGGTGACAAACCAGCACGTTCACGGTGCTAGGAAAAACTGGACAGCAACGCCGATTGGCTGTCCAGAAAATGGTCAAATCAGCAGAGTGATCCTTCTCTGCTTGTGGAGGAAGAGAAACAGCGGTAGCTCCAAGTCCACCAATGACACACAGTAAAATCAGAAATGTGCATCCCACAATCTGAGAGTGTTCCAATGCATACATGTAGGGGTCGAAACACTTGTTTGAGATTTGACCTCGGTTAATGACGTCAGTGGTGTAGTAGCGCAGTGTTGACGTGCTGTACATACACACTAAAAGCCACTCGGAACTCCGGAGATCGCCGAGTAGGTACGATTGACTAAAAGCAGAACAGTTTACAATCCCGTGTGTATATGCATCATGAAGAAATCCATAGTAAGTGTTATTCTATACACTTTGTTATATCGCTAATTAGTCTTTCAACCAGAACATTTCATGGGGGGAATATCGATTTCTATTTCTTTAATAGAAAACAAAACCTCACAAATATTTGTCGTTGTATTACATAATGTACATGGGTGAGGACTGAGCTCGGATATTTCTGAAGAAAAACTAGTTCTCTGGCTACAGATCTGTCTGCTGATATTTATAAACTGGCATCATGCCGATTCTGCGTTGTCAGCTTCAGGTCTTAGACAGAAGTTCCATATATTTACCATGTGATGTAAGTCAAGATTTTTGAGCACTATCTTATAATGAAAATATATTTTGAATTGAGCTTAAAAATATTATTACCAACATGACCATCTTCCAGTATCGAGATTTTATGTAAAATAATTAACTCAAAGACAACATTTGTTTTTTTATTTAATTTATGAAATGCTAACAATATCGTTAATATAATTAAATATATTAAAGTGATATCTAATACTTTGATATCCTATATCTTATACATGTAACAACATTTTATGCTTGATCTTGGGAATTTGAGCATGATTCCTGCATAAAATTATTCTTTAGTTTGTGTAAAGTCTGATATAAAACCGCAACAATAATTAGACAGTACAAGATCGTGAAATATATCGATATATATTTCAACTATTTCCAAATCTATAAATAAGCACTATGGGGATTCCAGCTAAAAACAGATGTCGATGTCAGAACTGATTACCAGAATCATTATGTAATGTGATCTCAAAAGTAAGTGGTCACGTGATTTTCTTAGTTTAAAAACAGCTAACTGTGCAGCGTGGCTCAGATAGGAAATACGTCTTAGTAATGGCAAGTTGGGTGTTATGCTTTACTTTCACATGAATGTAGGGCACCGATAAACAGCATTTCGATGAAACTTTTCAGGTAACTATAATTCATTTGGATGCATGGGAGAGGATAAAATGGTCCAAACTGTTGAATAAAAGCTTTAATATACATGGGCGTGCCTAGGCGACCTTTGAAAATACGCACTATTCCTGGGGGGGGGGGGGGGGGGGGGGGGGGGGGAGGGTCCTCAGAACGCCGTAGATGCATTCTGGGGAGAAACTCTGTCACAGTACAACGAGCAGGAAGGGACAGAAATACGTCAGGTAGGATTGTGTAGAAGTATTTGTAGAATTTGGAAAATGGTTAAAGAACTATAATTTAAAAAATGAAACAGCTAGCAACAAGTGCCAAACAGGTTATGTACGATTTTTATTTGCTTTTTGACGTTTTTATTTTTTCAATTTTTGGAAGCAACTGTACGCACGTACGTAAGTGCGTAAGCCCAGGCACGCCCCTGATAGAAACTCACCGCAAACCGTGTAGAACTTGGGGACCAGCCTCCAAGCCTAGGCGTGCTAAGTACTCTAAATCGACACCAGTAAACATTAGATAAATCTTGAACTCTTATTTTTTACAATCATTGTTATTGCTCATTAAAAACGTTTTCATTTGGTCTTTGTATGTTATTTTTTTTGCCATGATGCAATGATACATTGTGCCAACGCTGTCTGCGAGCCTAGGCGTAATTTAAAATGTGTTGTATCGAAGTGCAGTGTAAGTATATAGGTGATTTTCATATCCGTGTATTAACCAAGACATTATAAATCAACTGTTTATATTAATATAAACACATACATGTATTGACAAAGTTTAAGTCAGTTACATGCAGACTGGTTCTTTGACTCGTTTTGCTAAAAACACACACACACACACACACACACACAACAAATAAGGTTTCAGCAATCTGCAGCTTCCTTTTAATTACGTATTTATACGAACGTATCATGACGCACCGTGATAGTCAAAATGATGTATTAAATCTGACCACAGCAGTAAATAGTTGCTTAACGGACAGACTGTATTAAAAAAGAAAACAGTTTGCAATCATTTTAATTCAGTGCCTTAACAGCATACATTCACTTTTTTCCGGGCGGTCGGAGATGAGCTGGGGTGGTAGCAGTAATGGACAATCTATGTACCTACCGACCAATCTAAGCAAGATTACTTGAGCTTAAAATCTAGATCAGAGTGTTGAAATAAAGCAATAGTGTTATAAACATACATGATGAGTATGTAGTCTTTGCTTGTTCTGGTGAAAGACAACAAAGAAAATGAACTTATTGTAACATGAATGTCACTGAAGATGAATATCATTTTGTATTAGTATGTCCTTTTTATAGAGAATTAAGAAAAAAAAAAATATTACCACACTTCTACTGCACTTGGTCATCAATTACAAAGTTTAAACTATTAATGCAAAATACGCAAACTGGAACTATAAATTAAGAGAACTAGCAAAATGTGTATATGGTGCTTTTAGAAAAAGACAGCAGATGGTAAAGTAATAGAAAGTATTGTTTTCAAAAGTGTAAAATACTAGGTTGTAGATCTATGTTTATTTATTTGTTAAAATATATGGTAATTATATTAGCCTAAATCATTACAAATACGCTTTGTTAAAATATATAGAGAAAAGTAATCATTCAAACATTAATATTCCTATTTATATACGACAATTGTATTTTATTAATTGCATATGTTGTAGCTTTACGCTATTTTCCCCATTAATTGTCACATGCTCATCTCGATTTGTATTTGTATGCGTTTATTATGTAAGACACCATTTAAATGTTTATTCAAGGCAATGGACATTTTGTCTGTGCTTAATAAACGATCGAATTGATGTAGCTACCGAATACTTTTTTTTAATCCTAGGACAACATTACTGTACTGACTGAGACTTATTATAATTTACGTTAAGTTTTCTATGGTAAAATGTTACTTAAATTTGAAGTTTACAATTGCAACGCCCGTTTTACTGAGCAGGTGACCGTGATGGAGGATATCATGATAAGCAGATTGTTTTTAATTACTAGAGCTTATCATGGTATTAAATAATTTTAGGTCAAACATTTTTTGTTAAAAGAGGTTAGGGCTATGTATATTTATTGTATACAAAGCTGAGCAAAACAGCTGTGTATTATGTAAGCATAACATTAATTTTTGATAAATGTTTCAACGGAAATCCCTAAGGGACATAACCAGTGCTATTCTTAAAATAGCTAGTATTTGAGAGTAGCCTACCATAACCAAGTGCAAATCATTTCCTCAATAAATTATTAGTAATAATAATGGCTTTTACGAAAGGGCTTCATGCAACTCATTTTCGGGCATTATAGCCCATAATCTTGAGAAAAACAATGATAACAACACCCCTGAACCATTATTATTTTGAGTACGAATAAAATTAGTCCCAAAAAATATGTATCTCCAAAACGAGGCTCTAATCTTGGCAACCAATTCCCCGGATGTTGATTATTAAAATGGAGGACGACCGTAGGTCGGATGTTTACGTTTAAAATGATGGTGACAACGGCGTTTTCTACCTAATAACTCCATTTTATGATATCTTTATCTTCAAATAACAGCTGTGCTAGTCGAGACGACTAGTTATTGTGCTATTCATATTGAATATCACAATTTCAGAGCTTTTACGTTACACGAATAGTGAAAGATGGCACTTGAACGAGCAAAGGTAAAGAACGTTTTAAGGAGAGAAAGTATGGATACATTTAAGGTATTAATATAGGCAATATGTTGTTTGGATGTTGTAAGTATTACTGTCCAGCAATGTAACACAAATATATCTAACTTAATATGGTGTAATGTATTTCATAAAAAAATGTCATAAGCTGAGAATAAGCATGTGCCAAGTGTTTGCACTGAGTGTGATGTCCATGTAATATATTAAATATTTTTTTCACCATATTGATGTTTTGCTAGTCTTCTGAACGCAGTACATGAACTGCTTATATTTGATATTTGCATGTTTTATTCCAGTGTATTGGATAAATGTGGAAGTGATTTAAGCTAGGTACATTACCAGTTTACAGGCCATTGTGAAAAGGATCACACATGTACATGCATTATCCTAAAATACTCCATCACTCAGTTGAGAGCTCATTGTTTGGGGCTGCAGCAACCATGCACAAACTTGTATATCTGTGGAAACTATCAGAAAATTGAGTATGGTTATTTGCCATTTGTTAGCAAAGATCTATACTTGTTATCTTTCGTTAGAATAATTGTTTTAAGCAATTATATAAAATGCTAAAGATATAAATATTTTCTAAAAATTGTAAATGATGTATTGGAAATGCATGAACAGGAAGTTAAACATTGGTGTAGTTGGAGCAGCTTTAAACTTACTCAAAAGGATGACAGTCAGCTTTTTTAATTCCTAGCACAGCTGCACAACGTTTTCAGTATAACAAAGATAGCAGACACAGAAGAAAATATGATCTCTTTCTTCCAAATATTGGTGCTTCATGGCATATTGGATTGAAGTAATGCGTTGGGAGGATTGCCATGAGAGTTTTTGTAGTAATGTTATGGTGTTTAAAATTTGAAACATTTTGAAATAATGGATAACAGAAGCTTAAACAAAACATAATATTAAGCAACTAGACGGGGAAAAAATATTAGTTTTTACACATGTACATAAGTGAATGACATGTCAGTCAAACAATATGATGCCATGATATCACAGTGATTCCCAATATTGGAAGGTTTTTTTTCTTCAATCTTGAAAAGCAAAGACTTATACAGACAATGTCTAAAGGTATTTGCTAAAAGCTTAACACACAGTGGGCAAATACCTTTGACAGTTTGTTGATATTTAATAAACTAGGTAGACTGCAGGGTGGTCATTACCTAATGGCCAAGTATTTTCAAAAATCACCAACGTTTAAGCTTCAATTTGGCTCATTTCTCAGTTTTGCTTTTAAGGAATACAACTTGTACAGCATTTAAAACTTCAATATTTTACCAATGTCCTTCAAACTAGTGAACACTATGTCAAGCTGTCAGTAATACCATTTCTTTGAAAATATTTATTTGGACTGCCAATTGTGTGACTAATTTCTTAATGAGACGTTTCTTTTAAAGTTTTAGTATTTATTTACATCAACAGCATATACAAGTTACTATCTTATTATTAGAGGCTTTTATGGATGAAACTATATTTTTCTTATGAAAATTCATAATATATAATGTTTGACATTTAAATAGATAGAGAAGATAGAATTACTATATTGCCTTTTTCAACTCGGGAATAGTGGTATGATTTGTTAATCATAAGTCCTAGGTAATGGATCGGATCATAATGCATGTTAAGCAACACATCAACACAGCATGCAATCATCTGGAGCAGATGATAAAATTATTGAGGGGAAGAAAATGGCAAAGTGTATTGTACACATATTGATCACATGCATGTCAAGATAACAGGGCAGAAACAGTCAGAATATCTAACAGTAATTAGTCTATCCAATCCGTACAAAAAAAAAACTGGCATAAAACCCAAGGGTTGCACAGTGAAAATAAGTCTTGTCAATGTGACTGCTAAACTAGTAACAGATGGAGAGCCATATGGTTCAGTTAGTGACATGTTAGTCATTTTAATTCATAAAGGGATTATCTGACAGTTTTATAAAAGTGAATTAAACAGTATCTGAAGTTATGCACTTATGACTTGTTATCTGATAGGAGAACTCTTGCCTAGCGATGTTTTAAAGCAACTAAAAATCATATTTTTTCATGAATTTCCTCATATGTTTATATATACCGGTATGTATTAAAATCTTGTAAAATAAAAGATATCTTAAGTTGGCTTACTGTGATATTCTTATTCTCTATTTGTTGCTTATTTGTGAGTACATCTACAACCTTACTTGTTCTAGGTAAGAAATTCTTATTTGCTTGTTAAAGTTAATGTCCTTTTTTAACACCCTTCATTTAGTTTTTATTATGCTTGGGTGGGTGCAACATAGGCATAAGTTGCTATTTAGTTCTTAAGTTTTTTGTTCATAGAATCAGTCAGTGGACCAACAAATTTTACATAACATTCAGTAACACATAATAAATGCTTGTAGACACAATTGATAAAAAAATTAACTTTATTATCTGTCAGTTATCTGGCAAGGTCCAATTTCTTATTTAATCTCAAAGCCAAGCTTTATTTGCTTCTTTTCACTTTACGAACACAAACAAGGTGATGTCTTGGCTTGAACAAACCTCACAAATACATGAAGGAAGGGATAGACTAATGCTTGGACAAAGCCTTTTCCCCCCGTTGATTTCACTTTAAAACACACTTCTTAAAGGTTAACTAATTATTACTCAAGTATTTCTGAAGCATGAGAAAACAAAGATTATTTGTTAACTTCAAGAATTTTAGAAGAAACAGGTTTATATTGTACTCATGCAGTTGGTTCTTGCACTTCATTCAGTGTTTTAATGTATATTTAAACAAAATTATGACATTTACTAAAAAATGTTCCTTTCATTTACTCCAGATGAATTCTCCAGCATTTTCAAAGGTATAAATATATATGTTCAGTTTTAAATCATGTGTTTTTTTATTATATGTAGTTCTTTTTCCTTTATCCTTCACCAAAGTTGAGCGGGAACAAAAAACTTACAGCTACATTATTAATGCTAATTGAGGCATGTTTTGTTTTGTTTTTTAATTAAAATTTGAACTATTTGTTGTATATTTAGACAATTGTCATTATCATCTCATTTCTTCACTTAAAAATAACAAACAACAGTGGCCTTGTCATTATTTCATTTTAAATTATTTCCTTGAAACAAACAAAAAACAACAGGTACACAGACTACTTTGTTACTATGGTTTACAATACATTTTCATTTAATTTTCTAAAGTTATAATTTAAGACATAAAGGCAAAGTAGGAGAGACTTTTTTAATCAATAAATGTTTAACACAAAACATTTTTGTCACTTATTCTCAATCTGTAGACATTTTTTTTCTCAGCATTATGTATAGCTTGAAAGTTATATATTTGTATTAAAACTTGTATTTAGTCTATAAATATTTTGCTAGTATTGCTTACGGTATATTGGTGCAGTTATGTTTATAATTTTTCTTTATACTTCAAATAACATGGCTTTGGAACTTTAATAGATGGGTTATTTAATTTGTATATATTTATATTCCTATTTTGGTAATTTAATTTGTATATATTTATATTCCTTTTTTCCCCCAGTTGTATAGTAGAGTTAAATTATTTATTCATCTTTAAAAATATGGTGCCTTGATTAGAAATTAGGTTTTGGAATTCAGCATGACATTTTTATTAAATAATGTCACTTTTGAGACTGGTTTAGTAAATGTACAACTATTAAATAGTTAATTGTTAGAATTCATAAGTGTTATATTGTTTAGTAGTTATTCAAGAAAAAAGAAAAGAATCATGGTGAAAGTCACACATTAATGATAAAAGTTTATCTTTGAATGATGTAATCATGCAATAAATTCAGCATGTTTGATTGGCCACTTTTTTTATGCATAATGAGATTGCGTATAAAGCATGTTATAATTGTACTAACTTTCATCTGTAGTGCGTCCAGACCCCGCTGCAAAGCTGCAGCAAGACCCGGGGACTTCCGGGGCTCCCTCCCCTCCCACAGTCGATCAAGGAGCCTTCAGACCTCTATCAGGTATGTTACTAGTAACCTTAAATATATGCTCAGGTATTAATTAATGTATTCCAATTTTCTTGTTGTATACGTTATGTAATTTTTTTTTCAAACATGTTACAACACATTTAGTTATTGTTATCTCTTAGCCTTCTATGTTAATGAACTATAATAGTTAGTTATCAGTTAACAACTACATGCAAGGGTAACTGAACATATAGATATAGCATCTGTGGCAAATAGTGCAATTCCTAATCATCACAGCTTTCCATGGAAGTTGGCTGATGTTGATATAAGCTGTTTGTCCAAGCCCTACCATTTAAGATGTAGTCAGTGCCTAATAATTTAGATTATTTCTCTTAAAGGTGGTATACGACAGTTCGGACAAAAATATTTTTCCTTAAATAACCAAATAAGTCATTGTTACCTGAAAAGATCTTGCCAAATGCTGCTCATTGATGCTCTAGATCAGTGTGAACAGTGAAACATAAATCCCCATTCCCCATTGCAAACTAGGTATTTCCTATCTGAGCCATGCTGCAGAGATAGCTTAAACAAGGAAAACCATGTGACAACAAAAGTGACAACTCACTTTTGAGATTATGTTATATTGTCATCCAGGTTATCCACTCTGATGTTGGTATCTATTTTTAAAAGAGATAACTATCGTGCATATATATAGATTTGGAATGACTGAACCTTTAGAGTTGTGTTTTTATCTCCATTTATACTGTCTAACAATGTAGACCATGTTCAAAACGTCTTTACTTTTACTAAAGTATGAGTTTATGCAGAAATTATGCCCTTATTCCCCAAAACAATGTTACAGTTGTTACGTGGCTTTGAAAAAGGCAAACTTTCGGATACCACCTTTAAGACATGCAAAGTATAAGCCTGTGTTCTTTCTCCTTCTACATGACATTATTATTCATCATTGTAGCAAGATAGAGAAAATTATCAGTCATCAGTTCTTGCAGTGTCCTATCACACAAGAATGTTGGTACTTTAAAACTGATGAATTAAACTTTGTCCATGAATTTGGAACCTCTAACCCATCCATCTACTCTTTAACAGCTTGTAGATCAATACTGGAAAAGAATCAAACAATGTTTTGTTGCTAGTCGTTTAACCCCTTTCATTGGTTCATTATTTAGTACTTTGTCCTTTAATAATTTTTTTTTATCTGTCTGTAATTCTGGAATGAGCATAAATATTTCTGACATTTCTTTAAAGCATGTTTATATATATATTAAATAATTTATGTGATGATAAAATCATAGCAGTGCAAATAAGAATCTAAATCAATCAGTCTTTCTGAAAGTTTTGACCCAAATCTTGGTCCACTTTCTGATGTGGTCAGATGAGCAGTTGATCACTATATTCAATTATCTTTCCAGATTGTGCTGAGGAACAGCGAGCACCCACCCATCATGAAAGGGACCTCATGGACCCTAGCTGCTCCCTTCAAGGAACAAAAGTTCCACCGGACTCCAAGTGAATCCATTGCAAACAACTACACGCCCTCAGCCAGTGACCTCAAACTAAAGGACCTACCTAAACTAACACGATCCAGGACAAAAAGTGAGTATTTGACATCTGTTACCTCAAGGTTTTAATGGATTTTTGCCTTTCCAATTGTTAGAAAGAAAGGATAATGTTTGTCCAAAACTGGCTATTTATCCAATACCAGTTAGAAATATAACTGACAGGTCAGCTTTTATTAAAATTTTCTAACTCAGAACTAATTATATTTTGGCAACAAATTCTGGTAGCTATCTATTAATCAAATTAATTTAAAGATATGATATCCAAACATGATTAAAACTTGTTCATGCCATAATTTTATATGAATATTTGTTTGTAGTTTGCTATTGGAAATGCATTGTCAGCTTTGCAAATGAAAGTTAGATTTCATTGTACAATTGCTGGATTCTCAGACTTCTACTTATGCAATGCCATGACCATTGCGCTCATATTTGTCTGTTTTCAGTGCCCCCTGGATTTCAAAGCCCTCGGAAGAAAGAGAAGACAATGATCACAAATGGCAAGGCTGCCAATGGCCATGACAATGGATATCTAATGTGTGTATTCTGATAAATGTTTCATTATTTTCTGACAAAAATGTTCCCCTTGCTTATGTTTTTCATTTGTGTTTTTCCTGAAAGTCCAAGAACATTTTACATTGATACTATTGGTGAAGATTTATTTTACATTGATTTTATTGGTGAAGATATATTTTACATTGATTTTGTTGGTGAAGATATATTTTACATTGATTTTATTGGTGAAGATATATTTTACATTGATTTTATTGGTGAAGATAAATTCCTACATTTATTTTATTCGTGAATATATATTCCTACATCAAAGCATCAGAACAGAGAGATATTTCGGTTCTTTGCTAAAAGTAATTGCACAAGGTCTATTTGATAATATTTATTATTTATTGTTTCCTTCTTTTATTTGTGACTGTTTTGAAACTGTCAGCTCTTAGCCTGCTTAGCACCAAATAATCAGTAATAGTTTTGTTTTGGTCCTCCTGGAAGTGTCTACATTTTAAAGAGAATAGATCATCTTGATACTATGGTTAACTGTGTTTTAGGTATGAGGAGTTGACCCCTGACCCCCAGCCAGAGGAGGACTTGCCCCCCAGTCGCCCTCTGACTCCCCATGAACAAATGGATATCATGAGGGAGATAGAAAGGGAGGATGATGAGCAGACTGGACTGCCATCTGACAGAGACCTTGAGGTAGGAGATCACAGATACATCCATCAATGTTTAGTTAGTTAGACTCATTGCCATAAACATTCCCTCCCAAGTACCCACTGGTTTCTGCAAGAATTGTCACTCATTGAGCTCCATTAGGTTGGCAGAATAGTAAAGGGAAAGAGCCCTGATTGTATTGTGTGCACTGTTTTGTTGTCTGTTAAGTTCAAAAGATAATATTTTTAAGCAGAACATTTTCCTAAGAATATAATGTAATCCAAAAATTTTGAAATACTTACCTCAAACAATACATGGTATGACAGATCATTCAAGTTCCTACCTACATTGAACGTACATGAACCAGTGATAGATTGGTCTTTATTATCTGTTATTATTGTTGTTTTCAGAGATACTACTATTACATAGAAAAGGGTATCAGTAAGGAGATGATTGCCCCGCCCCACCCAGATGTGATGAAGAATGTCTGTAACCTGGTGCCCAGCCCCCTGCTTACCAACCCTGAACTTGATCCCATGATCCAGGATCTTTCAGAGGAAGTCAACCATGACTACGAGTACAGTCTGCGGAAATCTATTGGTAAATAATAACTTTATTACCAGCCTTTATTTGTCATTTGTTGTATTTCTTTAACCAAAGCATGTTTTATTTTTATTTTCCTTTTTCATTATTTATAATGCCACGTGACATTTAACCAGCTGAAATAGGTTCATTTAAAAAATTATTTTTGTATAATATTCATTGCCTGTTCTGCCATGTAAAGAAAAACATTAGTGAGATTATAAACACATTAATACAACTGTCTTGTTATGCAGAATAAGTTGAAGAATGATATATCTAGACTTTTTTAATTTATATTCAAATGATGTTATGAATAAGTTCAAAAAGTGTGGTGGGTAACTTATGTGTATGTTGTTGTTTTTTCATTCATCAACATACTAATGTTTATCATGGCATCTTATTTGTCTGTCTTTTAGTTGACTACATCTTGAAGGACCCAGATGAGAAATCCAGACTTCATATATCAACTGTGCCAAAATCTTTTCCACAAAGGTAAGCCATCTATTTCAAATACAAACTACAGTAAAGGATATTTGTGTATTTTTAATACACCACATCCATATATTATTTAGTGTCTAAACATTACAGACATATATAAGATACACAGGATATACATAGAGCAACATGGTTATTAGGTATTGGAACAACAAAATCCAAAAAGCAAAATTCTCTATGTTTTCACCACATGAAGCCAGTTTTCACATTTTTGTATGTTAAAGATAATGAACTGCATACAGTTTAAATGACTCATTGAGGACATAAATGTTTGCTGAAAACTTCTTGATCCTTTGACTGTCAATTACAATAATTTATTGGACTCAGTCCATGATATGTAGATAACACACATTCAGAGGGCGATCTGTGGCTGTTTGAGGCAACATTTGATAAATGTCTGATTTTGATTAAAAAATAACCTCACACATACTCCAAAAGGAACTCTTTTTTTTATTGTATCTGATAATTATAATTTTAATAAAGAAAATTGTTAAAAATAGATGGAAGGAAATGATAATTGATCAATTGGTTGAATTCCTCATTAATTGCTAGTTAAATTAAAAATAATAATGTTGTACATCTAAGCTTTCAGTAAATCGTATTGTATAAACAGCTTGTATTTCTGATCTACCAGTAACAAAAGAAAACTACCGCTATACATTACTTAAAGTAGGGCTAAAAGACCGGTGATGAAACAAGAAAATCACGCAAAAAACATTTGAGACCAAGAGATTTATTTTCCCATTTCATTGGCCTAATCTCTAATGCATGAGCACTTAAATTTTCTGCCTACTGCAAACACATTGTATTGTCATAGAATGCCTGTTGACAAATCAATACAGTGGGTTATATTGATTTGGACTGGTTCCAGAATCTCCTCATTGATCTACCTGGCTTGTAGACTGTGTCAAGCAGTGTCGTATTTGTATACCAGTCACCAGTGTAAACTACCCAGCCTATCATTGATTATCAAACAGACCCTATAGGGCTGGAAGCAAGCCACTGTTGTTATAAAAATACAGATTAACATGTATTACTGATATGTGTAAAAGGTGTTGTGCAATCATGCTTATTAACTGCTTTAATAATTTTACTAGCAAAAATCTTCAACCAATAACTTTTTATATATTTATATAGATGTTCTATGACACCTTCTTTGATATATTCTTACATAATCTTTATAAACACAGAAATAAGTTCTACAAATTTTGACATAATAACAAGACTTCATACAAATTTGGCAGTGCTTCACTATTATCAGATAAATGTGCAGTTAAATGTTTCAAGGATGTTAAATTGCCAAACTTAGACCCTCTCTTTTGTTAACTGTCTGAATAAGTCTTGCTCAGACATAAATGATTAAAACATTACTGCTGTACATATTATTATCAAAAATAAAAACAGAGAACCTACCTTACCCTCTTTGAAAGACATTTTACAGATTCATGCATATAGTATGAAATTACCTTTAGAAATGCCAGATTTAAGAATGGCCCTTAGACTGTAATTTGACCCTGGCCCAGTATATTTTCTCATATTGTTATATTACCAGTAACTATCGGTTGACATATGTCTATCACATGGCCACAAATTGTATGTAAAACAGCTTGTGTATATCCAAAAATCAAAATCTAAATGACTTAGTTTAATTTAACTTTGGGAAAAATTATTGCAGCACTTTGGTCCAAAAGGGAGACTTTTGCTTTAAAGGCTAGTGCAGTCCATTCTGAGCTCATTGGACTGCATGCATCCTCATTTCAACTGTTTTTCTTATATTAACGTATTGTAACCATTTCAAAATCATCTGTGGGTCTAGTTTGTAATAAACAGACATATATCCCTTTGTCTATTTCAGAATCATCCGTGCGCCAGTGCCATGGCACGACACCTTCCTGGCCATGAAGGAATACAACAGGGTTCACCTGTTTATCACCAACCCCATCATGCATGAACTGCAGAATGTCTGGTTTGACCAGTAAGTCACAAAATGGTTCATCATTATATGTTGTGTGATGAGTATTGAACATATTACTACTATGCTGTATTAACTGTTTGGCTAGACTGCATAATAGCGGACGCATTGTTGTTTGAACGTGAGTTTCCAGGATGTGGGGGCGACAGCCCCAAAAATAAAACCATTATTACAAATTTTATTTTTTTTTCTTATTTACTACACCATGAAATCATATAAACTGTGATCAGTGATGGTGGATGGGAAATATTTATGACATGTTTTTTTGTGTATTTTCTAGCGCCCGCTATTATGCGGTAGTCCCAATTGTTTTCTTTAAATATACATTAACTGGCAGTTTTAACTGGTTCTTGTAAATTTTTCATTAGTTTTGATGTGTAGATTTCTCAAATACATGTGTACACACTTTACATAAAAATATCATTTAATGATTTTATGTTTAAAAAAAACACAACCATATTGAAGAATACTAATGACAATTTTGTACAACGTACACATGTCCTTCATTGCCATAAAACAGAAAAGAGGTGTTAAGTAAACATGAGTGTTTTTGGTAACTAAGGATACAATGTCACCCTATATTACTTCCAGATTTAGCAGTCTGAGATTTATCAACCTGAAAGAACTTGAGCGAGCTGATCTCCCTCTGCTCCCCCCTGAGTTTGAGTCTCTGATCAGGAAACAGTGTTGGGATGCTCATGAAGTACTCAGAAAAAGGTGAGCAGGCTTCTCTAAGGCATGTAATTAAATCTCAGAAATCTGAATGGATTTTGTGCTAAAGTTTTCAGTCAGCTGATATTTATCCCAAGTTGTAATCATTACATATTAATAGACTCTAACTCAAATAAGACTGATAAGAAATGATGCCAGATGTGTTGGATCAGTGGTTGTTGAGTCTAAGAATATTTTTAATTGCCCGTTGTCATATATGTAGGATCTCTGGACTTTTATCGAGGAAGCATTTGCTTGGTATTTTCTTCAAAAAGGTTAAGGTCCCCAACTGACTTACATTCTTGTTTCAACATAAGACAAAGTTAAGAAAAAAACAAAAGTACACAAAATATTTTGACATTGTACCTACTGGATGACTTTGGACTTTACTTAAATGACTTTCAGCACTAGAAAGCTCACAACTGGATGTTGATGTCTTCTTAAAAAAGGAACCAACTCATTTAAAGTGAAGAACACAAAAATAACATTTTGATGCATATCATAATGCCCAAATTGAATAGTACTGTCATATTGTCCTTGTTTATTCATGTCACTCACCCCCCTTTTCTTTGTTATAGCTGGATACCTACCTGTGCCAAGATATTTGTGGACAAGGCTGACCATTGGCAGCAGCTTGTAGGCCCCAATGACTCGGACTCCACCGAGCTTGTCCAGGAATTTTTTTCCTCCGTAGCAGCCATCATGTCCACACAGGTTCGCAGCATGGTGATCAACTCCCTCAGTGACTTCCTGCACTTCTTTGAAACACACAAGGTGAGTTCAATTAGTCCTACTTGCAACCGCATCCATGCCCAAAGACATTATCTTATAATAAGGTTTTTATACACATCAAACCCAAATGTGTTCCTTGCCAAGAACCACTCACAGTTAACCATATTTTATTTTATTGTATTGACACTGACTAGTTTTGGTCTTAGTATGTTATTGTCATTAAAATGTTTGAGCTATTTAAGACAGTGTCCAAATCTAAGCATGTTTGTTTCTTGAACGATATTTGTATTCTTCATAAGTTATAATTTTTTAAACTGTTTATTATGCTAACGCTATACATTTTTAGGCTGTTTATTATGTTGACATGTTTTCAATTATAATTCACATTATTTTAACCAGATAGATTTTTATTTTTCTACTCATGTGTTTTAAATTTAACCAAATTATACTCTATTTGCTTTAAACTTCATTGTATTCAGCGCCTTATGACATATCATGTGTCGGTGTTCGATAAAACTCCAAATACAAATACATATAAAGATCAGCACACAGCTTTAAAGCCATAATTTGCAATAAAGTGCATATACTTAGAGCTTTATACAAATACTATAGGTAGTTGAAAGAAAACATGGTACAGTTTTTTAGATTATTTTTAACTTTTAACCACTGCTTTTCATGTAACAACCAAAGTTTAAAGCTTTGTGCTTTCTCTTCTGCTGCTTCAATATTGTCTGTGTTATAATGATATAAGTGTTAGATTGTAAAACTGCTCCACACACTTTAATGATTGCCAGATTATGGACATAAATGCCTCTTAAATTCTCCTGTTTACCTTTGTCAGAATGTTGTTTTTTATGGTTGAGTTGTTAAATATATTTAATATAATATATTATTTTAATGTTCTTGCTTATATATGGCTATCAATGTTTTCCATCTTTCTCAGGCGGGAAATGACTTTGGCGAGGAGTTTGATGACCTTCGATACGTGATGCCCCAGGTGATGATCATCAAACTTCGGGTGGAGGAGCCCAAGATCGTGTTCGACCCTCCCTTCAAGGAGATCCGGGACATCATCCTCAGGTGCTTCTCTGAGATCATCGCCTGTGGAGAGGGACTCAACAGGGTATGTACAGATTTGTACCATAATTTGTACAAAATAAAAAAACTGTCCTTCCATGAGTTGATTTTTATACCGTCATTTATTACGTCCTTATCTCAATTCAAACTAATACTGAGTGTTTACAATAGCAAATCACATTGTTTTGAGGAAGAATAAATGTTAGACGGCTGACTCAATAGCTGTTTGTATTCATGAAGATGCTTCTTTATTTTATCATAATATTTTTCCGATTGAATATATAGATATTTTTTATCAGCATAACATCATTTAGCATGCTTTTAATGTCATGGAATGAAGATATCTTGCTTTTTATCAATTTAAAAGGTTTTTCTTAAACACTATCTTTGTGGTTTATTTCCATAAATTGCAGCATCAGATGCCCTAGATCATTGACTGATACTAAAACCCAATTTACGACAGAAGCAGCAGTAACAGTATCAAAAATAATAATTTCTTTTGCCAGGTTGAGTGTCAGTTGTTCCCTGATATGAGAGGCCAGAAGTTACAGCTTAGGTCTGTCAAGATCGACGAATCCCTCGTCACAGACTATGTTGACAAATCCATGGAGATTTTCAAGAAGAACACTGTTGGACCACAGAAGTATGCCCTGCTTCTTTCTTACTTCATTTGTTTATAACAGATACTAAATTCTTATTATTTACTCACAGCTTATGCATTCACAACATTTTGATAAAGAGGTAGCACATAGTGTAGATCCTGATCTGACAGCTTTCAGATTTGGTTCTGTACTATTTGCCTATGCCTGATCAGTTTTTGCTTAACATGTTAACTTTTAGTATAGTTAAACTAAATACACACCTCTTGTACTCATTCAAAAAATGTTTGATCATCTTGTAAAATATTGACCTGAGTTAAACATTTTATCCATCAAAAGCATTTGTGCAGTTATATGTAACCATCTAAAGTATTTGGCTTTTTGATTCTTCATTTTTTATGACAAATTACTAATGTTTTCTACTATTTCCCACCTTTGTATGGCCAATAGAAATAAGCTGAGGCTTATTATGGCCAAAATGGAAAAAACAAAAATAAAATCATTAGAATTATCAATCACAGAGTGCTTCATCCAAGTTGATCATGGTGAAGCTTTTTTTTTTCAAAAACAAAAATAAAGATTACAAAGACCTAAAGAAATACCAGGTGTTTTGACTTGTTTTGTTTTCGTTCTACCTTTTTCCAGTATTTTACTACAATTTGTATCACTGAACCCTGTTCCAGATACCTGTCGACATACAAGAAGTACCTGGAGCTGCTCAACAACAAGGCTGAGCAGGAAGTGACTGCCTTCCTCAAGGAGTCCCACTCCATCGCTGCTTTTAAGGCTGTAAGACTTACCTCCCTTTTGTTCCAACATTGCTTTTTTTTTATACCTTAACATTTTGTTAATGAGTCTTACTCTTTATAAACTTATCAGGTGATTCTTAGGAGGTCAAAGTTCAAGTTTACATTTATTGCAGAAAAATAAAATGAATAAATTTAATAAATTTTTTATACAAGTTACTTAATTTTAATTTGAACAAAACTTTTTTTCACAAATAATCTGTAAAAAAAAAAAATAGTTTAAATTATCTGATTTTATCCTGTGGTTATTGGAACCTTGGTACTGTCATAATACCTGTTTATGTAGCCTAGCACTTTAATTGGCACTTTTCATTAATGATATCTTTGAGAGTTCTTGACATCTTCTACTTTATATGCATATCTTGAAATTTTAGCTTACACTCATTTTATCTATATATATTTTTTACCTTGTTTGATACTGAAGATTATAAATTCTGTATATTGTACACAATATCTCTAATAAATAATACCCTTGTACCAGTTTTCAAAACAAGATAATTGTATAATGATTTTATAAAATATATTTATAAATATATTAATTTGGATGGTCGAATATTATGAATAATAATTGTACATTAACTCTTACCTGTATACCTAAAATCTTACTTCCTTCTATCTTATTTTCTGACAAGTATAGCTTTATGTATGTTATTTGATTTTCTTTGATATTGACAACATTTTGCAGTGCAGAATGTCCAATTGTGAGCTTTCTAGTGGTGAAGGTTATTTAAGTAAAGTCAAAGGTCATCCATTAGATACAATGCCAGGTGCTTAGCAATTAGTAACCCAGTAAAAAATAAAATGAATAAGACATGGATTGAGGCATTTTTGTTGACAATAGGCATTGCTGACAGTGGTTATAGAGTGGACCAGGTATCAAAGATAGTTTTTGTGACTGGTTTCATTGCAGGCAATGTATGTTTGTTCCCCCTGTATCCAGTGAAGCTATTAAAATCTTATATCACAAACAAAAGAAGTCTGTATGGGCAGTAACTTTTACTAATTGCAGGTGTTTTTGTAGTATGTTGGTCAGTGATAATTAAAAATAGACATTCCTCTGTTTTTCACCAGTTGCTGTTATTATTATATCTCTTGAATCCCTCTGTGAATGTTTGCAGCAATTCTGTAAAGAGGAAACACATGAGAGTGCAGGTTGTTTTGTGTGTTATGATGCTAATGATGAGCTGAAATGCTCTGTGGCAGATGACAGGCCAAAAAAGCAAACTAGAGATTCCATTGTGGCCAAGTCAGGCCTAAGTGGTCAATATCTGGAAACGCTTCGTAGAATGCTGAATGCCAGCACGAACATCAAGTTTGATTCTACTGAGGACATAAGGACAGAGGTGGGCTCGGCTGTTTCAACACCCTGGGATCTTGTTTCAGTGACTAGTCAGGATGATATTATGAGTCTAGATGAGATATCTGAGTCAGAAAGTGAGCCAGAAGAGCTTTCTGACAGGGAAACTGAAAAAGTTGAACTGGTTCAAAGTAAGATGAGTGAGACTAGAGAGCAGAGAGTGAAGTCAGCAAAGACAGATAGATCCACTCAAGCTGAATTACAGAAAGGTTTCAAATCAATCATAAGCAATCAAGCGACTTCAGTCACCGACCATTTGTCTCATTTTCGTGAAGAAAACATGCATTTTCTGATGGATAGAGCAAAGTCAATGTATCGTTTAAAGAAATATTCAGCAAAAATTACAAATAAAAACACAACATTTAAAATGAGGGTTGTTTCTCCGGCAAAGTCAATTGATTCAAAACCAAAAAGTGAAAAGTTGAGTGAACATGGGATTATATGTGTAAAATCTGCAAGAAGCCTGAAAAATTATAAACTCTTTCTGGAAGAATATGAGCAAGTTGATGACAAACCCAACGGGAGAAGGAAGAGTGTGAGGATAGCTGACCCATCCACTGATTACTTAGATGATGATAAGTGGTTCGAACCTGAACCTCCCCAGGTGGATGCTGATGTAGACTTCATTTTAGTGGCTGCTGAAATGTACAAGGAGTTTGAGATGCAGCTGTATGATGTAAATAATAGGTGTGGTCAAGAGTAACGCTGTTGTTTTATTAAGGTCAAAGTTCAAGGTTATTTAGTGTTTTCAGTGTTACACGTTATTGCACTTGACAATAATTATATCTAGTGACAATTTTGACAAACTGTTGAACTCTAAGGGTTTGAAAATATATGGTGCAACTGATAGAAGAGTCAATGTTGTTTCCAACTGCACTCAGCAATATTCAACAAAGTTGATCACTGCCTACATGTGCCATCAAGTCAAATGCTTTTGTGTATGTCCTATGTTCATGAAAACCACAATTTCAAGTAGACTTTATTCAAAAATGGTTGCCTTTCTAGTTGTGTTACCGATGTGACATGTCATATATTTTTTATCACCTAATATTATTGTTTTCAAATTTTGTTTTACTTTGTGAAATTTTGTCTTTCTACATTCAATGCAATATAATTATACAATATGCTTTGTTTTCTTCACTTAAGTTTTAAACTGTATTAATACTATATATGCACCTTAGACACAATTTTTTGTTGATTATGAATGTTTCTTTTACACGATAATGAAATTCAGTCTTTTTTTTAATTTTATTTTATACTAGCACTCTATGTTTCTATGTTGTATAATGAAATTTAAATGTAAAGCCCACATGGAACTTTTTCATCAATTTTTTCTTTAATCTTTTGTTTCTACTTTTTGTTTAAACTATCACCTAATCATCTTACAAGATGCCATAGTATTGTAACTTTAATATTTTCTATTTCTTTAATTAAGAAAGTATTTTTAGCCTGGCTTAAATAAAAGCATCAAAGACTTATCCATACTTCTGTATCTAAAGCATAATTACCATTCCAAAATCTCTTTACAGCCAACTTATCTCTTTTTCAAGCTCAGCCAAAACCATTTTACTATTTTTTATTATCTTAACAATTGTTTCAATCCATTTTACACTCCTGTGGTCAACTAAACGCCTTGTGCTGTTCAAAAATAGCCAATCAGGACTCTTTGTTTTTTTGTATTACATTTTTTTCGTATTCATTATACTCTCTATCAAAGGTTTTTCACCACAAATTTATGACCTCATATTTTAATCACAGCCAATCATAAACCTTGTACTTTAAATCATAGCCAATCAGAAACCTTGTACTTTAAATCATAGCCAATCAGAAATCTTGTACTTTAAATCATAGCCAATCAGAAACCTCATACATTAAATCATAGACAATCTTTAACCTTGAACTAACTCTACATTTTATTTTTCTCTCCTCTGTGACAGAAAATCAACAGTTTCCAGGACCTGAAGAATGAGATCATGTTGCTGCGTATCACGGTGCCACTGAGCATGTTCTGTCTGGACTGTGTCGCCCTTAACCAGGACCTTTGTGCACGAGCCCACAGACTCAAGGAGAGGCTCGTCAGCTTTGAGATAGATGAGAACAGGGAACTTAACAAAAAGTATGCTATTTGGTGCTTTAATTTTTGGGCAGCAGATGTTTGCCTTGCTTAAATATTAAAATAATGTTTTTTTTTATTCTATGCATTTTGTCTTTATAGAAAAGAGTGGTTTGGGGTAACTTTATAACCTTAACAGCAATGAAACATGTTTGGTTTCTGATTTGATAAAAATGAAGGAATGCTATTGTATAAGATCATGTCAGATGTTTTCTTAGTATAAAAACCGTAACTTTTTATTTATTCATGTCACTATTTACATCTAATTTAATATGGATTGTTGACATCTATTTTGCAAAGGTTTTGATTTCTGATATGATTTTTTGTCTAGCATCTGCAAGCGTTACGATGAGATGGCTAACAGAGTGAGTGAGGTGCCTGACAACACAGTGAGTCTGGTAGAGACGCAAGAGTACCTAAAACAGGTGAGAACATTCTCTTTAACAACCATTATTCAACAGTCATCAGTATTTGAATTAACTCTTAACCTGCAACCTTTGTGTAAGTCTTATTGATAAATTCTCAGTATTTGCTAAAACTTCATTCTAATGGCCCATGATTAATCAAGAGAAAATGCAGCAATTAGTGTAGGTCCTGATAAGACAAACACCAGAAGGAGTGTGTTTGATCTGGATTGACATTAATTGCCCAGCCTAATTAATGTGTCATTAGCAGGCTCAGACCATTTCAATATCTTATAAAGGAATTAACGTTTTAGAAACCTCACATTTTAAAAGTATTTTTCTTTTTTTCTTTTAAATTTTAATTCGTAAGGTTTACTTTGCTTGTTCAGACATGTGACTTTAATTAAGTTTGTTGAGAGTTTTTCTTCTGTTGAATTGCTTTTGTTACAAAAAGGTTTCTGGTTTATGTTTATATAACAATATTCAAATTTACAATATGACTTAAAGTCAATACTAAGATAACTTGTTTCAAAGAGACTTTATTGACATGTGATTGTAAACAGCAATCATTCAATACCTTAATGGAGACCAAGTAATCCAATTTATTGAATCTTTAGGATTATATCATGAGAAAGATTCATCCACTTATTGTTTCTAGCAGTAATGATTCATAAATTACATAGCCATGTTTATATTAGTGTTGATTAAATGTTATGATCATTAAAAAGACTAATTTTATACTTTATTGAATAATCTTCCAGTCGTTTTATTCATTTGTCGTTTTATCTTTACCGTTTATAGAGAATATAATTATTTTCCACCCTCTTCTCAGATGTACCCAATTGTGTTGGTAAGGTCTCAGTATACAAATGATGCCCCTTATCTGTTCACTTTATAAACACATATTCCCTATTTTCTGAATGAAAAAAATGTTTTAGTGAACTCCCTTGTGGAAGGTATTTTCATATACTTTATATAAGAAATATAGTAAATATTATTTTTAATTTACTTATTTTTTAATGTTTCAAAATTAAAAAAAATTTTTTTCTCTATCAGTAAGATTCCACTTTATGCACATGTTTCAGTCTTAGGTGTTTTTCAAAAGTTTAAAAAGTGGAAAATGTTTTCTGCTGTAACTAAATTCCAAATACCTACCCACAAGGGAGGTAAGAATGTAGTTTTTTTAATAGTTTAAGTCCCTTTACATTACGAAAAGTGGGAATATCTTATATATATATCTTAAGGTGAATGTTTCTTCACAGGACCTCAACAAGAAGACTGTGGTTATTTTTTGTTTAGTTATAAATATTCACATATATTGATAAACTGTATAATATTTTGTTGTTTAAAGTATACATTAATTTTTAATTATTATTGAATGAGTTCACAGTTCACAATGTTACATACATGTGAACTTTTCCTGAGGCCAAAGTGGGAGATTTTCACTTGCAAAGTGGAAGATTTGTTATTTTCACATAAACAATGAAGAAAGTTATAGTTATCTGATTCCAAGTAGGGAGATTTTTGAAAATGTGTAAAACACCCCTGATTCAATCTGATTAAAATCATATCCTGAAAACTGCTCCGCTATCAGGATCTGATGACGAGTCAATAAAACCTTCCCAACCAATCAGCTTGTTGCCTACAAAATCACAAAAGGAAATCATGATCTGATGCGTTCCGAACGTATCATTTTAATGGCTGTGTCCATTTACAAAAAAATGGACACTCCGCGCAAGACTTATGTCACTGAACACACGTGCATTGCATATGGTATTTCATTTGTTTCAACATCATTAACATCACCAGGTCGAAAGTGAACAAACAAGCAGTTGCAGAACAAACTTAAACTGAGTGACTTTTCTACTGTATCATCGATAGCGGTCATTTTGCGCTTTTGCTGAAAGCGTTATGCATTACGCTTTCAGATTGGCTGTTCTAATAATAGTAATTGGGGAAAAGCATTTTTGTTTATAGAGAGTATTTGCGGGCTGTTATCAGATCTTACATCTTGTAAGATCTGATTTTAGGGAAATTGCCCCTGATTTTCAAGTAATTTTGAACCTTAAAAGTTGGAGTCCCCCTCCCAAAGTGGGAGAGTTCACATGTATGATGTTTTTTTGTTGATATTTTCTCATTTTAGTTTCAGTTTGACATAAATACTGGCTGTTTTGTTTTATTCATGTATATGAAATGTGCCTTGAATTGTACTTTATTGACTTTTGTTTCAACATTATTTGTCAGCCAACACATATATACTTTTAAATCAATAATCAATTGTTGTCAGTGTACATATAAACAATATAATCATGTATAAATAATTCATATTTTGTCAAAATAGTCATTATGTTTATCATTTTAATGTAAATGTGATAACATTTTAATTTTCGATGGTTAAAAAAAGATCATTGATTTATAGGCCATTTACCAAGCAAAACCATCACATGTAGTGGTAGTTTGCTACATGTAGCCATTGAATTGTTTTATAAAACTGATACTTGTTGATGGCTTGAAGAACAATTCAATTGAGATAAAGATTGCTCAGACTTATTGCTTTTTTTCCGTATCAAAATGATAGTTGCACTGGTACACTTCAGTCAGTTGATGAGACAACTGCATGAATTTTGAAGATCATATACTTCTGTACTGTTTAGTTAACTGACCAGGCAGTTAATATGACATAAACTTTCTGTTTTAGAAATATTGTGTTGTTGGGACATAATAGATGAGTAACAAAAACAGTCAAAAGTAATTTTTTCCAGTCAGAAAGCTTGTTTTTTCATTGGTATATTTTAGTCGAGTGATAAGACAAGTCTAGCTCTGATGGAAGACGTTGCTGACTGTGCAGTCAGGTTGTTATACCTGCTTGAGTATGGTATCTTTCCCAGTAAGTTAGTGTGTAATGGGCATTAGTGCAGGGCATCAGCCATTGCTAGCCATGTGTGCCTGATCGCTTTATGTCTGTGATTAATTAAAGGAGTCAAAATAATGAGTTCATACTAATGTTGGGGTGTATGTCTATCTTTGATTTTTTGTTTTCGTTTTGTCATGATTGTGTGTTGTTTACAGGAGTGCTTACATTAATATATCTGGCATGTGTCCGTGGTCCATGCAAGCAGATAAAAAAATAATTAATTTTAAATGTTTAGTTTTTTGCTGCCTTCAAATATATTGGTGATGATGTGTAACTTTATTTTAACATTTGTGTTATATGCCTGTTTTAGATCACACACAACCTGAAAACATGCAATGCAGCTGGTTTATACAGAATATCTGTACATTAAGCACTTTTCTATATGAACACATGTCTGCGAGTAGGCGTTCGTGGTCTAGTGGTTAAGACGTTGGACTCCGGATTGGAGGGTCATGGGTTCGAACCCCGAAACTGACCACGTGATGTTAGTCCTTGAGCAAGACTATTTACTGCACATTGCTCCAGGTATTCAGTACCTGAGTACTGGTTCTACCCAGGAAATGGACAGTCGAGAGGGATTTATATAAGTTAAAAGAACTTGTTTCCCAATCGACTATAAATAAATAGGTTTAAACTAACACATGTCTGTTGAAACTAAGAATAGGCTATTATTCTGGAAAAAAACAACCCATCAGGATTTGATTGCCTTTCTTCTAGAAAAAACACAACAAAAAACAATTATGTTATCACAGGTTACTTCCACACATAGTTAAAGAAAAAAAATATCAAAAGTAAATTAAACTTTAAATGATGCTGCTATTTTTTTGGCATACCTGAATAGTCAATGGATGTGACCACACTCAAACTTAGAGAGGAGACTGTTGACGCAGCGGAGAGAATCATGTTTATACTTGAATTTGGGATCTTTCCCAGTAAGTAAAGCCTCCCAGCACATGTACTGGTTTTACCCCATCACTAAGGAAGGTTACTAATGACTGAAGCCATAGCATTACCCTGACCTTGACCTTCCTGGTTGAGTTGACTGACATTGAACATTCCTGGCGATCCCCTACCCTTGGCATTGTGTGCACTAATGACTTTGGTCAGTAAGATTTTATGGGACATTTTGATTGAGATTAATTATGATAGAACAAAACAGTTTATATGGTTAATATTATATTTGGAAAGGTTGAGTTGAAAATGTTGTTTAACATTTTGTCAGATTATTCTCTAAACAGTAATTAGCAATTTTAGTTATATAATTGAAATGTATTGAAATGTCAAATACCTGTACCATTTGGTCAGCATTTTTATATTGGGTAAATTTGTATTGAAGTCTGTTTTAATGATTAACTATAAGTTCTAGGTAAATAAAACCAAATTTGCACTTTCATTATTATGCTGTAAACTTTATAATAAATGCCCCCTCTCTAATAAATGCCCCCCACCCCCCTTTTTAATGATTTTCAGAAAAAAATTGAAGGAACAAACTATTTAAAAACATGTTTGTAAAATAAAATTGTCTTTACTCACCATTTGTCCACATAAAGTCTTAAATAATCAAAAAATCCTATGAATAACAGTGCTAACTTCACTTTTAACTAAATTAAACTTAACTTCTGAAACTTGTAAAAGTACAGGTTACTGAATTTTAATTAACACCCCCTTTTTGGAAATTGTAACACCCCCGGGGGCATTAAATATGATGTTTACGGTATATAATAAGAGAAAATGGGTTGTCTTGGTGATCATTGAATAACTACGGTTTAATTCAGGAGTTTTATCATACGGAATGAATTAAAAAGTTATTTTATTGTTATGGCTTTATCAAATTTCTCTTTTTTTCCTTATTTTTTTATCAACATTTTTCTTAGAATACATTAACATGAAAAGGGGATTTGTGTGATTCAGTTAAAAACAGAAAAATAACAGAAAACACCATTTTGGTTGAAATATTTTTTCTTTGCTAACTTTGTGTGTAACATTTTGCCTTGAAACTTACAAGGACAGACAGCAAGCAATGGCTGGCTGGACAGATTGTCTACTTTTAAAACATATGGTTCTTTCTCCACAGAAAGTCAAAGAAGTCTGAATAAGTGTTTATAATGAGATGAAAGTATTTCTTTGAAAAAAACATGCTTAACTAATCTGTCTTCAGTCACTCATTGCTTGCCCTGTGACCAATTTTTTATTTTCCTAGTTTAATAACAGATTGAATTTTCAGAGAACTCTGAAGTCTATCAGCAACATGTTTGTTAAACATCTGCCAATGTTTAAATATGAATTAAACATTCTCATGACACAAGTACCCTGTTGTTTCAACCCCCAAGCTAACTAAGTTATTGCTTATTCCACCTAGTCACAAGATGTAACAGTTTACAAACTCAAGGATGAGATTGAAGATGCTGGCAACAGACTTATGTTTCTGTTGGACTATGCCGTGTTCCCTTGTAAGTAACTGTGGTAATGAAATGCCTTATACTGCACTACATAGCAACCTGTAGATGTAGTCTAGCAACCATCACAATGGCCACTGTTTCTATAGCAACAGTAACTATAGCAATATATAGATATTGCATCTTCTTTTTTGTAGCATGCTGAATTCTCCATACTGTCTGCATATTATAGCTTGAAGTGTCTTTAGTTAGATAAAATGTTTCTTGTTCGCTAACTTTTTGTTTTGTTGGCTTTCTTATTCTTCACACATTTTTCTCACACAACTGTCTGCTTCACCCCACCACCTACCCTGGGTTAAAGACTTTAAAACTTTGACATTAAGCCCGAGACAATTCTCAAGTGTCTGATTAGTCAGATTTCAAATTTTATTTGAATCCAGCCAATCAGGTGAAAGGGTATATTCTCAAACTCAAAAGTTTTATAATCTTTAACCTAGGTTTGTTCATGTATCAGTGTAGGAATGCATGACTTGTTTATAATTGCATGCTGTTTGTGCTGGTATTTAGGTTGTTTTCAACACTATTGTTTACATTTCTACACTATTCTGAGGTTTGTGCCTTTATATTCTTTCTATTTGTACCCAAACAAAAAAGTTAGCTATCTCATATTTCTTCTACATTTTCAACATCTTTTTGTCTCTTGTTCTTTATCTGTTTCCTTTTTCTCTCCTTCTATACACATATAGTCAATGAATAATGATGAAAGTGCGGCAGATGTTCAGGCATCTGCCAAACGTCTCCTCTTCCTGCTCGATATTGGTCTGCTTGCCAGTAAGTAGTAGTTTTTCACTTTCTTCTTTCTCCTTTCTGTTCTTCATATATAGTCATTGTAAAGTCTACTTATTGTTGTTGCTGTTGTTTTTATTTCATTGGTAGATTGAGTGTATTATATGCTGCCGTAAAAGTCATAAATATTAATTCATCGTTTGTAGGATTGTCTAAATAAAATTTGTATGAATTTATATAAAATATATCAGTCAGTGTGGAAATTGAAAATGGGGTGCTTTAGATGCCTTCTTTACCTTTTAGTAAAAAAGACAGAAGACTGTTATTTACCTTTGTTTTTCTTTATTAATTTGACAATAATTAAATAATAAAACATAAAAGTAAATTTTAAGATTATATACTTAAATACATTAAATTACCCTGAGTAAAAATAGATTTAAATAGTGTTAAATTGTGTTAAAGTAACCATGTTAAATATAACCTTTATAATAACCTTCAGAGTTACACATTGTTATTACTGTATGTAGGTATAAATACTTCACAACTATCCTTGCAAAATATCCAAAGTTGTTTTTCATGGGATTTATATCTGCCATCTATTCATATATCATTTAACAAATTAATTTTTTTTCTTTCAGACATAGGCAACTTTTATAAATACATTTTCATTTCATCACCCTTTTTTTCAGTTTGGATTTTTTAAATCTTTCTTGATTTGCTTTCATTTTCTTTTTAATTATGTTTTTAATATAACAGTTATTTATATATTTAAAAAATGTGTTAAAAGGTATTTTTTTGTTTTCTTTAACTTTTTGTCTATAAAACTATATAAAATATTAATCTTAGAAGTTATTTTTTCTGTGGTTAAACTCTGGCCTGCTGAAAGCTAAATTATCAGGCTTAGGCAAAAAGTGTAGTGCCAGATCAGTCTCTAGCCGTATGTCTTGGCACCTTGGCATGTAGTTATGAGTAGAAGATTCTAAGAATAAGTACTGTTTATTAACAAAATGAAACATGTCATGGGTTAATTATCATGTTGTTTTTTATTATTAAATGTTGTAATGACTTACGGACATCCAGCCTCAGTAATTGATTATTCATTGTTCCCTTTTTACAGACGAGGACATCAAACTGAACAGCCAGGTGTTCCACTGGCCAGAAAATATCAAGGCAGTGTTTGAACTGAGTCAGAACAGGATCATAACCAAGAGAGAACACATCGAAGATGAGCTTCGAAGTAGAACCAAGGCCTTCGAGGATCGCCTCAATGACATGCTCAAGGAAGTGGAGGGATTCAAGAAGAAAGAGGTATGGACAGTTAGACATATGCAGCTTTGGGAAAATGGAATATAATAATTGTCATATAAATCTGTTTTAATTCACCAGGAACACAAATATCATGGACTTCAAAGAAAACAACTATAATCTTTAACATCTGAATATTAAGAATACGCAGTTACCATAATCTTCAATTATCTTTTTTCTATTTACTTTATGTCTACTGAACTTCAAAAAATGCTTATAAAATGTATTCATAAAACATATGAAGATGAAAATGTAAATGTATAATAAATTTGTTCATGACAAACTCATTTTTCTTGGACATTGTGCTGTTCCACGTGTTCCTTGAATGCACATATTATATTTTTTATTATTTTTCATTTATCTTTTTTATATATTCAGTATGCTTTTAAGTGTATAAATAAGAAGTAATTAGCATACATATTTAAAGTCTTATTCCATATAATCACTATTGCTTTTTCTCCCCCAGTTCATGTCCCAGGATGAGATGAAGACGAACGTGGAGGTGTTGGCGCGCTTGCAGGCTGGGTTGGAGCAGGCGCGTAATGACCTTGAAGGGATCAACGAGGAGGAGCGACTCCTGGAGTGGGAACAGAGCTTCTTCCCCCAGCTGGGCACCATGATTCAAATGAAAGAACCATATGACAAGCTCTGGAACACAGCTTGGACCTTTCACCAGAAAAATGAGGCCTGGATGAACGGTACAATCATACACAAACATCTTTTATTATTTTATTAACAAAAATACAGATACATGTAGTTTTTAGATTCAATATTGAAGAAAAAATATTTCTTTCATTTTTCAAAATATTTTACCCATTTACCCATTTATGCAATTCTATAACTAAAAAGAAATATTCTGGTCACTTGAGCATCTGAGTATTCATTCACATTGCTGTGGGCATGCCATGACATGCAGGCCAATCTTAAGCATATTTAATGCATGTCACTAGCCAATGCATTGGTTGAGACAATAATATATTTTCCTATTGGTCATACCTGGTGATGTATTACACTTTATAATTCTATGTTGGAATATATGAGAAACATGGCCCTTGTATGACTTAGAAAACATAGGTATAAATATATGCAGGTTAAAGTTTTCTATGCAAGTATGATGAAGCTTATATGTAGATTGGAAGAAATTTATTTTGATAGTTACAGGTTGAAGTTTTATGAGAAATACGGCCATGATTTGACTTTGAATATGTTGGTATTTATTCATGCAGCTTTTTAGTTTTTCTAGCAGAGAGTATCAAGCTTATCAAGTACTTGAAAAGTTAATTGCTCTTTTGTGTGACAGGTCTTGTGTATATTTTATCAGCAATATGTGGGGTGTGACAGCTCTTGTGTATATTTCATCAGCAATATGTGGGGTGTGACAGCTCTTGTGTATATTTCATCAGCAATATGTGGGGTGTGACAGCTCTTGTGTATATTTCATCAGCCATATGTGGGGTGTGACAGCTCTTGTGTATATTTCATCAGCCATATGTGGGGTGTGACAGCTCTTGTGTTGATTTCATCAGCCATATGTGGGGTGTGACAGCTCTTGTGTTGATTTCATCAGCCATATGTGGGGTGTGACAGCTCTTGTGTTGATTTCATCAGCCATATGTGGGGTGTGACAGCTCTTGTGTATATTTCATCAGCCATATGTGGGGTGTGACAGCTCTTGTGTTGATTTCATCAGCCATATGTGGGGGTGTGACAGCTCTTGTGTTGATTTCATCAGCCATATGTGGGGTGTGACAGCTCTTGTGTTGATTTCATCAGCCATATGTGGGGTGTGACAGCTCTTGTGTTGATTTCATCAGCCATACATGGGGTGTGACAGCTCTTGTGTTGATTTCATCAGCCATACGTGGGGTGTGACAGCTCTTGTGTATATTTCATCAGCCATATGTGGGGTGTGACAGCTCTTGTGTATATTTCATCAGCCATATGTGGGGTGTGACAGCTATTGTGTATATTTCATCAGCCATATGTGGGGTGTGACAGCTCTTGTGTATATTTCATCAGCCATATGTGGGGTGTGACAGCTCTTGTGTATATTTCATCAGCCATATGTGGGGTGTGGTCTGCCAGCTGACCTGTTGTGTGTAAATGGTGCTGCCCAGAAATTGAAATGTGGTCTGCTGAATGTTGCTTTAATTAATAAAATATTGTTGCTATGGTGTATCTATCCAATCATATCAAATATATCACCTGATTTTCATTTGTCCTTTTGCGACTTAGTAATTTGTACAAGTCATACAATAAATGTTTACTACCTATTTCATAATTAATATTAATTTATCAATATTAGATTGTTTGTTTTCATATTTAGTTCAAGGTTGTCTTTCTTTTTTTTTTCTATTTCTTCTTTGTTATTCTTTGTTATTGCTGATTTGATTTTATTGTCAAAAGGACTGATAACGGAGAGGTATTTTTTTTAACTTTGTAACAATATGAATATTTTAACAATAGCTTAAATAAAAAATATTACAATACAAAAATTCTGCCAAACAAATATACGCTTATTATACTTATATAAGGTCCATTAATAATACTGAATATCTTACATTAATTATAATTTAAATATTAATGGTAAGTACTTCAATATATTTTTCTTAAAAAATAAAATTTAGTTCCAACAATAAAGACTGTAATCTGAGATTTCAATTGTTACATTTTCCATATTTTTTTGCTCTTACTGCCTTTTTGAAGCTAAAATAATAACAAATATTTAGTGCCAGGTATTTTTTGCTAAACAGACAATAACTAAATGTTTTAACACAACTGTCTTGTGAAAATGTCTGCGCTAGTCTTTGAGTGTTAATAGAAACTAAGGGAGATAATAGATTTGTTCAGGGTATGGTGAGTTGCTTCCCTCATATTTTCATGATCACATATATGCCTGCAAATTTATTCATGCTCCCTAAAAAGCTTTCAATGTTTTAATGCTTATTTTTGTTGTTTTCAAATGGTGCTCATGATGTTGTCACTTGTGCCTTAGTAAAGGTTAAAGATTAAAAGGACATGGACTTATTGTCCATTCTCTTGATCTATGAAAACTTTATTTATTTCTTCTTGTCATTAAGTTGCTTATCTACTGCCAAACTAAAAATACTTTCAGTAAAAAAAAATATAGAAAAACTGTTTATTTTATAATATATTTTATAATGGCTGCATTTCAACATCAAGAGCATCAGCTATTTAGTTTTTCTGGCTAACATCCTTGTGTCTTACCATTGTGGATATGATGTCAGATTATTTCTTCATCCTATCTATTACGCTAATCATTAATAAATGAAAATGATAAAAAATAAAACCATCCTTTATCTACCTGTCACTAACAGGACCTTTCACAAGTTTGAATGCTGAAGAGATTGAGAACGAGGTTGGCGATATGTGGCGTACTATGTACAAGCTGACGAAGACGTTTGGCGACCAGCCAGGACCTCGCCGTATTGCAGATAGTGTGAAGGGTAAAATAGACAAGTTCAAGCAACATTTGCCTATACTTCACACCATTTGTAACCCCGGTATCCGAGAGAGGCATTGGGAGGCAGTAAGTATTTTTTTTTTTTTACTCTTTTCGAATTTTGGTCATTTTTTTGCCGACGGTTGAATGTCCTTGTGTCTGGTTGAATGATTGAACACTGATGCTACTTACACTTTTTTCTGGTGTGTGTTTTTTCTACATGCTTGTAAGTTGGCTAGTAATGGCAGAATTAATTATTAACCAAATTTATTGTTATAACAGTCTATCTAATATAAAATGTTCTCTCACAATTGTATGATATTGTAACTACGTAGTCAACTTTTCTACATCTTCTATCATATTTAGTAGACTTTTAACCTGTACATTTATTTCGATACATATTGTTTTGTGGCTTCATTCAACACATATCATTTTATAATATAAAAGATATAAGTTTATTTGTTGTTTGAGCTCCGGTTCTTTAAAGATGTAAGTTTGAAACTGAGAGTAAAACATATCCATATTTTCTACAATTGTCTATGGATATTTGTATCACAATCATTAGAAGTTCAGTTCTGTAGAACAACCACAAAATTGAAAATTTAAAAACTACTGGTAAACACGAAAATGAAACAATTGTTTATATAAGTTACAGACCTTCTTGACTTCTTATTTCAGAAGTAATTACTAATCAGAATGATAAAACCATTTATTACCATCTTCCTTACCTTGCTGTCTTTATAACACTTAAAAATACTGTCCAAAGAGTTCAGAGTAGTTTCAATTATATATATAAAATTTATAAGCCTAAAATTATGATGATACTTTTAAATGATGTGCCACAAACATTAAGGTTATAAGTTATTGATGATGACAGATTAGTTTTTCCTACACCTTAGTTTCTTTTTATTTCAAAAGAAATCTTGAAAATGGTTAATATCATCATGTTAATTTTTTAACAATTTGATTGCAAACCTTTAAACCAATGGCTAGGAACGTTATATGGTTAGGTGTTATTGTTAAGAATAAAGCTGTTTGGCATTGTGTATGTAAAAGTATTTTGTCTTCAGCTGAAGGTAAGTGCTCAAATTAATTAAATTTTGAAATAAAACAGAAGTTGTGATTGAATCGTTTATTTGTTTGAACGCATCCATTTTGGTAATGGAAATTATTTCTGTTTTTTTTTGTTTTTTTGTTTTTTTATTACATTGAAGAAAATAATCACAATTACTAAGTTATAACACAATTATTTACTCGTTAACAAAAATACTGTAGAAATCAATGTTTGTATAAATTTTGAAAATATAAAGAAAAGCAGAAAACAAATCTTAATAGGTTATGTTTGGTGATATTTTATCCCTAAAGTACATGGCTGTATATCAAAGCTGATCCATTCAAACTGTATTATGTCTCAAATAGTTTAAAAGTGTAAAATTATTTTACAAACTGGAACTCATATTTGTTTGTATTCGGCTTGAAATCCCAGTTTCAATTTCACATCTCAAATCCCCTTAATTTCTCCATTAAGTATATCTGTCTTTATCAGTAGATAATGCCATCCTCTATCATCTTTCAGATGAGCAACATTGTCCAGTTCGACCTGCGACCACAGCCAGATACCTCCTTACACAACATGCTGGAGTACGGCCTCAACAAACACCTCCAGAAGTATGTATCCAATGGTTTTATACTTTAACACATTAACATGGTACTTCAATCATCCTACAGGGTTGTCATTAGGAGGCGGCTGGTGGCCGATTTGACCGCCTCAAATGAAAATCAGTTAAGAGCATGCCCCCGGACCCCCTAGCAATGCTTCGCACCTTCGGCGCTCGCATAGCCTAGCCTCCTCAAAAGTTAATTGAGCCTGCTCAAAATATTTCTAGTGACAACCCTGATCCTATAATTTCATTAAAAAGTGTTAGTTAAGCATACAATACGTAGAAAAACATCTGTGAAAAGCAGTATAGAAATGGGCATGTATAAAATATATACATGAATAATACAAACATATTGACCTAAATATAAATTTCTATAAGATAAAACATTCATAATGTATTGTAATAAATAAGGGTATTGTCAGTGTTATGAAACAAAACATTATTGTTTTTCTTCAAATGAAACCATAAAATACAATGTAAATGCAATACTATTGGCTTGATTATGTACAGTAAATTGAATACAAACCTACATTATATGTTTGTGCCTGTGTTGGACCTTTTTCTATACCAGAGATTTGATAAATGTTGAGTCTGCAACACTTTTCTATCTATGAATCCAATAACTACATAATTTAATTTGTTTATCAACTGTGCAATAAAAATTTAATAAGTACATGTTTATGATATTTTACAACCATAGTTCTAATTCCTTATTAGCCCTGTTCAAGAATTCAGCCATGCTTTGTTAAATTATATTAACAATTGTTTAAACAACTATAAACTTACCTGTGTAACTCTTGGCCTGCTATAAGTATGGATTGATCAGCTCTAGGCAAATAGTATAAATCCAAATTTGCCAGTTCTTACTTTGAGCTGTCTGATCAGGATCTTCACTATTTGCTTCTGAGTCTGTAGAAATATGTCTTGTTTCTGTGCATTCAATTGTTAGTGTTTACCTTGAAATTGAGTATGGGTTACATGTAGTACCCAATGTTCAGTGTATCTGCCGTATAACATATCATATTACCATAAACATATCATGTTACCATATAACATACCATATTACCATATAACATATATTACCATATAACATATATTACCATAACCATATAATATTACCATAAACATATCATATTACCATAGAAATACATATTACCATATAACATCAAAAATCCATATAACATATATTATCATAAACATATTACCGTAAACATCATATTACCATATAACATATATTACCATAAACATATATTACCATGAACATATATATGTTACCAAAAAACATATCATATTACCATAAATATATATTACTATAAACATATTTTACCATAAATATATATTACTATAAACATATATTACCATAAACATATAAATTACTATAAACATAACATATTACCATAAACATAACATATTACCATATAACATATTACTATATAACATATATTACCATATAACATAATATTACAATAAACATATATATTACCATATAATAACATCATATAACCATATAACATCATATTACCATAAACATATATTACTATAAACATAATATACACATATTACCATAAACATATTTTACTATAAACATATAATATTACCATAAACATATATTACTATAAACATATAATATTACCATAAACATATATTACTATATAACATATCATATTACTATATAACATACCATATCACCATATAACATATCATAATACCATAAACATATATTACTTTAAACATATACTACCATAAACATATATTACCATATAACATATTGCCATGTAACATCATATTACCAAATAACATACCATATCACCATATAACATATCATATTACCATATAACATCACAAAATTTGTCTCTAGCACAACAAAAAGCAGTTCTAAGTATGTTCATGGTCTGATGTTAAACCAGAGTCTGACATAAACAGTTAAAATCCGATGACATAACCAGTTAAATAATAATCTCCTTTCCCATAATGGTCTTGGTTGTTGACCCTTAATCCTTTACTTACATGTCCACTACATTGAAAGCTGACTTGAGACAGCTTGGGACAGTTCATCTTACACAAATTATGAAGGCAGTTTATCTCCATATTTTCTCATTGTCTAAAATATGACTACTTGTCCAAAGCATTGAGTTCATACCTCAGAGTTGGAAGTGCTTGCATTGTATTATTCCAGCCACATTAATTATCCTATTGGATCTACACTTGTATATTTTATATTGGTAAAACATAAAACATATGTAGAAATATCTATTATAGTGTATCAACCATATAATACTTGTCTCAATGGGTCTACATCAGTAAACTTGTGTTATTCCAGTAGACAGAGTATGGAAGCATTTATCCGCAGGTAGATTACTGTATCCTGGTCTGTCATGGCTTGTTCATGCACCCATATGTACTCCTGTATTCAATATCATTGTTGTAATATTGTTGTACATGCATTTTTGAGTCTGCAGCAGGATTATATATATTGGTTCCATATAAGGTTATCAAATGTTATAATTTCATTTTTAAGAAAAATGTTCTTTATTTTTGAAAGGCAGAAATTACATTTTATGCACACATAAAAGTTTTTATAACATTTAATCTGTTTTTATTTACCCAAACCACACTTTAATTTCATCATATACTATTATATTAAGGCAATTTAAATAAATGTCCAATATTCCATTAACTCATGTGTTTCCAACAGGTTCACCAGGCTGCAGTAGGTCTGATCATGTTTAGAAAGATCAATACATAAATGTTAAACTTTTTAAGACATTTCTCATGTAGGCTTTCACTTCCATATGGCATCAAGAGAGGTCATATTTATCTAACATGTCCAGTTTCCTTGTTAAATATTTTTGTTATTTTTTGCTATGGTGTAAGCATTGGTAGTGTATTCAAATTTATTGTTGTCACCTGTCAAGCATGAATGTTTTTTTTTTATATATACGAGTATTGAGGATCTGATATTCGTGTTCATTAGATACTGAAGATATTAAATGAGTTGGATGAAATAATACAAAAGGAAGCTCTGCAGTGATTCGTATCATTTGAGATGAGTTAAAATATTTTTCAGTGTCTAATGAACACGAATATTAAATTCTATTTATCACATAACCAAAACATCAACTTGTTTTGTTTACAATGCATCATCTTTTTATAGTATGAGCAGTCGGCCTTGACGTGTTTAATTTGGTTTGGGAGAATCCTCACAAAAAATTGTTCCACTCTTTACTTGACCATTTTCCATAAAAAGGAAACAGATTCGTTTATAACACGAATGAAATGTTATTTTTTTATTAATTACATTGAAATTTGTCCAACAACATGCATAAAACGTCGACAACAAAGTAATAAAGGAATGGCATATACACTACACATACTTTACAACGTCATACTTTGATACTGACGTCACACTACGATAATGACATCACACTACGATAACTAACAACTTTGTTACCAAAATTGACGCATGAGTGTTACCTCACGCACGCGCGGTAGGTTATGTGATAAATTTGTTTATTGCAAAGCACATTAGTCAGCATCAGAGCACTTTATTATTGTTTGCATTATAAATCTTTTTTGGCATGATGGCGTCTTTTGTAAACACCACTGTTCTCCTTTAGTAAGCTTCTGGATTTATGTATGAATAAAGATGCATGCAGCATCTCTCAATGTTGTACAGTCTTTTGGTATTAATGTTGTTTTGTTATAAAATTTCAGCTGAAAATGATTTAAATTATAGTGCATGAAAGAATTTTCCAACATAAATTACATGGTTGCTGCTGTAGTGACAATGGATTGTCTTATTTATGTCTGCTTTTGTACATTGTTGCTTAGCAATGAATTTTAAAATAGATGCTCTCAAGACATTGTTTTATTAAATAGTAAAGATATATACACAAAAAAGATCAATTAGTATAGAATTTATAAGGTTTCTATGGTTAAGAGATTATTTTTTTTATTTGCTTTTACTGGTTTATGATAATATTTTGGCCATGTGTAAATATGGTTTGATATTGATAATCAGATGACAACAGGCATAGAAAAATCTAAATCTATAAAACAACACAATAACCTATGGACTTCTTAGCCTGATAAATACAAACTGACAAGCCAAGGCAAATGCTGTAACTCCAGATAAGGCAGCTCTCTCTCAGTGACAGCCACTGCCTTGGTCAGTAATGATTTTTTTTTTTTCAGTGCATGACACTGCATGCATATTTACAAGTCCAGCAGTCCATAAAAGTATAAAATAGCTGTCAAATGGTTAAGACTTTCCTTGGACCCAAAATATTTTAATCTTAATAAACCATTGTTACTTGAACAGATCTCACAAACTGCTCACAATTGATGTCCTGCACCTGTCTGAAAAGTTAACCATAATGCCACAATCATCATTACAAACATGTATTTTCTATCTGAGCCAGGCTGCACAGTTAGCTATTTTTAGGTTAAGAATACCACATGACCACTTATGCATTAGCTCATCCACATCAACTACTGTGACGTCGATTTCTATTTTTAGCAGGAATCGCAAACATGATTATTTATAGATTTGAAAAGATTAACTGTTGATTTATATTTTTTAACTGCCCTAAAATTGAGATACAGTTTAAAAACGTCCAAACTTAGACTAACATATGATTGTTTCTGAAGAAAATATCCCAAACAGAGGTCAAATACTGTTACATATATTAGATATAGGCAAACTGTCGGATACCACCTTTAAACTAGCCATAAAACCAATGTATAAACCAACTATAGGTTCATTATAGACTTGAATGGACCATTAATCATGAACTGACCATGTGTCAATTGTCTGTACCCAGACTGGAGGAGATCGGAGCTGCCGCAGCCAAGGAATACTCTCTTGAGAAGGCCCTAGAAAAGATGAAAAGTGACTGGAAGGAGATGTGCTTCGAACTCATACCATACAGAGATACCGTAAGTTGTCCCATTTGGAGATAATGAAATAAAAATAGTGTCTTTTCATCTCTTATTGTATAATCAATATTTTAACATATTTGACAGTATTTTAGAAATTCGTCCATAGCTTACAGGTGTTATGTAAGTTGCCAAGGCAAAAGCCACACGTTATGGTTTAGAACATGCTCAATGATTTTTTAATGTTTTTGTATATTTTTTTTTTAATAATAAACTTTCATATTACTGGTATTTTTTTTAAAGATTTTTTAGATCAATCATGCTTGATATGGCAGATTAACAATTTTGTTTATTTTCAATGAATTTTGTAAACATTGTTAAAATACCTAACATAATATTTCTAGACTGACTAAATTTTCCTAGTATTCCTATATATTGAATTTTTATTTTCAGAATATTATCAAAGTTTCTTTCAAACCTGTTTTTTTTTTTTTCATCCTGTAATTATCAGTTATGTAGCCCAGTTTTGACAGTGTATTAATGCATATTGCTGGATTTCAGGACCCTCCTCTGTACCTTCTAGCTCGGTCGTCAGCCCTGGACAGTGTATTAACCCTGATGTTGTTCTTGTGTTGTTCTTATAGCTTTCATGGAAATTCTATAACAACAAACAAAATTACTGAAAATAGTAAAACTATTTTAACAAGTTAAATTGATAAATAAAACTTTTAACATGGGTAATTGACATAAATTATTTTAACAGGGGTAATTGACAGAAACTATTTTCACAGGGGTTATTGATAAAAACTATTTTAACAATGGTAATTAATAAATAAAGCTATTTTCAACGGCATAAAAGATCATTGAAATAATTTTAACAGATGAAATTGATTAACGGAACCGTTCTTACAGGGATAAAGGATCAGAAGGCCATTTTAACAGGTGTATATGACAAATAAAACTACTGTAGTACAGGGATCATCAATAAATGAAACTGTTTCAACATGGATCTCTAGATAAAACAATTATAAACTTTGATCTGGGTAAACAGACATACTTGAGGATAATTGTAGACTTTCTAGAAACAAAAATTTGTCTCTTATTGATAAAATGTTGCATTATCTATTTGGTGTGTAAGTTACATTGAATAAGATAAACACACAGCTCTACAGTTCAGCTTAGAAACAATACTTGCCTGGCAAATTACATCTTGACAAATAAATGGTATACAATTTAATTTGAAAATGTCAGCGAATATAGTTGTTATTGTGATATTTGCACTTTCTGTAACACAGGGTCACTGGTCATCGTTATGTAATCTTGTTCATTTTAAAGCTTTCATTAACTAAACATGAACATGGATATTTTAGAAAATGAATTATTGTGGTGTTACTATATCATTATAAAAAAAATTCTGTTTAAAACAAATTCAAATCTGAAGTCTTCAGTTTGATGTAATACATCTTGTTTATATACCGTTAGTTGATCTTCACAATTCTTAAAATAGCTCTGGATTCTTAAAATATTGTGAAGTGCACTTTTAAATGCATTCTAAATGTTTAACCAAACTTTAATTTCTCCTGTTCAAGACTCACTGAACTTTGTATGTTTCCAGGATATGGACTACAGAAAAAGACCCAACACAACATCTGCTCCAGTAATTCCATGTGTTCAATTTAGTCATGTCATACTATGACATCATCGTGTGTCAGTTTGGATCAAAAGATTACTGACACAGTCACTAATATACTTAATTACTATTTAATTGAAACAGAAGCAATAGCAATGAGTTCTTGTGACTAATTTTCTTGAATTTGATATTTTATAAAACTATAAATCAACTGTTGCTGTACTAAATCATCCAAAATTATAAAAGTCAAATTATTCATGATTAAAATTTTTCTTTACAAACGTTCTTGGACATAAATCTTACTCTATATTTAAGTTCTAGTTAATATATTGTATCTTTTTAATGTTTTGATCCAAATGGTATTTTGTCATAGACTTTGATTGCTATTGTAAAATGGCATATTATGAAATGAAATGGGAAGTGTCTGGTACCGAAACAGAGAAAATAATATTTGAATATGACTGTAAATAAAATTTTAATCAAAATATGAAGAGTTGTATTCATAATCATTACACGTGTGTTAATAAAAACAGACTGGGTAACATACCACCAGTGTGAAAGGGAGTCATACATTTCATCTGTCTAGATAAAAAATTCATTTCAATATTTTATTATATGAAATCAAGTATTAATTGAAAGTGTGTCCATACATCAATGGATGCTTCATAGTAAAAATACAATTTGAGTTCTTGCGCTTTACTTTCCTTCTTACATATAGGCTTCCCATTTCATAAAAAATTACTGTGTTAAACTTGTTCCAGGTATTTTTTGTCTTGACCTTATTAAGACAGCTTTTCATGCCACCTGTATCATTATCTCACTAGCCTTTGTATTATGTCGGACTACCATACAGTAATTGCAATGTGTTAATCTAGTAGTCTCTGTGTATATACATTCATATATTTTGTAATAAAAGGCTAGTTAACATGAGATTTTTACTTTTACAAGGCATTATTCTGTTGTGTTCAATAGAACATTTTACAAGAAGCTCAGAATCCTAACAAAAGTTTCATTCTTATCGCTGAAACTATGACTGACTATGACATGCTCTTTTTTAAGAAGCCCTTTGTATTTTAAAGACATTGTAGAAATGGAAGCAAGTAATTACATGCATATAGCTATAACATTTGAACTGGCCCACTTTCAGTGCTCTGTCCAGGCAGGTACGATGTCTAGCCTGCTCTCATTGGACTGTGCTGAGTCCCATGTGACCATAATGTGTTCTCTGATTGGCCCATTGCTGACAATCGGGTGATTTACCCTTACAGTGACCTCCCTGCAATTTTACACCATTGCATGTCATAGAGAATTCTAGAACACTCGACTGATGGTCTCACCTTTGCAGTATTTGAATGCGGAATGTTCACTGCCCTATTTGTGTTGCTTGTTTGTTTAGTGGGTTTATCGTCCCACCAACAGTATTTTAGTTACCTGGAGACAGTGTCCACTTGAACCAGATATAGTGCTACCATCACTGTGTATAGCATGCCGTGAACACCTGGCATGATACCACATCCAGCCTTATTATCCTGACACAGGGCCAACCAGTTGTGGAACTACCCTTATATTTGCTTGAGCGTTAGCAAGGGAGCTATACCACTACCATTTTCAACAACTTTGGTATGTCGCGGCCTGGGATAAAATCTGGGGCCGCCCATACCTGGAGCTGATGCTCTACTTATTGCGTTACCAGGTTTGGTGTATATCTGTGTTGTAATTGAATTGTAAACAGTTTAATAAGGCTATGATTACTGTTTTGTCATAATAAATAAAGGTTAAAATTGGTTATAACTTTAACATGCATGCATATGCCTTTATTAGAATCAAGTTCAAGCTTTCAAAAAATGTGATCTCAGAGCAGGTCTTAACTTGTAGACTGCTGCTGACTTCTACCATCTTTATCACTATACACAAACGTTTCTTGACCTCAGCCAAGCTGAATCCCACTGGCAAAGTGTTGATGCAGGTCTTATTTGTATGACAATAAATGAACAACAATCCTAAATGATTTTCAATAACAAAATCCCAGAACAATTGATCAACCTGTATTGTTGTACCCTTGATATTTTTGTTGTTGGCCTGTGTGTTGTTAGTTGCACCTTTAAAGGTGAGGTATTTGACATTATTAAGCATATATAAGCATGATCAAAATAATTCCTGTAATCTCCAACTATTTTTAAGTAAGAATTGCTCAAGTCGTGGATTTCAATGTACAATATCTTTATGAATGTATTTAGCTACATGTCTGTAATTTTTCATGTCACTTTAACTTTGCTACTTTCAGCTTAAAAACAATTTGAAACTTCAAATAAAAAAAAAACTTATTTTTGTTGGTTTGGATATTGTGACTTGGGCTTAAGTCATGACTTAGTCTTAAGAATGGTTGGTGAATACGGGCCTATGTCTTCACCTGAGCATATTTGTAATGTAGCAGTCACATGCATACATGTGAACTTTTTTCTGAGGCCAAAGTGGTAGATTTTCACTTGCAAGTTGGGAGATTTGTTATTTTTATATAGTCAAAAAAGGAAGCTATCTGTTTCCTGGTAGGGAGATTTCAGAAATTGTGTAAAACACCCTTCATTTTCAAATTATTTTGAACCTAAAAAGTGGGTATCCCTCATAAAGGGGCAGAGGTCACATGTATGCACTGGGTGTTTACTTAAGCATTTCTTGAAGCTGTATGCTTAATTATTTCACTGTATTTTATTTATTATCTACATTTTTTTACAGGAATTTACTTATGACAATTATGGACTCTGACCTTTATGCACTGTCTGTTTTACTCCTAGCTTAAGATCTTGCATGATTTGTAAAATAAAATGAAAAACTTATTTCAAAAAGGTAAAGCTAAATGTCCAAGACTTCCTTTATTTCATACATAGATTTTAAATTATTATTCTGTGGCAAAAATTAGCAACACATTAGACAACTGTTGACTCATACTTATTTCAGTAAAAAAAAAATCAAACGAAAAATCACATAAATGTAAATGTTCTTCTTTTGTACTGTTATTAACAAGTAATAATCATAAAACAGTAATTTCTTCATAATAAATTTAAATTTAGATAAAATCTTCATTTAGATAAAATCTTCATCTTATGTTGAGTTAAACATCTTTTCCATAGTTTTTCCCTCATGTGTAACCATACTGTCTGTTGCAGGGTGTGAGCATCCTGTCTAGTATTGATGACATCCAACTGTTGTTGGACGACCACATCGTGAAGGCCCAGACCATGAGAGGGTCACCATTCATCAAACCCTTCGAGAATGAGATGAAAGAATGGGAGGAGAAACTAGTTATGATGCAAGACATCATTGATGAATGGCTTAAAGTAAGCACATACCTTCATCCCCTCCCTTCTTTAAAGAAATATTAATATATGATGACAAGAAGCTTTTTGAAGTCTACTTTTGGACAATTAATGGCCCCCATCTAATGAATTACATACACAGTAATAAAGCACAGCCTGAAAAAATTCCAGGCACTGAGTGGGTTTCTAGTCAAGGCCTATGGAGTAATAAGACAGTACTGTAACCACTGAGCTAAAGTGTCTATTCCCTAATGCTGGTCAACCCAAACATTCCATGCATATTAAGGACTGATTGATAGCCCTGATGATTATTAAAGGAGAATATTTGTAGCAGTTGATAGAAAAAAACACAAACTTAAAAATCATTTTAGAAAAAAGTAGGATAAGATATGAAGTAATATATCCGCTGACTCTTCCTCTACCCACACAGTGCCAGGCCACCTGGCTGTACCTGGAACCCATCTTCAGCTCTGAGGACATCATGGCCCAGATGCCTGAGGAGGGACGCAAGTTTGGCATCGTGGACAGCATCTGGCGTGACATTATGATTGAGGCAGTGAAAGACAACCACTGTCTGGCTGCCACTGACCAGAACAACATGCTGGGTAGACTAAGGGAGGCCAATGTGCTCCTTGAAGACATCCAGAAGGGACTGAATGCCTACCTGGAAAAGAAACGTCTCTACTTCCCAAGGTAAGACAAAAGACTGTGTAAAGGAGCAACAAGCTAATGCTCTTTTACTTAAAGTTATATTATAAATACTTTTAGACTGCCTGTTTCACACAGGTTGGTTAATTACAGCTTTTTATTTTTCAAAATATTTAACATTGAAATGTTGCCTCAAAAGTTTTAAGATTATTCTTTCAGTTTTAGTAGCCTTGTATTGTGTTTGATCAGAATCTGCCCTTTTTCTGCTATGTCTCAGGCATTGAATGTTACCGTTAAATTTAATCCTTAGCAAATAACAAAAAAAAATACCATAGCTCTGGTTATTAATTTAATGTTTAAATAAACTTCTATGTAACCATCTTTTTTCCTGACCAGGTTCTTCTTCCTGTCCAATGATGAGTTGCTTGAGATCCTCTCAGAGACCAAGGACCCAATGCGTGTGCAGCCACATCTTAAGAAGTGTTTTGAAGGAATCAGCAAGCTGGAATTCTCTGATCAACAGGAGATCCTCGGAATGGTTTCCGCAGAGAAGGAAACTGTGCCCTTCAACACCAAAATTTTCCCCGCCAAAGCTAAGGTAAGGAAGTGTTGTAGCAATTGGTTAAGATTCTATTGTTTTTTAGTTGTTTACACAGATATGATTGACATCTTAAACAGAATAAAGGAAAATGACTTTTTAACTTATCAAGTGGTTAAGGGTCGTTTTATTTTTTTCTAATGTCATCAAAAGTGCTTGTTGGATTTTATATGTAACAAGCCTAAAAGTGTTTTGTTGAGAAAAGGCTAAAAAACATTTTTTTGGACATGAAGTATTAAAAGAATATTATAATTTCAACACTCTGAAGAAAATATCAAATCTAAGTCTATCAGTCTTTTGATAAAAAAGCAGGAATCCAAGTTACTCCATTGAGAAATGTTCTATCACTATATACCTCTTGTGTTTGGCAGGATTAGATGGAACATAGATGCATAGAAGAAAAGCTGTACAAAAACAAAGACACTAGATGTATTTTTTGCTGCATAGATTCAATTTATATATACTTTTCCTTTAAACTTTAGCCTGAGAAATTGACAATCTTTGGCAAACTGTAAACATCTGAATCAGCCAGGTTTCATTGGCTTTAGAAAGTTAAGGACTAAATATATCTTTCTCTGTACACAGGGTATGGTGGAAAAATGGCTGCTACAGGTTGAGGATGTGATGATCAGCAGTTTAAGGAAGGTGATCATTGACTCCATAGCCAGCTATCCTGTCAGTCCCAGGGACAAGTGGGTGCTGTCGTGGGCTGGGCAGGTGGTGTTGTGTGTCTCATCTATGTTTTGGACAACTGAGGTCATAGAGGCCATGGAGGAACCAGGAGGCAATGGACTCGAGGTACAGTTGCTGGGGTTAAAAGTAGGCATTGTGAGATTAAAGGAAGTGCGTTTTTTGTGTTCAAGCTTTTAGTAAATTTTTTAATCGATTCCAGCATAACAATTACTCATGGTATTTTTAACTCATGATATTATTTGATACAATTCAGAATTTAAGTACCTTTAAAAATGTGAATACACAGTTTTGTTTTTTTTGTTCAGAACTACCTGAAGAAGTTAAATGGTCAGATTGACGGTATTGTGGAGCTGGTACGAGGCAAGCTGAGCGGGGGTCACAGGGTCACCTTGGGTGCCCTCACTGTACTAGATGTACATGGTAATATCTGATTTTCTTGTAGTTTACATATATGTAATTTTTTGTGTATTTTGAAAAAAACACCCTATTAATTGCACTGTTAAGAAGCAATAGATGTTAAAATATTCTAGCAGTAATAGCTGTGAAGATTTCTTACGATTTTATGTAGCAGTAATAAATAAGTCAATATTGTGATGTGTTTTCTTTCATAAATTTCATTTTATTTTATTTATTAAACTGCCATTAACCCTTTCCTGCATGTATACACCATCTTATGCCTTTACAAACCATTCACAGTCATTAGCAGAATCTGCATGACTAAGGGTTTATGTGTAGATTGGTTCAGCCTTAAATCTATGATTACAAGTTGAACATATATTTATTGAAATCCTTCTATCTCTTTTAAAATCAAAACAACAAAGTTGAATTTTCAAAATTATAGATGAACTATGAATGAAAGAGTTAAGAATAAAACAATAAATGGTAAAGAGTAAGTACTGCTCCGGCACTTGTCAGGTGAACTTTAATTAATTTAGATTTAAAATTAATCCTGTCCACAACAGTAATTGGACATTTTTCTTCCATCACTAACTTCATTATGTTTTATCCATACCAGCCCGTGACACTGTGGCAGAACTGGTGAAGAACAAGGTGTCCAGCCCTGTTGAATTTGATTGGCTGGCACAGCTGCGGTACTACTGGGAGGATGATGTCATCGTGAGGATGATCACCACAGACATTCACTATGGTTACGAGTACCTGGGCAACACCCCGAGACTTGTGATCACTCCTCTGACTGACAGATGTTACAGGTAAAGCCTAAGGGCTTAGTAGAAACTTAAACATTTAGTGGAAAATACTGACACATCTGCTTAAACAATAGACTCAAGAGTATTATTGTAAAATAAACTCAGGCATAATTTAGAATTAGTCATTAAAAGGGTATAAAAAATACTTGTACAAAAACAGAATTGTTTAACTTTAATTCATTACTGCATTTGTATTTGTTTTTATGCTTGTTAAATACAGTTTGTTTCATTTTTTTAAAAGATACTAACGTTTTTTATGTGAATGTCCTTTTCTCATCCATTTTACTGACCCAGTCTTCTGCTACGTTAATTTCTACCACTTATTTATTGGATACACTAGAGAAAACCTTTGTTTTTCTCGGACTTTAGAACCCTGATGGGAGCCCTGAAGTTGAACCTTGGAGGTGCCCCAGAGGGTCCTGCAGGAACTGGTAAGACTGAGACCTGCAAGGATCTCGCCAAGGCTGTCGCCAAACAGTGCGTGGTCTTCAACTGCTCTGATGGTCTCGACTACAAGGCTATGGGCAAGTTCTTCAAAGGTCTCGCACAAGCTGGAGCCTGGGCTTGCTTTGATGAGTTCAACAGGTGAGGGAATCATTTTGAGTGTTCTCCTATTTAAAGTGGTATCCGACAGTTTGGACCAAATACTTTTTATGAAATAACCAAATAAGTCATTGTTACCTGAAAAGGCCATGCAAAATGCTGTTCATTGATGTCTTAGATCTGTGGGAAAAGTGAAGCATTACACCCCAATCATCATTACAAACAAATACTTCCTATCTGATCCATGCTGCAGAGATAGCTATTTTTAAACTAAGAAAAACATGTGACAACTTACTTTTGAGATCATGTTATATCATCATTCGGGTCATCCGCACTGACGTCGGTATCTATTTTTAGCATAGATCACTTTTGTGCTTATTTATAGATTTGAAAATTATGAACACTTTGAGTTATTTTTCGCAATGTGTACTATCTCACATATAGATTGTGTTAAAAATGTCTTTACTCAGACTAAACTATAAATGCAGAAATTATTCATACATTCTCAGAAACCATGGAAAAATATTGTTATATGCATTTGGTGTAGGTAAACTGTCAGATGCCACTTTTCATTGAATTTTTTAAATAAGTTATGTTATAAATTAGTTATCTGTTGGTGAAGAAATAAAGGATTCTTACTCTGTGATTTCTGTGCTGACAACATGTCTGACAAGAGTAATATGATGTTGAATCAGGGAAATATGTCACATTGGAATAGTTTTGATTGAATGTTAATTCAAATTTTTGTTTGCTCCCATGACTAGTAATTTTTCATGATATTTTAAATAATGTACAATTGCTTTTAGGTACTAAACTCTTATTTTAAATTACATTTTATTGTTAAGCTGCATATGATATATTGACTTAACAACATGTGATGGCAGTAAGCTCTGTCTGGTACCTGGTAATCATGTTTTTCTGCATTAATACTTACTACTGTTGCATTTGTGTAGGTCCTATGATCTTGAAATACCACAATTTAACAGCAATAAAAGAAATGAAAGTTTTCTTATAAATAGGGAAATCTCAGAGCCTGATACACATTGTTGCATTTCCAAAATTTAAAAATAAAATATTATATTCAACTGGTGTAGCAATTTTATTCCTAATGAATTTCCTTCCTGACTCTTTACAAAACAATGATTTCTTTGATGAATAAAAAACTGTTAAGAAAGTTTTTAACACAGAAGATTCCTATGTTTTGACTAAACATATTATATGTTTATGTTTTTACTGTTACAGCAGATGGGGACAGATATCCATGGAGATGTTTGTAGTAACAAATAATGAAGAATTAACATTTTGTACATTTATTTTCTCCCAATGTAGAATTGAGTTGGAGGTGTTGTCCGTGGTTGCCCAGCAGATTGCTAGTATCCAGCGGGCCATTGCAGCCCATCTGAAGAGGTTTGTGTTTGAGGGCACAGAGCTGGCCCTGAACCCCACATGCACCATGTTCATCACAATGAACCCTGGCTATGCTGGCAGACAGGAGCTACCAGACAACCTCAAGGTCAGATACATGGACTGCCTGCTTTTATTACAATATATAAAAATGTGTATCCATTTGTTTCTTTTTTTGCTCTAGACTACTTTGTGATAAAGATGAATATTGCAAATATCTGTATATTTTGTTTATAATATTGACTTTGTTGAAAGTGACGACTAAACCAAATATTAATTACTCTTTTATTACCCTTGGTGAGTTATTATTAATATTAAATATAATAAAGTACATTTGTTTACTACTTATTTATTGCCATTTTGTGTCCTCCAGGCACAGAGGCCCGGGTGTGATCCTGGGCCGTGATATACCAAAGTCATTGAAAATTGTAATGGTATAGCTCCCGTGCTAACACTCAAGCAAATATAAGGGTTGTTCCAGTACTGGTTGGCCCGGTGTCAGGATAATGTAACAGGGTGTGATATGCCAGGTGTTCATGGCATGCTATACACAGTGAAAGGCAACACTATATCCGCTTCAAGTGGACACGGTCTGCACATAACTGAAATACTGTTGGTCGATTAAAAAACCCAATAAACAAACATTTCCATATACGTTGCAGGTGTTGTTCCGTACAGTGGCCATGATGGTACCAGACTATGCCATGATTGGTGAGATCAGCTTGTACTCCATGGGATTTGTGGATGCCAGAAGGTAGGGGACTACTATCCTATCTGGTTCTATCAGCCATCAACTAGTGGCTGAAACTAGAACTATAAGACATTATGTAACTGTCATGATCTACTAATCAGATAAACACAAAGTATTGTTCTACTCAAACCACTTATATATACAGACATATTTACAAAGCATTGGAGAAGAAAGAAAATGCATTATCCTCGAAGCCTTATTAAAGAAATATAAGTTAGAAGTTAATATTTTTAATGCTCATACCATTGAATGAAATTAATTTTCTTTTGCAGTTGTGCTAGTAAAATCATTTCTAGTTGGATAAATGTGTATCAGTTAAAGCTAATAATAAATAAGTATTTAATCTTATCGACTTGCATGCAAACAAAATAGTTTTCGCATGATTGGCAAGTGTCTCTAATTTTATCTGGTAACTTGTTCTTTTCTGGTAAAACTCACATACATTTGCAGGTATTTATGCTAGTGTTACTGTATAAATAGTAGCATTTCTTTTTATCTTTCTTGGACTTAATTTGCTTTCTTTTATCATAATTCCTTACTAACCCCTTTACTAATTAAACAACCAACTGTTATTCACAATGAAGCTGTGATTTCTAGTTTTTATGAGAAACCAGAAGATAGACAAATGGTCACTGACATGTATGGCCAGACTGGTCCCTCCAGTCAAGAGAGGTAGTGTCTAGCTGTACACACAATCTGTTACTGTGCCACACACATGCATGGCCAGTTGGTCATATGTCAACATCTTTATGTGTCTACATGTGTCTAAATGTGCATATATTATCATTTTTTTATGTCAAGATCATTATGGGTATTATGTCAGTATATCAGTATATATTAATAAATCTATATGTCAAAACCTGTTAATATTTTCCCATATGCATGTCTTCATATGTAAAAAAAACAAACTCACATGAAAGTGGTCAAATGTCAACACATATGTCACACCAGCACATGTTTATGTGTAGTAATATGTCTATATGTGGATATGTCCATGTGTATATACATGAGTCAAAATGTTAATATGCCATCACATGTGTCACACCAGCCCATATCTCTACATGTTTGTATAGTCACATATCAACATTTCCATACACATCACTGTATATCTATATTGCACTGTCAATATGTTCATGCTGCTGTACATCATATGATCATTTGCATACATCTATTTATAGGTTCCTTTCTAGTTATGGCTTGTTTAGGGGACTTAATAGTTTGACCCCATAATCATTGGGCATATTTATTAATCCCATATGTTCTAACCTGCAGTGTGCTGGTGGTTCTACCCAGGCTTAAGTCTGGGGTCTTCCTTCACATATAACAAGCTGGATGTCGCAGTTTCAATAATTGTGTCTGTGCGATGTAATAAAAAACCCACAAATAATCCCGTGCTAGTTGACAACACCTTGACATAAAAAAATTATATTGTACACAGAATAATTTATTTAAACACTTGCTCTAGGAAAAAAGTAGCGACCTTACTGAGGTTGGAATCATTTATCTTAGGATCTTGAGTCATGCATCCTACTACTAGACTAGGCCACTCCGCAATAAACATTACAATAATAAACATAATTGCGACACTTGTCATATGCAACTATTATCTTAGCGCCTTTGTGAAAGATCCTCTTAAGAGAAGTTGTGCAATTTTAGAGTATATATTTTCATCCAATCATCCCCCTTCTTTGCCTCTGTTGGTGAGGTTTATATTTACATTTTGTTCATCAATCAAGCCCATTTTTCTGTTACATTATAATTATACCTTGTGACTGCACATCATTATAATTTGAGAAGATTATTGTTTTTGTAAACCCATTTTTATCAAATGCTTTATATCAATTACTGTATTTGTATTTAATTTGTTGTTGTTTTTACCTGTTTTGGCAACAGAGTTTAAAATCTTTAAAATTTTGTACAGAACTTAACATCATATGAGGATGACATTGAAAAGTCTGGTTAACATGCGCAAAATATGATCATTTTAGCTTAAATACTTCTTTGTACGTTGATGTTACATCAATTATCTTAATTTATTATTATTGATAAAGGAACACTGGAATTTATGTTTTTTGTTATAAACACTTTTTTCTAGCACTTAAGTTAATATTTTCTTAAATTTTGTGATAACAATATAATTAACCAGTTGCCGTTATAACCTTGTATGTTATAACCTTGTTTATATATTTTATGTGTTAATATGTACCATGTAAATATAAATTTTTGATATGGCTTGTAAATATATTTTAATCACATTTATAACTTTATACACTGTTTTTTTTATACAATTGTACATTTATACAGCATGCTAAAGTATTGCTACTATCATTTGTATCAAACCTTGCCATCATTTTACATACAACTGAATAAATAAACCTTAAATATTTTTAATTCAACCATTTTCTCTTAGACCTCTGTTCATGCCATGCATTGCTCCTCTGTAGAGAAGTGATACTAACCTGTTGCTGCTACCTGTTTTTGCTAGCTGTGGACCTCAGGGGTCTCTGGGGGCCAGTCCCCGCAGTGTCACCCTGGTCGAAGGACCGAGGTAGCCCTTGTGTAGAGGCGGTAGTCTGATCAACCACCCCTCGTCTCATGTCCCCCTTCCCACTGCCTCTAGAGTAGTCATTGTTGCGTCTGTTCACAAAGTATTGTACCTCGCAGCAGGATTGCCTTATTTAACAAAGGTGGATTAATGTGCAGTAAAGTACATCAAACATGAGGATCAAAACTGTGGCAGCCGGTCATAGCATTTTCTCTTTCAACTGAGCCAATTTGTCATCTTACACTTTACCTCCCATATTCACCTCGCTACACAAATATAGCCATTAAAACCATTACACATTGCCCTCTTCCTAAAGTTAGAATAAAATTTGTGATTATATGTGTATATTTCATTTCATAATTTCTTGACTAATACTAGTTCAGTGTTCTATTCTATACACTAATTAGATCAGTTCAGTTTATTGCTCATTGTCAATGCAAGTCAAATCACTTATTCGAAACACTTGCTTCTTTTTCCCCCAATAGTTAATCTAATATCAGGACATAAATTAGCAGTAAATAGTCTGACAGTCATAGATTTGGTTCATATTGCTGTAAGGAAAGCTTTAATTTCCAAGTTATTAGTTCACAGAATATTGTACATGCACGCAAAGTCAACAGATCCAAACACTAACCTATTCCTTTACAAGTATTTAATCAATTGGAACTCCTCGGGTAATTCCATCAGGACCCCTCAGATGTATCTGGTGCAATGATTCCTACAGAATCATGATAGTTTTGTTTGCCGGAAGAATACGCAATAAAAAAATCGTTATAAAAAGATCATAAAAAAGCGATAGGTGTAATGTATAGGATTATTTCATTCTATACACCTTATCAATTTTACCGTTTATGTATTGCTAGATATACAACTGTAACTGCATTTTCAATGAAATAGCAATTTATCTTAGTTGTTTTGATGATGTCATAGGCACCGATATGTTTGTTTTTTCATGGGGTTTTCCCGTCATATATCCGAGAGATAATTCGTGAATTGTCCAAGGTGTTCCGATTGGTATTTAATCAATATGCTGCATTTCTTACTGTCATTTACTATAGACCCTGAGATGACTTTCACTAAATTGGAAGCTCATAGAAAATGAAGAGTTCAACCCACTACACTACCTTGCTATAATATATCACATAACAACAGTGACTGGTTGAAGGAATGATTATCATATTAAGGGTTGCTTTTATATCATTTAGCATTTGATATTGTCTCACATAAACATTTATTGTAATACACATTGATTTATTGTAAACATCATTAATGAGAAGACAGCATTCAGCACAAAACATTAATTTCTATAAATTGATATTGTAAATAATGTACGTTGTGAACACTCAGTACAAAAAGTGCACATATTTCTACCAAGCTTAGATTTGTGCATTAAGTTATTGCTCTTTGACTATTTTATGTCAAATTAACCTACCGGGTATTGAAAAGCTAAATAATCCTATACTTTAAATTAGCATGTGTAACTACTACTGACTTTTTTTATTTTTTTATTTCTTTCAGTATAGACTAGTTCTAAAGTCTATTTTCCTTCATTTCTTTAAGAAATAAAGTTTATTATATTTTGACCTCAACAAATTGTTATCCATTTACCATGTTTCCCTTCAGACTATGCTTTCTTTCTTCAGATGTTAGCTATGCACTTTTTATTAATCCCAACCTTCCCCAAATAGTAAAATGCTTTCAATAAATATTCATTTGAAGAAACAATCCATACTAACCATTTTCTCTTTATTTCCACAGTTTGGCTGGTAAGATTGTGGCGACCTACCGGCTGTGTTCCGAGCAGCTGTCATCCCAGCATCACTACGACTATGGTATGCGTGCCGTCAAATCTGTGCTGACAGCAGCTGGTAACCTTAAACTCAAGTACCAAGAAGAAGATGAGGCCGTTCTCCTTCTCAAGGCCATCATGGATGTCAACTTGCCCAAGTTCTTGGCTCAAGTAATTTATACATTTCACATTTTAGGCTAAAGTAGGCCCTGTGTTCATAAACTATTCATGCCAATTTAAGCCATGTATTGACAAACCATTCAAGCCCTGTGTTTACAAACTTTTCAGTTAAGCCCTGTTTTCTCAAACCATTCAGGTACTGTACGTACAAACTATTCATGCCATTTTTTTACAAGCCTTTAGGCCCTGTGCTCAGAAACCATTCAGGCCCTGTGTTTACAAAACATCAAGGCCCTGTGTTCACAAACCTATCAGGCCCTGTGTTCATAAAACTATCAGGCCATATGTTGACAAACTGTTTAGGCCCTGTGTTTACAAACCTATCAGGCCCTGTATTTACAAACCATTTAGGCCCTGTGTTCACAAACCATTCAGGCCCTGTATTAACAAACCATTAAGGCCCTGTGTTCACAAACATTTCAGGCCCTGTTTTAACAAACCATTTAGGCCCTATGTTTAAAACCTATCAGGCCCTGTGTTAACAAACCATTCAGGCCCTGTGTTCATAAACCTTTCAGACCCTGTGTTCATAAACTATTCAGGCCCTGTGTTCACAAACCATTCAGGCCCTGTGTTAGTAAACTATTTAGGCCTTGTGTTCATAAACCATTCAGGCCCAGTGTTCACAAACCATTCAGGCCCTATATTTACAAACCATTTAGGCCCTGTGTTCACAAATCTATCAGGCCCTATGTTTACAAACCATTCAGGCCCTTTGTTTACAAACCTATCAGGCCCTATGTTTACAAACCATTCAGGCCCTTTGTTTACAAACCTATCAGGCCCTATGTTTACAAAACCTATCAGGTCCTATGTTTGCAAACCTATCAGGCCCTATGTTTGCAAACCATTCAGGCCCTATGTTCACAAACCTATCAGGCCCTATGTTTACAAACCTATCAGGCCCTTTGTTTACAGACCTATCAGGCCCTATGTTTACAAACCTATCAGGCTCTGTGTTCACAAACCTATCAGGCCCTATGTTTACAAACCTATTAGGCCTTATGTTTACAAACCTATGAGGCCCTATGTTCACAAACCTATCAGGCCCTATGTTCACAAACCTATCAGGTCCTGTGTTCATAAACCATTCAGGCCATGTGTTTACAAACCTTTCAGTTAAGTCCTGTTTTCACAAACCATTCAGGCTCTTTTTTCACAAGCCTTTGAGGGCCTGTATTGACAAAAGAATTCAGACCCCATGCTTATGAAAAAACAACAACTCCAAATGAAACTAAAGTCAAAAGGAATTAACCTAAAATTTAAAATGAAACTTAACTCAAAATTAAACTCTACCAAAAAATTCAAAGGAAGCTCAACTAAAAAAAGATGAAGTCAAAATAAACTTAAATGCTAAATGAAATTCAACTCAATATTAAACTTCAATTAAGTTAATATTATAAAGTAATTTTTTATTGTCTGACTTAATATGAGTTTTGTGCTTGAGAAGAATTTCAATAGCAGCTAAGTTAATATTGTCATAATTTTTGGTAATGATTGTTTAAAAGGGAGGTAAACTGTTGACTTTTACATGTAAATGGGTTATTCACAAGAGCTGCAGGTTGCCATACAGTACAAATTGAATGGGGTACATTGGTGAAATGGAAATTGTCTTCCTTGTTAGTTAATATCTGAAGCATTCCAAACAGTAGGTAGGTCCTTTCAGTTGAAAATCTTGGACTTTATCGCCTGTTCTTTTGTAGATATTGCAATTACAAACAGTGAAATGTCTTACTTTTGAATAAATATAAGCTTAAAAACAATTTAAATATTTACAGAGATTTGTTTTTTTCAAAAAGAAAAAGGAAGTGTCTGATGATGATGGTTAGCCTGGGTATTACAAGAAAGGCAGAAAAGTCAACATACACTCCAAAAAGCACAAGCATAAAAAACAAGTAAAACAGATGAAAGGACCTACTTGCATTTAGGGAGTATTCAGGGGAGACTATTCATTAATGTCTCTCATTCCACATTCTATGTACCTGCTATCTCTGATTACAGGATGTGCCCCTGTTTGAGGGTATCATCTCGGATCTGTTCCCCGGAGTGGTGTGTCCCAAGCCTGACTATGGAGTGTTTATGGAGGCCATGAAGGATAACATCGCCAAGAGAAAACTGCAGCCTGTCCCATGGTTCCTGGAAAAAATCATACAGGTATGGAGGGTTTTTACATTTGGTGGTGGTGGGGGTGGCAGGAGTGTAATAACGGTGTTGATGGTGCTGGGGGTGATGCTCATGATGTTGGTGATGTGGATAGTGTTGGGGGTGGTGGGGGTGGTGGTGTTGATGTGAATAGTAGTGGGTGGTGATGATGATGATGATGATGGCAATAGTGGTGGAAGTGGTGATGTTGGCAAGAAAAATGGAAGTAATTTGTAATTTGTGTGGTGATGAGTATTTTAAATAATCCTAATTTTAATTTGTTATAGAAGTAATTGATAGAAGTTAATGGATAGGCTGCTAATGATGGGTTAATAAGTACACCACTTATGACAAATCGTTATTGATGATAACATTGGCAAAGATATTAACTAGATTTGCAGACTTTTATCAATAAGACAATTAACCATATGTTTCTACCTCTATTAAGTTATGATGATGCCTGAACTATAACCTTGTGACATCTGTTCACACAGATCTATGAGATGATCTTGGTGCGTCATGGTTTGATGGTGGTGGGAGACCCTCTAGGAGGTAAGACCCAGGGCTGGCAGGTGCTTGCTGACGGTCTTTCAGACCTTTGTGTGTCTGGGCTGTACCCAGAGTTCAAGACAGTGTACCGTATCCTCAACCCAAAGTCCATCACCATGGGCCAGCTGTACGGTTGCTTCGACCCAATTTCCCACGAGTGGACTGATGGCGTGCTGGCCAACACGTTCAGAGAGTACGCCAGCAACCCCAATGATGACAGGAAGTGGATTCTGTTTGACGGTCCAGTTGATGCCGTCTGGATTGAGAACATGAACACAGTCTTGGATGATAACAAAAAGGTGTGTAGAGAATAGTTGACATTGAGTTCTAGCTTGAACTGTTATATGGCTTTCTGTTCAAAACAACTATTTCATCAAAATTGTTTTGTTTTTCAGATTTATAACAAAGATGTTAAGTATTAATAAAGTGACTATACAATGCAGTGATAATCAACAAAAAAAAACATTTATTTATGTTTAGTAGGTCTTCTTTATGATCATTAAAAGGATAATTAAACCTAAGTCATGTCAATTCTCCTTTTTTGATTTTGGGTTTTCATTGTGAAGATCTTACTAGTTTTTCACAGGCTGAATTTTATTTATTGTTAACATGTTAAGCACTATTTGCTAATGAGTCTTAAGGACATAACTAGTTACCTTAACATGTAGTTGTAAGCAAACATCTTCAAATGTTAGGAGGCATAATTAAACCATTTGTTGCTGAAAACACCAATCACCCTATTTACATAAAAAAAACAACATCTCCCCTAATGGTGTTTCCAGCAATGAAATGGTTAACCTTTTCACTCTGTAGAGCGACGGAAATTTCCGTCGCATTATAGCCTTCCTGTATACCATATAAGGCGTCTTTACAGTTTTATAGTAATAAAGAATGCTAGCATACTGCAAGGCTATTTGATCAATAAACAATTATTTTTTTCATTACCTACCAACAATAAAGAGCATAGGACGTCATATTTATGTCATCCAAACGGTGTTAGGGTAAATTATTGCACTTGAAATTTGTAACAAAATGGCATCATCACGTCCAAGGCGTGCTGCAAGTCTGACGCAACAAGATGTTAAGCGTGCAATATAAGCCTCAGGCTTGGTGCACTGTGCGTTTTTGGTGTGGAATACGGCGGTCCATCAAGACAATCTGCGTTATGTGTGATGACAAACCTGGACTTTGCATTGGCTGATTTGAATGATACCACACTGTGTTGAACTATTAGCGGCTGTGAGTAGCCCAAGAGGACATGGGTACGAGCCCAAATGGCAGTACATAATGTATATGAAGGATAGCAAGCCATGCTATCTAAGTAGTATATTAAGTAAAGACTAATAAAAGTTTTGATAAGTTACATATTAGCTATGCCAATTTAACCTTATTTCCCTTATGTACCCTTGGTATATAGCTGCATATTGCTAGTGAAAAGGTTAATAGATGTAGAAGGTTATGAGTTAACAACTTCTATCTTGCCTTCAGCTGTGCTTAATGAGTGGTGAGATCATCCAGATGAGCAACTCGATGAACTTGATCTTTGAGCCAGCCGATCTGGAACAGGCGTCACCCGCCACCGTCAGTCGCTGTGGCATGATCTACATGGAGCCACACCAGATGGGCTGGAAACCCCTCAAGGACTCGTACATGCAGCATGAACTGCCAAAGGTACTTTACAGCTGGAATTATCATACAGACAGATATACAGACAGAAACTTTGCTTAGATTTTTACTAATAAACTTTGTAAACTAACAATTGAGAAGTTCAAATAAGTAACTAAGTTCCTATTAAAAATGCATCTTACCATGAGCACAGTTTCCATTTCTTTGACAATTTTTAAAAGAACAAGATTGTGGATTTTTTTTCTTGTAAAATACAGTAATAAGTTGTTATTTCAGTGTCCAATTCCTAATAACCTCTTCTTTCCTAGGGTCTGTCTGAGGAGCAGTTAGGGTTGGTTAATGACCTGTTTGACTGGCTGGTCGACCCCTGTCTCTACTTCATCCGCAAGAAATGCAAGACGTTCATCACAACGTCAGAAATGCACATGGTACAGTCCTTGATGAGGCTGTACACATGTCTCATGGACGAGATATTCGCCTCGCTGGAAACAAAAGCAGAGGAGACAGAGGATGCTGGGCCCAATAGTGGCCTGTCTGCTCAACAGGTGAGGAACTCCTTAATGTAATCCTTTAGGAACTTAATTTTCTGATGGAAAGGTTTCTTCTTTTATGAAGATTTCTTGTAATTTAACAGAATACATTGTACCCTCAAATCTGTTGTACCTATAATTCAATCTTTGACTTGACTTTGATCATTATACGAAACAAGTCTTAAAATCAACCTGGGCAACATCGGCACACATTGAACAATATTACGATATTTAACAATATTAGACAACAGCATGAGTGTATTAGTTACCCTTGTTTTAAATTTGAATAATATCACATTACTTTGTCAGCAACAGTAGTAACAGGACCTGGTTTGGTAGAGCGTCGGTTCCAGGTACGGGAGGCCTGGGTTTGAACCCAGGCCGCGACATACCTAAGTCATAAAAAGGGTAGTGGTATAGCTCCCTTGCTAACACTCAAGCAAATACAAGGGTAGCTCCATGACTCGTTGGCCTAGTGTCAGGATAATGTGACTAGGTGTGGTATCATGCCAGGTGTTCACGACTATATGCTATACACAGTGAAGGCAGCACTATATCTGCTTCAAGTAGACACTGTCTCCAGATAACTTATACTGTTGGTGGGACGATAAACCCAACAAACAAACAAACAACAGAAGTAGTGGCAACAGTAGTAGCAGCAACAGTATTGGCAGTAGTAGCAGCAACAGTTGAAGCAGCAACATTAGTAGCAGCAGCAGCCACAGTAGTAGCAGCAGCAGCAACAGTAGTAGCAGCAGCACCAACAGTAGTAGCAGCAACAGTTGTAGCAGCAACAGTTGTAACAGCAAGCAGTGTTATAAGCCTCCACCATTTTAAGATGCAGTGCCACTATTGGTTTTAATGACTGCACTTAAAAGCAGCAGGACTACTTATATTCTGTAAAGTGACCATAACCTGTAACTAATGTGTCTCTCCCTTTCCAGGTGACCCTGTACCTACAGGGTCTGTTCCTGTTCTCCCTGGTATGGTCCATTGGATCAACCCTAGCCGGTGACAGCAGGAAGAAATTTGATGTTTTCTTCAGAAACATCATCAATGGAACTGATGCAGACAACCCCAAACCCAAGAGCATCAAAATCACAAAGGTAAAAGATGACATTTCTGAAGTTTTTCCTATTTGAACAATGAATCATGAATTGAATGAAATCTGTAATAGATATCAGGGATTGAAAAAATACTCAAGTGCAAACATTCATTTTAGCAAACTATGCTTATTGAAATACAGCATAATTGGAAGGGAACGCAAAAGCAACCATGAAGCCTTACAAATGGCTCACTTAGTTATCTTAACAAGGGTGTTGTCAAAGAAAATTGACAGTTTTAGCTTTAACAAAAGGATCAATGTTAAGGTATAAGCTTTAAAACTAATGCGAAGGCATCATTGGAGAAAACAGTGCTTTTACGATATCTACAAGTTTATTTTTTATTTATTATAAATTTCAGAGTAACACTATTCCTGAACGTGACACAATCTACGACTTCTGCTTCGAGAAGAAGGGCGCAGGTCAGTGGATAGGTTGGATGGACACACTGGACAAGGGTCATGCTACTCTTGCTGCAGATGCCAAGGTAAGGCCAGTAGAGTTGTCTTCCTTGTTTGGTATATTTGAGGTGTTGTGTCACTGTTTGTTTTATATATCTTGCAATTATCTGTGCATCCTGATCTTAAATAGACTGGACGTTGATTCCAATTTAAAAAAATATTTTTATATGAGATTATTTGGACCTCTCAAGCTCAAACCAAGAAGCAAGAGATTCAACATCTATAAAGTGAGTTGTTATTGAATGACATATTTCAAGGTTTTCTCAAGTTTTGTTTTATCAGCATTATCTTTTATTACATTTGAGAATTTATTTCATTGCATCCTTGCAGCTGGTCTGATCTTTTAGTCTAGACATATGAATAAATCAGTGTTTAAATGCAAATTAATATATGAGACTTTTTCATATATTACTAATATTTTTTTGGAGATTTCTTTTCATTATCAAAATTACGACCTCCATATAATTACCCTCATTATACTAGTTTTTCAGTTTTGCTTTGAGGGAAAATACCTCCCATATTGATGATCCATTATAATTGAAATCTTGTAGCCCAGCTGAAAGGCCATTATTACCCAAAGTAGGCCCTATTTAAGCCTTTAGATTTTCATATAGGTGATATATTTCTTGTCAGGAAAAACAAACAAAAAACTTTTGTGTTTTGTGTTGTGCTATAATTTTTGTACATTTTGTGTTTGTGTATAATTTAGCATTGATTTAGCTGTTGACCAGTATTGGTGTGATGTAAAAGCTTAGTAGAAACAAATGAAAGTTACTCCACAGTCTGTATTGTGCACTGCATTTGATGTATGACATAGCGGTATCATTTTAGAAATAACAATTATATAATTTCCTGCAAACTTTATGTGTGTGTTTTTAAAATATGCAAAGACTTGGCAATGTATAATAGATGCTGGCTTTCATTTTTGTTCTCTAGATACTTGGCTGCAAAATAAATGTTCCTTTCTTTTTTGTCATATTTTGAATAAAGCACTAATATTCTTTTGCTGTTGTGACCCTATATGTATTTTGCTTTACATGTTGTACTTGTTGTTTATATGCCATCCTCTTTTTTAATTAGAAAAAGCAAGCGACTGGTTTCGAACCAGAGCAGAAGGTAATCTGCATGTTGCCATGGCAACCTAGCATGTCAGTCTGTCTAGTCCTCTCTTATGGGTGTATGTGTGTGTGTAGTTGGAGGAGATTGGCATACAAAGAGATATAATATTGTGTAAATGACAGCATTAATTGACTTAAGTTTAAAGTCTTACTGTGATGAGGCTAAAAGCTGTATATTTTAATTGTCAAATAAATAATTTTGTTATTTAAAAAAAAAAATTAAACATACAAACTTTATGCAAGAAAGAGAGAAAAGTAAACATTCATTTATGCTTTTGAACGAAAACAACAAATATTTGTTAATTATTTTGACAATATTGCTGTTCTTTTAATTGTATTGTATGCCAGTCTCTGTAATTGCATAAACCCTACTTCAATCAGACTACAATAATTGTGTCATTGAAAAGTATGGTGCATATACATTTCTTAAATAAACTTAATATAAATATAGTAAGTTTAGTGCTAAATATCCTCAAACATTACTATATCACAAACTGTTATAATAAATGTATGATTTTTTGGTCATTTTTATGGAAGAGTTTAAGTAGATATTTTATCCCATATTTTAAGAGGTTTTTTTTAAGTGTCTTTTATAAGCTTTAATGTTCTTTTGTGCATATTATGGTTTCTTTGTCATTAATTCAATAACTTAACATGAAAATTATAGGAAGAATAATGAGATTTTTTATACGACAAAATGATGACAATTTAAGAAGCTGGTATCTATTTTAATAAATACATAAAGATGTATAAGAAAATCTGATTTCATAAAGACATTTTATAGGTGACTTTTCAGGCTTCTCTTGTAGATCTTACCAGGAAACGTAGCTGTAGAGATAGCAAGATGTGCTCCTGTAGGCGACAAACCATTCTGACATTTGAATAATGCACTCAAGGTTTGGCACCCGTGGCGTAGTGGTAGAGTCGCTGATTTGTAACTCCTCTGACTGCTTAGCCTCTCACTGCGTGGGTTCGAGTCCCGTTTGGGACACAGGACTCAATGTGGGAAGGTCATCCAGCTGACTTGCCGTGTGCCAGTGGTTCTACCCAGACATGTGTCTGGGCTCTTCCTCCACCAAAAAGCTGGATGTCGCTATAATGATAATAATTGGTCGCTGCAATGTATTTCCAAAACAAACAAAGCATTCAAGGTTCTTGGCTTTATTCCATTTAAATTTAAAACACCTGACTGTCACTTGAGAACAGGATGACATACCATAAAGGTTGCATTACCAAGAGAACAGTAATATTATTAGATAAAACATATAATTTTGACATTTTTATTTGACAAAAGAATGGTTGTTGCTTACAGTCTAATTATAGTACTGTTGCTTATTTCTGTATTCTTTCTATTTCATCTATCATTACCACTCAGGCTACAAATCCTTCTAATTCTCTAAAGTTCTACTCTCAATATTTCCTATTTTAGCCATCGTTACCACTCAGGCTACAAACCCTTTTAATTCTCTTAAGTTCCACACTCAATATTTCCTATTTCAGCTGGCATTGCCATTCAGGCTACAAATCCTTCTATTTCTAATATTTCTACTATTACAACTGCTGCTTCTAATATTTCTACCATTACAACTGCTGCTTCTAATATTTCTACCATTACAACTGCTGCTTCTAATATTTCTACTATTACAACTGCTACTTCTAATATTTAGACTGTTACAACTGTCGCTTCTAATATTTCTACTTTTACAACTGTTACTTCTATTATTTAGACTGTTACAACTGTTACTTCTAATATTTCTACTTTTACAACTGTCACTTCTAATATTTCTACTTTTACAACTGTCACTTCTAATATTTCTACTTTTACAACTGTTACTTCTAATATTTCTACTTTTACAACTGTCACTTCTAATATTTCTACTCGTACAACTGCTGCTTCTTATATTTCTAGTTTTACAACCCCTATCTAAAACTCTAAGTGACTATTTTTGCTGCAACTAAAATCACTACCACAGCTACAGCTGAATATTTCAGTATAAAAAAAAAGTTTTTTATATGCTATAATGATTTAATGTACACAATTTACAGAACTAAAATAAAGATTTTCATTTAATTAAGGTTCCTAATTGAAATCTCTTGTTTGTCTTATTATTCTATCTCAATATAACACATCACAATAGCTTTAAAAAGCACCATGACTACATCTGCACATACTAACACTATTAATGTAAATCATTTCGTATAAGGGAAGTTCCACGACTGGTTGGCCCGGTGTCAGGATTATGTGACTGGGTGTGGTATCATGCCAGATATTCACGGCATGCTATACACAGTGAAGGCAGCACTATATCTGCTTCAAGTGGACACCGTCTCCAGATAACTGTAATACTGTTGGTGGGACAATAAACCCAATAAATAAATAAATAATCATTTCCCCAAACCATTGAAAAGCAGTGTGTGAGGAATTTAAGCCTCTTAGTATAGAATGTATGTGTGATCTTACTTGATATCTCTCATAATATAATTTTATATATAATAATTATATTTAGAACAAAAACATTTGTAATATTTGCTGAAGTCTTAATTGTTTTTTACAGAGGTGTGTTAAGTATGTTAGATTTACTCATAATATTTTACCATTTGCTGCTAAAAATTAAATAAAGTTTCATCAATAACATACATTTTCCTCTTGCCTATGCATCATTTTGTAAATAAGTGATAAATGTATTTGGTTTCAAAATGAAAGCATTTATATTATCCATTTATAAGATCATTTAATCAAAGAGTGTTTAACATTCTAACAAAATAATGCTATGTTTAACAATCAGGCTTATATTGTTACATAATGTCTAAGGCTATGTAAAACATTTACATGAATACGTAGGCTTATTGTGTTACATAATGTCTAAGGCTATGTAATACATTTACATGAATACATAGGCTTATTGTGTATCATAAAGTCTAAGGCTATGTAGAACATTTACATGAATATGTAGGCTTATTTTGTTACATAATGTCTAAGAGTATGTAATACGTTTACATGAATATGTAGGCTTATTGTGTAACATAATATCTTAGACCATGTAAATCATTTACATGAATACATAGGCTTATTGTGTTACATAATATCTAAGACTATGTAAATCATTTACATGAATATGTAGGCCTGTTACAGTTTACATATGTAACATGTAAACATCAGTTGCTTATAATTGAATATAGAAGCTTTGCTAGCTTATAAAGTCTAATGCATGTCATACTATGTTTGCTAGATAAGTTTTTCTGTTTTTATTCTGGGTATTTTTGTCTTGTTATGAATTGCATTTGGGTGTAATATTCTTTGTACTAATAATTACATTTATATCATGATTTGTGCTTGATGAATGTGTAAACATTGAATTGGGTAATTTAGATGTTAATTTAAAGTTTAATTAAAAAGAACTTTGTCTGCCACACAGATAAATTTTCTTTTACATGACTGCTTTGAAATTTTCAAGTAGTTCATACATTTGAAAATTTATAACAGAATATAAATGACACTTATTGCTGGTGTCTTTACCTTATCATTATGGTATGAGTCTTGCTTATAAAAAACAAATAAAACAAGATGCATTGTCAACATCTACCGGTATATGCTGTAAGACCATGTAAACAGCCACCATTGTTTACCCAACTTTATCATCATCATTATTGTCTTAACTTCCATTATCCCCATATTCATATGCAACTTAATATAACCGTCATTCTGACCCCCATCATTATAATCAATCTCTTAGTAGAACCAGTGCTAATCTCTCTATTGTCCCATGTAGGTGAGTGACCTGATCATCCAGACCAATGAGACGGCCCGCCAGGCATTCTTCCTGCAGACCCTGCTGTCCCATGAGAAACCCCTGCTGTTTGTTGGGCCCACTGGTACTGGCAAGTCGGCCATTACCAACAACTATCTGCTCTCCTTACCCAAAGATCTGTAAGTGAATATCTGTTATAATTGTTGTTTTATGATTATTTTCAATCTTTTATTTTACTTTATCCTCATCACGCTAAAGAGAGCGCCCATGGCCGACCGGTTAGAGTTGCTAACTTCTCAGCCCCTCACTGTGTCTCTGTGTCTTGGTCGGGGTGAGAACCTCAGTGTGCCAGTGGTTCTACCCAGGCATAGGTCTGGGATCTTCCTCCACCAAAAATTAGCTGGACATTGCCATTATGACTATAATTGTGTTGGTTAGATGTAACAAAAAACCAACAAAACAGACATCAAACTATATTTTTATTTGCATTACAAAATCTAAGTTATTTATTAACATGTACATCAAAGCTAATGATACATATTGCTAGAAACTCAGCAGTAAATAGTGAAGATTCTGATCTGACAGCTCCTATTTTCATCTATTTTTATCTATTTTCATCATCATGGTTGTAAAAACTTATTTAGAGCGTATGGTATTTGTTGCTATCTTGCCAAGTCAAAATGATTGTGTAAAAACTTATTTAGAGCTTATGGTATTTGTTGCTTTCTTGCCAAGTCAAAATGATTGTTATCTTATCTTTCTATATGTTTTTATCTATACTTTTTGTCTAAGCTTGATCAATCTATCCTTAGCAGGCTCAGAGTAAACTGTTGTTGATCATCTTAAATGAGATTTACATGTGCATGATAAAATAACAATTCTCTTTTGATGTAAGTTTCCCATATTATATAATGATACATATAAGACTAATATATGTAATATTATATGTATTGTATGATGTATTGAAATGTGTACTTCTATACATGCAGGTACACACCAAACTTGATCAATTTCTCCGCACGTACATCGGCTAACCAGACGCAGGACATCATTATGTCTAAGCTGGATCGTCGCCGTAAGGGTCTGTATGGTCCGCCGATGGGTAAGAAGTCGGTGGTGTTTGTGGATGACCTGAACATGCCGGCAAAGGAGAAGTATGGTGCCCAGCCTCCCATTGAGCTGCTAAGACAGTGGATGGACCATGGACACTGGTATGACAGGAAAGACACATCCAAGCTATTCCTTGCGGATGTGGTAAGTACATGAATGTTATTTGTATCACACATGTGAAAGTCCAATAGTTTCATCAAGATTATAATAAAAGCTTGTTTTAATCAACACATACATATGGACACAGGTTCATTCATCTCCAAGCCTTTGTTCTTTCATAGACCATCACTGGTCAGTTTCTAGTGGTACAATAATTTATATATATAAATTATAACCTCTTGCTGGGATAAGGTCAGATTTAAATGAGCCACAATGAATTTAAAATTGTGATGCTTATATTGCTGAACTTAAATAACTTCTGTAGTTATAATAAATTGGAGATATAAATTTATTAAAAACCTCGCTGGTTTCACCGGATCTGGTAGCGCAATCGGTAGAACGAAAGGCACCAGATACTGGAGGCCCCGTGACATACCAAAGTCATTAAAAATGGTAGTGGTACACTCCCTTATGCTCAGGCAAATATAAGGGTAGTTCCACGACTGGTTGGCTAGGTATTGGGAATAATGTGATTGGGTGTGGTATCATGCCAGCTGTTCACTGCTTGCTATACACAGTGAAGGCAGCACTATATCTGCTTCAAGTGGACACTCTCTCGAGATAACTGAAATACTGTTGGTGGGACGATAAAAACCAATAAACAAACAAACTTGCTGGTTTCCTGCTGTTGCTTACCATACTCTTCCCTATCCAGCTGTTGGTGGCAGCCATGGGCCCCCCAGGTGGTGGAAGGAACGACATCACATCTCGCTTCACACGCCACATGAACATTATCTCCATTGATGAGTTTGATGATGCCACTATGACCAGAATCTTCGCAAACATCACAGATTGGCACTTTGCTAAAGGGTTTGATGGCTCTTTTGTCAGGAATGGAAAGGTATGGATTTTTTTTTACAGATTGTTTAAAACGCAGAATCAAGTTAAGGCTTTATGTAAGTAATTTTAGCAACTAATGTCTTTTACAAGAACGTCAGTAGGATAAAAATAATTTCTTATTTTTATCATTTGTTTGTACACAACCTTGAAAGTAACTGTTTGACATCATATGAATAAATATTTTACAAAATATTGCTTCATGGTGTAAATACACTTCTAAATAACTTGACTTTGATCTTGATATCTTTGTAAAGTGAAGTTGTCTCTGTGTAACAAATCTTGAAATATAAAAACCTTGAGTTACCCATCTTAAGATTTCACAGAAATTAACTGTAACTGACAATTCATACCTTTCAGATCCTTGTTGCTGCCACTATGGGTGTTTATAAGGAGGCTATTGAGAAATTCCTGCCCACCCCTTCCAAGTCACACTATGTGTTTAATCTGCGTGACTTTGCTCGTGTCATCCGAGGTGTGCTGCTGGTGCCCTCTGGTTGTATGTCAGAGTATGACAAGCTTCTGCGCCTCTGGGTTCATGAAGTATACAGGGTCTTCTACGATCGTCTCACCGATAACTCTGACAGGTACAAATAGATCTATAAATAAGATCACTGTGATCTGGTAGTGCAATCGGTTTCACGTATGAGAGGCCCTGGGTTCGATCCTGGGCCACGATATACCAAAGTCATTAAAATGGTAGTGGTGTAACTTTCTTGCTGACGCTCAAGCAGATCAAGGGTAGTTTCACGACTGGTTGGCCCAGCGTCTGGATAATGTGACTGGGACTGGTATCATGTCAGGTGTTCATGGCATGCTATACACAGTGAAGGCAACACTGTAACTGCTTTAAGTGGACACCATCTCCAGATAGCTGTAATAAAGTTGGTGGGCCATAAACCCAACAAACAAACACTGTGATGGTAAATAAATTTACTCATTAAACCTTCGGTTGTCACTGACAAATCTTTGTAAGCACATTTCACCTTGGTTGGTTTAGATACACACAGTTGCTGGGAGGAGCTGGGTCGCTAAGTAAAAAACCTAAATGTTACATTTATTTGATAACAATAAAAGATAAAAACAGGCTTTAAAACACTATCCTTTTTATATATTTGGGAAAGAAATAACCTTTATTAAAGCATTTTTATGACTTATTTATAGAATTAAATCAGGATATTTTTGCATTTTCAGACTATTATCTTTTTAAAAGGGAAATCTCTAATTGATTCGGCTTAGGCATTTAATGTAGATCCTTGTCAGACATCTTTGGATAGGTGCTCCTGGATCACAATCAGCACTATTTACAGCTGAGTCTCTAATAAATGGGGGGTGCCCATGGCTGAGTTACTGACTTGAAAGTCCTCAGCCCCTCACCACATAGGTTCGAGTTCTGGTTGGGGCAAGAACTTTTATATGGGGAGGTTTTCCAGCTAACCTATAAGTCTGGTGTCTTCCTTCACCAATAAATAGCTGGACATTACCAATATAATTGTGTCGGTGTAATGTAACAAAAAACAAACAAACAAAACAAATTCCATGAAGTATAAATTATGAACAAATTTAACCAGTTAAAGATTGGTATGTTCAAGAGTATCATTTCTATATGCAGAGAGATGTTCTTCTCCATTGTGAAAGAGCAGTGTCAGACCCACTTCAAGGTGAACATTGACAAGGTGTTGGGACACCTGTCCCGCAGTGGCACGGTAGTTGATGACAATGTCCGCAGTCTCTTCTTTGGAGACTACATGCCTGCGGAGACCAAGGCATACAATGAGGTCACGGACTTCAAAGACTTAGTCGCAGCCATGGAGAAGTGAGTACTAGAATTATATGTGTTATATTATAAGATATTACTAACAACTTGTTGCGTCCTTTTTCTAGACATGTTTTTTTTGGTCATTTCTAATTGCTGTCTGTTAGATTGAGGTGATTGGTGTTGTTTGTTGTATTTTCACTAAGTTTAGAGCATCTGAACTTTTAATATAACAAAGATGTACCAATGGACATTAGTTTATTTATTTAACGATATAAAAATTTAAGTAACAACTTTGACATTGTTCTGTGGCCCACCAGCTCCCTGGAGGAGTACAACCTGGTCAACCGGCCACAATAGCTCAATTGGTAGAGCGTCGGCTTGCGGATCAGGAGGTGGCGGGGTCAAACCAAAGACTTTAAATTTGGTAGTAGTGGCTTCACTCCTAACGCTCGGGGCTAAGGGGACAGCATTACGCCTGACTCATCGGTGTCAGTATAATAGACCGGCTGGGTTCAGTCCCTGGGCACCTCATAAGTGCCCCTGTGCTATGATGATAGAAATGCTGCTGCACAGTATTGGCAAAAATGCCAGCAAATCCCATCCCAACCTGATAAGCAAGGCCCCTATGAGCCTGGTGATATTCTTATTATATTAATAACCTCATTGTCTGTATGTTGTTTATAAAATTGCTATGTTAAATCTCCACCACAGCTACCTGGATGAGTACAACCTGGTCAGCAAGGCCCCCATGAGCCTGGTGATGTTCAAGTTTGCCATTGAACACATTTCCCGTGTCAGTCGTGTCCTGCTGCAGGATAACGGTCATGCTCTTCTTGTTGGTATGTGCATACAACTCAGATAAGGATCTTTTTCAGATAAATAGAAAAAATAACATTTTTATGCTTTGTTTCAAATCTGGTGGCATAAATTGTGTTACTAAGGTATTGTTATTTCATATTAACTGCGAAGATGTAATTGAAAGAACTACTTTGCTTTGTGATACGTGTCATGATTTGGTCATTAGTACTCTTTTAAAGTTTTGACATTTTTGACAAAAAATAAATATTTAATCAAACAACACATGGTAATATAAAATACATTTTAAATATAATTTATATTTTTTTTAATTGTGAAATAGATATAAACAAATCATTCAGTTTATGCAACCACATTTGAAACTAAGCAAAAAAAGTGATGGCCATTATTTTTTCCATTTATCTGAAAAAGAGCCTTAAGTAATTCATCATCTTTTTTGTTATCATAAATGTAGCCTACTATTTGAATTAATACTTAATCATTACTTGCCAAAAGTCCGGTGTGGTTTCATCAAGAGTTATATGTAGCCACTTAGCAACAGGAAATAGACCATGATTAGATGGTTCCCAGCAGAGAGCGGACTGGATCTGGATCTAAACTGTTGGCCTGATTATAGCATGCTATCCATGTTCATAGCTTTTACTGTATAAAGTTGAAAACTTTGCACAAGCTGTTAAAGAGGTGTATGTGCTGACTTTACAAGTCTTTATTCTTTAAATAATAAAACAACAAATTCTGATTTAAAATTTTAGATAATTTTAACAAATATTTGTATATTTATAAACTACGAAATAAGCATAATAGTTTTTCAACAAAAAAATGTAACAACAAAACAAAATTGGTGTTTGGTTTATAATAGCATTATTGTCTGCAATTGTAGTATGCCATTTAAATCTGACATACAGGCTGCCATTTTTGCTGATCATTGTTTAGATTTAAATCTATGTTTACAAGAACAAAATGCATGTTCTTTCCTATTGTGGTACCAATTTAAAACACATATATTTACTGTTTTCTTAAGGAATCGGAGGCAGTGGACGTCAGAGTGCTGCGAAGTTGTCCGCCTTTATGGCTGACTATGACCTGTTTATGATTGAGATCTCCAGAAACTACACAAACACTGAGTGGAGAGAAGATATCAAACGAGTAAGCAGTCCTGAAAGAAATTTTTTGGCTCAAAATCAAAACATTATTTTTGTTTGCAGCTGACTACTTTAAGAAAAACAAAAACACTTGATGTAGTGAAATGAAAACTTAAAATGTATGTCATTGTAAATGGGTGTTGTTAATGAAACCATGCTAAGCAATTTATTTTGGGACTTTCATGTTACCATAATGTATTAATTCATTTTATACCTTGCAGGTTGAAACTCATTTCAAAGTGGTTAAGTGATTTTCCGTCACATTTTACACATATTTATATACAAGTAAGTATGTTTTATTGTTGTATTTGTTAATAATAGTTTAACCCCCGGGCTCTGCTGCTCCATTTTAGTTATTCATGAAGACTGGTTATGAGGGCAAGCCAACAGTGTTCCTGTTTGCCGACACCCAGATCAAGGATGAGTCATTTATGGAGGACATCAGTATGATCCTCAACACTGGCGATGTGCCAAACCTCTTTGCCCAAGATGAGAAGGCTGACCTCATTGAGAAGATGCAGTCTGTAGCCAGGCAAGAGGTATGTTTAAGTTTATTGGTTAATAGTTAACATTTAAATTTAATCAAGACAGGGGAAAATTACTTGGAGATGATACAAAGGATAAATAGCTCCCAGTAACAGAAATGGGGCTTTATCACTTAGTAAGGGGTAAATTCAATGGAGATTATACAAAGGATAAATAGCTCCCAGTATCAGAAATGGGGCATTATCCCTTAGTAAGGGATAATTTAATGGAGATGATACAAAGGATAAATAGCTCCCAGTTTCAGAAATGGGGCTTTATTCATTAGTAAGGGGTAATTTAATGGAGATGATACAAAGGATAAATAGCTCCCAGTATAAAAAATGGGGCATTATCACTTAGTAAGGGGTAAATTAATGGAGATTATATAAAGGATAAATAGCTCCCAGTTTCAGAAATGGGGCTTTATCACACTTAGTAAGGGGTACTTTAATGGAGATGATACAAAGGATAAATAGCTCCCAGTTTCAGAAATGGGGCTTTATCACTTAGTAAGGGGTACAGTTAATGGTGATGGTACAAAGGATAAATAGCTCCCAGTTTCAGATATGGGGCTTTATCACTTAGTAAGGGGTAATTAAATGGAGATGATACAAAGGATAAATAGCTCCCAGTATCAGAAATGGGGCATTATCCCTTAGTAAGGGATAATTTAATGGAGATGATACAAAGGATAAATAGCTCCAAGTTTCAGAAATGGGGCTTTATCACTTAGTAAGGGGTAAATTAAATGGTGATGATTGAAAGGATAAATAGCTTCCTGTTACAGAAATTGGGCTTTATCGCTTAGTAAGAGGTTAATTTAATGGAGATGATTCAAAGGATAAATAGCTCCCAGTTACAGAAATGGGGCTTTATCGCTTGGTAATAGGTAATTTAAAGGAGATGATACAAAGGATAAATAGCTCCCAGTTACAGAAATGGGGCTTTATCACTTAGTAAGAGGTAAATTTAATGGAGATGATACAAAGGATAAATAGCTCCCAGTTTAAGAAATGGGGCTTTATCGCTTAGCAAGATGTAAATTTAATGGTGATGATTAAAAGGATAAATAGCTCCCAGTTTCAGTAATGGGGCTTTATCGTTTAGTAATAGGTAAATTCATTGGAGATGATACAAAGGATAAATAGCCCCCAGTTTCAGATATGGGACTTTATCACTGAGTAAGAGGTGAATTTAATGGTGATGATTGAAAGGATAAATAGCTCCTAGTTAGAGAAATGGGGCTTTATCGCTTAGTAAGAGGTAAATTTAATGGAGATGATTAAAAGGATAAATAGCTCCCCGTTACAGAAATGGGGCTTTATCGCTTAGTAAGAGGTAAATTTAATGGAGATTATACAAAGGATAAATAGCTCCCAGTTTCAGATATGGGGCTTTATCACTTAGTAAGAGGTAAATTTAATGGAGATGATACAAAGGATAAATAGCTCCCAGTTTCAGAAATGGGGCTTTATCACTTAGTAAGAGGTAAATTTAATGGAGATTATACAAAGGATAAATAGCTCCCAGTTTCAGATATGGGGCTTTATCACTTAGTAAGAGGTAAATTTAATGGAGATTATACAAAGGATAAATAGCTCCCAGTTTCAGATATGGGGCTTTATCACTTAGTAAGAGGTAAATTTAATGGAGATGATACAAAGGATAAATAGCTCCCAGTTTCAGATATGGGGCTTTATCACTTAGTAAGAGTTAAATTTAATGGAGATGATACAAAGGATAAATAGCTCCCAGTTTCAGATATGGGGCTTTATCACTTAGTAAGAGGTAAATTTAATGGAGATTATACAAAGGATAAATAGCTCCCAGTTTCAGATATGGGGCTTTATCACTTTGTAAGAGTTAAATTTAATGGAGATGATGCAAAGGATAAATAGCTCCCAGTTTCAGAAATGGGGCTTTATGACTTAGTAAGGGGTAAATTTAATGGAGATTATACAAAGGATAAATAGCTCCCAGTTACAGATATGGGGCTTTATCACTTAGTAAGGGGTAAATTTAATGGTGATGATTGAAAGGATAAACAGCTCCCAGTTACAGAAATGGGGCTTTATCAGTTTGTAAGAGGTAAATTTAATACATATAAAACACGAGAAACAGCTCCCAGTTACAGAAATGGGGCTTTATCACTTAGACTTTGAGAGTCAGGTCAGGTGGTGATGATGGTCGAGATGATGATGATGATGATGATGATTATGATTATGATAATGATGATGATTATGATAATGATGATGATTATGATGATGATGATGATGATAACTTTCTGTAATACATTTCATTTAATCAATCTTGTAGTTATTGGATATTGGTTATTGGTATACCAGTTATACATTGTTGTTGGGCCACAGGACTCAGAGGGTGAAATAAATATATATATATATATACTGTTAACATTATTTATAGTTTTATGAAAGTAGTAATTTCATTTTTGTGTGATGTTAAAGGAGAACCCTTTATTAACTGTAAGTAATTTAAACAAGTGTAACTGAATGTATTTTCTTATTCTCTATTGTATTTCTAAAAAAATCATTTATAGACATTTAGGTAGACTTATTTAAATCTATAGTCATAGCATAAACAAACATATAACATATAGATAAGTATGTTATATTTAAATTATCTTATCAATTATATTCATATACTTTAATTGGTAATTATATATATTATATTATATTCTTCTTTGTAAATGTTTTTCCTTTCAAATAGATTTTCATAGATTTGCATATTTAGCTGTTTTAAATATATGCATCTTCTTTTCCCCAATTTTATATCTTTAGCAATTAGGGAATAGTGTAGTATTTGCTTAATACATTTATCTAAATGTAACATTAAAAGTAGATTTCTTCTTGTCTTCAAAAAGACTTTTATAAAAATAGCTTTTTTTTTTAATCGAGGTTAACAGAGCTCCAGATAAGAGGAGTAACTCTGATCCCATGTTACCATATATCCCATAATTCTCAACCAGACCTATTTTACTGATGCTCATTAAAATTGTCGTTTAGAGACGATTCAATTGAGTATAAGGTTTAAAGGATTTGGAGGATGAATAAAAGTGTTACCAGGAGTTGTACACTTCTTGTCTGGGAGTCTGGAAGTGTTAGTCCCACCTTGGGAGTTATCAAAAATGTATTTATACATCCTTTTTTTAACATGACTTTACTGGAACTGTCCAGGTACAGGAAGCCGCATGTTCGATCCTGGGCCACGACATACCAATCTCATTAGAAATTGTAGTTGTATAGCTCCCTTGCTAATGCTCAAGCAAATGTTCAGGTAGTTCCACTGGTTAGCCAGGTGTCAACATAATGTGACTGGGTGTGGTATCATGCCAGGTGTTCACGACATGCTGTACACAGTGAAGGCAGAACTGTATCTGCTTCATGTGGACACTGTCTCCTGATAACTGAAATACTATTGATGGGACGCCAATTAACCCAATTAACATAAGCATAATGTGACTTATAACTCTACACTGTGTGTAGGACAAGGAGGACCCAAGCAAGTCCTTAAGGACACCGTCTCCCTCGGATGATTCAGCCATCTTTGCTTATGACAAAGAAATCTATACTGGGGTGACTGAACTGTTGTAGCTGGTCATTGTTTTGTAAATGCATGTATTGAATGTCAGTTAAAGAATAAACAGCCCAGAACATGATTTCTCTGTATTTCCTTTTGACTGAATTGTTGTATTTGATCATAATGTTGTCGATGCCTGTGATGAAATGTTATGAACTATATTTGTACACACACAAAATGTTTGCTTATGAAAAAAGAAAAATTGTATGTTGTCATGTCAAAAAGTTGCACAAGTCATTGACATTACAGTTATTGTTTTCTTCCCAGGTGAACAACCTTATTTGTAATTCATGATACAGACCTTATTATTTTTCGTACAACCCATGAAAATGATGCAGTTATGCTATTCATTGAATTTTGTGTCAAAGAAATAACACCTACTGAAACCGATGTAGATCTGGAGTTGTCTGCTGATCTTGGTTTATCGTTCACTTCAGCTTGTATCGTTGTACTGCAATTGACCAATTATAAAGAATTTCCATATTTAATGCATTTTGGTCCATTTCTGACAAATAGGCGATCAAATTCTTCCTATTTAGTTACTATAATAATGAGCATTATTGTAATGATGTCATTGTATTTAATGTATTTTGATCGATTTCTGACAAAAAGACCATCAAGTTCTTTCTATTTAGTTACAATAATGATGTACATTATGGTAATGTTGTCATTGTATTTAATGCATTTTGATCCATTTCTGACAAAAAGGCCATCAAGTTCTTCGTATTTAGCTACAATAATGATGTACATTATGGTAATGTTGTCATATGTATCAACCGTCTCCAGATAACTGAAATACTGTTGGTGGGACGATAAACCCAATAAAACATATGTATCACTGTTGTTTTCCCATGTATGCACACCCATCAGTATTAGCTTAGAAAAAATATTTATCCATATAAAACTTGTAAATCTGTACAATGTTGGTGTTATGGCTTCAATCCTGGTTATTAAAATCCCTTTGCTTATGAAATGTAAAACAGTCATGTCAATTTGTACCCATATTTTTTTTTTGCAGTAACTTCTTTCATATATATTATATAAATCATTTTTTTTATTTATTATTATTTTTAAACGGTCCTTAAGTGTTATTAATGAAATCATGTTTAGAAGAGGAAAACTGATTAATTTAAGACTTAATTTAAGATAAGGTAGAGATCCTGTCATATAATATAATGACTTGTATCATTAGATTTAAAAAGATTAATCGTTAAATTTAAAAAGATTAACTTCCAAAGTTAGCTTTATGGGCTTGGATTTCACACTATTTCGAAATTTGACAATTACCTAACATTTAGGAAAGCTGCTTATGTTGTAGTAAATTTTAATGTTATGTTATTTCTTAAACCAAGTTATACCATTTAAACAACGAACAGTATTTTTTTTTTTAAATCAGACATGACTGCAATAACAAAAAACAGTCACAAATTACTGCATGAACCTTAGCATGTACCTTTTAAAAGAAGTAAATACAATTTAGTCTGTTTGAAAAAATCCCACAATTCCTGTTATATTCAGTTTTAGTTTTAAGATTTCTGTACAATGATATATCCCTAATGCATATTGTTTTTGTTATACTAGGGCAAGAAGATGGAGGCTACACCCCTGGCAATGTACAACTACTTCATTGAGCGCGTGCGACAGAACCTGCACGTGGTACTGGCTATGAGCCCTATCGGCGACGCCTTCAGAAACAGACTTAGGATGTTCCCCTCCCTCATCAACTGCTGCACCATTGACTGGTTCCAGGTAATGTTAAAAGAGATTTAAGAATTATTTAAACAATGTCTTTAATTGAAAACAAACGCTGCTTAAACTGTAAGTATTTAACATGAGTTTGAATAATAACTGGGTCCAGTGAGAATAAAGTCTTCTATTTTTTCATTTGAAAGAAAAAAACAACATATTAACACATAAGTTGGTACTTTTGGAACTTACAAAGATTTTTATGAATCCTTCGATTTAAATTGTTTATGTTAAAAAAACATCATATTTGTATATATTGTAATTCTAATGACCAGACCTGGTAGCGCAATCGGTAGAGTGTCAGTTCCAGGTACAGGAGACCCCGGGTTCGAACCTGGGGCACCACATACCAAAGTCGTAAAGAATGGTAGTGGTATAGCTCCCTTGCTAACGCTCAAGAAAATATAAGAGTAGTTCCATGACTGGTTGTCCCAATGTCAGGATAATGTGACTGGGTGTGGTATCATGTCAGGTGTTTACTGCTTGCTATAGACAGTGAAGGCAGCACTATATCTGCTTCAAGTGGACACCGTCTCCAGATAAGTGAAATACTGTTGGTGGGACGATAAACCCTACAAACAAACAAAAATAATTCTAATGATAAGAGGAGGTAATAATTATTTATTGAAAAGAAACATTATATATTTTTAGTTAGTATATTTTCAGTCATCTTATTTTCTTTTTTTCTTGTATACTTGTAGACATGGCCATCAGATGCACTTGAGATGGTGGCTAACAAGTTCTTAGAGGAGGTGGAACTGGAGGACAACATCAGGAAAGGTGTGGTCAGCATGTGCAAGATATTCCATGAGAGTGTCTTCAAGCTCTCTGACAGATTCTTCGACATGCTGCGACGCCACAACTATGTGACACCTACCTCATACCTTGAGCTCATCCTGACCTTCAAGAAACTGCTGAACATCAAACGAGAAGACATCATGCTGCTGCGTAACAGATACCTTACTGGCTTGGAGAAACTGGAGTTTGCTGCATCGCAGGTGTCTGTAATGCAGCAGGAGCTGCGTGATCTCCAGCCAGAGTTGATCAAGACATCGGCCGAGACGGAGAAGCTCATGATCAAGATTGAGCAGGACACTGTAGAGGTAGAGGCCAAGAAGGAGGTGGTTGCAGCGGATGAAGCCATCGCCAATGAAGCTGCTGCAGCAGCTCAAGCCATCAAAGATGAGTGTGAAGGAGATCTTGCAGAGGCCATTCCGGCCCTAGAGGCAGCCATCCAGGCTTTGAACACTCTCAAACCTTCTGACATTACAGTGGTCAAGTCCATGAAGGTAGTGAACTGTTTTCTTACACTTTCCAATCACCTAGTAATCATTATGTTAGAAGCCTTTCTCTTATATAATGCAGCTGTTAGAATGTACAC